>JASTWQ010000167.1:0-446707 GCA_035220615.1 Leptothorax acervorum
TATATATATATATAGGTATTTAGGTATATAATATATTTTATATATTTGTATAATAATATAATAGACATCAGGGAACGTTTTCTCGAAGGAGTTTAAAATCGCTTATTGAAATTAGGACTATTGGTGAATGATTATTCGCACATTATAATAATTATTAATACAGACGAGGTTGACTAAAAAAAAAGATTTAGCCGCACACCTTTCAAGAAATTGCCAGCATAAAGAAGTTGAAAACTTATTCCAATCTTCGATAAGACATACTCCTACCACCTATGCAAACCGTTACACGTGAGAAAGAATCGTTCAGCTGGCTTTTCTGTTCACGGTAAAAGAAAAAGGTATGATCCTCACGGAAATCGTGGTGCAGGTACAGGAATGACCTGCTCGGGCTTGATTCTATTCGCGTGTAACTCGGGGAATCGTGTTTGTCGTCGGAACAAAGGAGAAAATTGCATGGATATGAGATAAGGAATTTCTCCTGCATTCTTCAGCTGCTGGCGCCTGAATCCTGCTTATTTCCACACAATGCACTTTTATGCAAGTGCAATTTTTGATAAAAAGAAGATATGAAGAACGTGATAAATTATATAGAGCAATAGAAAATTAAATATACAGTTGACGTGTATTTAAACGTACAAAATACGTCAAGCAATTAAAAAGAAATATTTTAAAAGTTAATCGTTTACTTCGGTTGAAATTAAATTTTTAAATTTACATTACGTGTATTTTTGTTCATTATTATTATGTAAAATTTTTAAAAATTACACCCACCTGTGATCGTGTCTCTTGATCACTCTAGGCTTCTGGTATTGATCCCCATCGCGCAAAAAACCGAGCAGCGATTACTGATTTTCACGCGGACGTTTATAATTCGGCATTTTGCATCAACATGTCACACCGCGAAAACTGAAAGGTCTTGCGATTACGCGACGAGAATGCAAATCGAGGCATGGTCGATCGTCGAGTGACGCCGCGGCACCGACGACGACGACTAGCACGTCACAGACGCATCGCGACGTCTGACGTTCCCGCGTTGTCGGCGTCGCGGTGCCGTCATGACGACCGCGTACGATATAGTTCGCGTATGCGCCTTCGAAATGTGTTAAAACGCTTGCGCGACTGATTGTGAGAGCTACGCTAAATGCAAATCCCGTGCACAGATTTTACAAAAAAAATCCATCTGCGCCGCACAATACTAACAGGAACAATTTACAGGAAACAACAGGTGTAATTTTAACACATGATAGTGGTGTGCTAATAAAGCGTGTCATGAATAAAGTTTTCCGTTTATTCCATTATATGTACAATGTACATTGTAGGTACATTTACATAGTATGACCTACGTTTTCTTCTATGAATATATATATATGTATATTAGAGTGGTCCTTAAAAAGGGTAATTTCGAATTTTGACTGCTCGAACGGTTCGGAAGGCTCGAAATACATTTAAAAAATCTGTGCAAAAGCGCAGCCTCCTATCTCAATTTTAACACGTGCCGCAGAGCACTTAAATTTTCCTATTAAAATCAAATAGCAAATGATTTTAGTATGAATGCAATAGTAATCGGAAAAATTTGAAACTTGGCAATTCTCTTACCTATAGTTGTACCTATCTTCTGATATTTTTATAGATTTTTATCTACATATTTCAGGTTGCTAGTGATCGATGAAAATATATCTTTTTTAATTTTTGAAAAATTAAAGGAATCTTGTTTATTTATTTATTTCTATAATTTTGTTTATATATATATTTATTTATTTGCAGTCTTAAATAAGAATTCAATACTTTTACAAAATTATTTATCTCAAAAATCTTTCATGAGTGTCTCCTTTTTCGCATCGGGATATTTTTTTATATAATAGTTAGCATGTTTGCATCACAATTTCATCAATGTCAAAATTATACAGAATATAATCCTGCCAAAATATAAAAAAAATGGCTAGAAACATAATTTATTTAATTTTTTACAGTTACAAAAAATTATTCTCATCAACCTCTAGCAACCTGAAATATATAGATAAAAATCTATAAAAATGTCAGAAGATAGGCACAACAATAGGTAAGAGAATTGCCAAGTTTCAAATTTTTCCGATCGCTATTGCATTCATACTAAAATTATTTGCTATTTGATTTTAATAAGAAAATTTAAGTGCTCTGCGGCACGTGTTAAAATTGAGATAGGAAGCTGCGCTTTTGCACAGATTTTTTTTTATGTATTTCGAACCGTTCGAGCAGTGGTCCCTTTTTAAGGACCACTCTAATGTATATATATTCATAGAAGAAAAATATACAGGGTCCGCCAACGAAAGTGTCTATATCACATATATTGTATATTATATATTATATATTCATATATAGTATAGCATATAAGTGTATATATCATATATACAGCTATATAAATATATTTTTAATTAATAACATATATATCATTTTTACTTATACATATATATATGTATATATATATATATTATATATATCTATATATGTTATATTTTTATACAATATATTTTTAGACTGTAAAATATTTTTCTGTGGATATATTCTGTGGATAACAAAAATTTTCTTATCCCCAAATACCAAAAAAATATTGTTGTACAGCTTATTGTGTTTGTATCACATTGTATGCTGAGATGCAATTACCTACTTTAGAAATTTAAGGAGTCACGGGGTGGATTACGGATTCGTAAATATTCGAGTTTTTATTTTGACCATTTTTTTCAAAAAATCACCCGTGACTCGTAAATACGAGTTTTAGTAATATTCGTGGATTTCGTGCCACGTCTCGAAAAATTGATGTTTTTTTTCATGAAACTGGTCTTGATGTATTCCTTACATTATTAGAATTGGTATAACGTGTTACAGAGCCGGATTTTGCAATTTGACTCTTAAAAATTTATTAATAAGTACTATACAAATTCGGAGGTAACTACACCTGATCCGCGGCGAGCTGTACACAGTGCTGCTCAGTTTTCGAGTTTTTATTTTGACCATTTTTCCAAAAAATCGCTCTGTAGCATCTTAAAGGCAATATGCTGCTGATTACGAGTATCGCCGTTAAAGCGTGATTTTCTCATTATTTTGGCCGTAAAGCGTAATTTATGGCTTCCCACATGAGATCTCCACTGTTCCCCTGCGTGATGCGTCTCCTGTCGACCCTTATATAAAAATTAGCAATAATACAATAATGTCTTAACTGCTTCGTAACCCATAACAAACCATGCCACGAAGAAAATTAAGCCTCTCGTAGGTTGTTGTGGAAAAACTACATACGACATGGTGTAAACTACACGGGAAAGTACAAAGGTTCGTATCAGAGTTTTGGCCAACCAAGGCGAAGGTCCAGTTCCTAGCCAAGGTATGTGATTATAAACCAAGGCAGAATATTCTCCAAATCGTTCAAGTGTGCCCTGCGTACACGCTCCACATCTGGATCATCGTAAACCACTTTGCCTTTGCTTACGAACGGAAGATCATCTTGATTTGCAAATACCTGCAACAATTGATCACAATTAGTTTTATTTTAGCTAATATAGTCTCTAACGTTTACGTAACACAAAAAAAGGACAAGATAAGATCTGTCTCCTCATTAATTTAGTTTAAAGAGTGAGTTTCCGAAACGCGTCCAATTTTCGGTGTCCAGGCATCAATGACCGCGAGTGTACATTGCCGTAGTGTCTTACGCCACCTTACGAGAATCGCGTTACGCGACACGTAAGCCATTCGTACGGCAACGCATATAGAAACACGTAACGTAACGTACGTAACGTATGGTACGTTACGTTACGTTTTTCTGTGTGCGTTGCTGTACGATTGGCTTACGTGTCGCGTAACGCAATTCTCACGTAAGGTGGCGTAAGACCAATGTATGTGCGCTGGCCCTAAGGCCGCAGCACAGACTTTTGCATAACGCTTAACGCATAACGCATAAGGGAATAAACCAATCAGAGTCCTTTATTTTCATTCCCACTTCTCGCCTGCATAAAGCATAACGTGCGTAAAGCATAATGCATAACGTGTCAAAAATCCGTAAGGATGAATTTTTATGCGTTATGCACATGGTTATGCAGGCAATGGTAGCCATAGACGCTTCAGATCGACATGTGTGTATAGAGTTCTAATCTCAAAAACTGTTTCTGTGATCTTTTAAAAGTGGATCACATAATTCAATTACAATTCGGCGTTATTCGGTCAAACAACTTTGATTTAAAGTTAGAACATAAGGCTTTTAATGGCTTTTATGCACGAGCTTGTGCGTTGGCGCACGTTATGCTATGCTCTATGCCTTATGTGTTCTGTGTTATGCAAAAGTCTGTGCTTCGGCCTTTACACTGCTTAATACACGTGTTGCAGTTTCTATCTTTTTTACTGCGTCTATTTACAACAATAATTATTTTTAACCTACTCTAACCATTAAGTGTCAGCTGCAAATATCGAAATTATCGAAATATATCAACTCCATTCTTTATGCTGCGGTCTCAATATAACCGCTTTAAGGCCATCACACACAAATGCATAACGTCGCATAAGCATAGCATAAGACCGCTGGACCAATGAGCATCTTATGTAAATTAATATGGCGACTTTATGCTGGATGCTCATTGATCCAGCGGTCTTATGCTATGCTTATGCTACGCTATGCATTTTGTGTGTGATGGCCTTTAATCATACCTAATTATAATTAAAGCGGCCATAAAAAACATAGAAACTGCAACACGTAGGTGGGGGCCGGGCATCACCAATCAGAAATCGCGACGCCGAAGTCGCTTAAGGGCTCATGCAAAATGAGAGGAATAAGGAACATCATGAGAGGAATAAGAAATTAGGAATAAATAATAGGAATTAATAGTTCCATCTTATTTCAAGAGACTGTATTGAAATAAGATGCGACTATAAATTCCTATTCCTTATGTTTCTTATTCCTCTCATTATGTCTGAGCCCTAATTCTCTCTTTTATATAGGACTCTACTTAACATTATGCGTTGATTGGTTGGTTGTAAAAGTAAGAACCAATCAATTTCGATTTCTGTTAAACGATTTATTTTGCTGAACGCGCTCACTGCGCATGTCGGTGTGTATGTGGCTTAGGTTACACCGACAGTTTGATACGCGTACACCGGTATAACCCGAGATTTAATACGGATTTGATATGAATATAGTACTTGGTACGCGTATCAAAGCAGTCGGTGTAAACTAGGCCTGTATCCTGTATGTTACGTGTACCAGGATACGGAGCGTCTAGCGCGCTTGTCATCATCTGCAAGCGCTATATTTAAACTTTTGATAAATGCTGAGGTAGGCATGGTGAAAACTCTCCGTATCAGTGCGGAGGTTTAGGCTATTCGTTTGTCTTTTTATGTAGATCATTTCCGACAATAGGCGCCTGCCGTATACGTGTTCTTCGTTCAGAATCTCCACGTTTTCCCATGCAAACTCGTAATTATTTCTGAATCTATGGTCCGTAATAACCATAGACCTAGGAAGAGATAGACGGAGCGTAAACTGCTACTATATAAGGGCAAGGGGTGTCTAGAAATCGATGCGAGGGAGAGAGGGACGATAGATGTCTGTGGAGGAGGAATCAGGTCCAACCTCAACAAACTTCGGTTAGGGTGCCACATAGACTTATATAGATAGACCGGCCCCTGCCGTGAGAGCACGCGTTAGAATATCGACGGTGCAGACATAGCCGTGGTGATCGGTCCTCTCTCTCTTCTGATCGCTCCAAGCGATCAGAAGAAAGAGAAAGTCGAGTCGTCTAGCAAGCGATCAGAAGAGAGAGAGGACCGACCACCACGGCTATGTCTGCACCGTCGATCTTCTAACGCGTGCTCTCACGGCAGGGGCCGGTCTATCTATATGAGTCTATGGGGTGCCAGTACATGAAGCGCGGAAATGCGGAAGGCAAAATTTACTAGATTCCCGCGTTCTGTTCCATCTGTTTTGATTGCCTTATATTACATGGAGCATATTTTGAGCGGAAAAACGGAACGGGGAATTATAAAATATTAATTTTTAACAACATTTTAGCATTAAGATTTTTGTCTCCAAATGATCTCAGGAATCTGCCATTAACGGGTGATACGCGAGGTCTGGTACACCTTGTATAATTATACAAAACTATATATGAAATATGTCCATATATATTTATATAATATATAATTATATGTATATAATTATACATATATAGTTATATATATACATATATGAAGTCCCTGTTTATCCACTGCAGAAAATTATTATTTTTAAATGTTATTTTTAAAGTGTGCCACTTTATTATAAGAGTGTACTCCACGATACAACTGATACAAAAAACAAGGAGTAAATTATAGTCGACACTCTAACTGACAATAAGTTTATTTGCGTACTCTCACGACGTTTCGGCCATAAATTTTGACCCTTATCAAGTGTATTTAGATTTATATGTGTTGTACATCCCAAATCTTAATTATGGCATTGTGCCAGAGTGCAGAGTCAAAAAAAGGTTTATGCGTCATATGTATGGTAAAACGTAAAAGTGTATAAGAAGCGAGTTATTTTAAGAAAACATGTCACAGTATCCCTCGCCGGCTAACGTTATATATAATTAAGATTTAGAATGTACAGCATATGCAAATCTAAATATACTTTTGATAAGGGCCAAAATTTATGGCCAAAACATCGTAAGAGTACGTAAATAAACTTATTGCCAGTTAGTGTCGATTATAATTTACTTTTTATTTATTCACTGGCGAAGAAAAATCGTTCTCGCTATGATACAAAAAAGTTGTGCCGTACCTACCATGATTTATATAACTTGGCGCTGCTTGGCGCGAGACACTCTGTCGTGTCTCTTGATACCATTCTTATACCATTTTGTTCGTCAAATTTTAAATACCCATAGACTTATATAGATAGACCGGCCCCCTGCCGTAAGAGCACGCGTGGGAAAGTAGACGGTGCAGACATAGCCTCACTGGAAAACCTCTCTCTTTCTTCTGATCGCTTGGTGGGGATAGAAGTCTAGACTAGTGGGGACGAGTAGGGAATAGCCGGGCTATTCTCTGTCCCCACCAAGCAATCAGAAGAAAGAGAGAGGTTTCCCAGTGAGGCTATGTCAGATGTCTGCACTGTCTACTTTCCCATGGGTGCTCTTACGGCAGGGGCCGGTCTATCTATATAAGTCTGTGTAAATACCGCGAGAAACATCCCATCATATGCCATCTATCGGATAATCTGAATTTAAAAATGTAATATATAATACACACGTATATGTATAATATAATCATATATATAGTCTACGTGGATAAATGCTTCTTGTATAATTATACATATATATAAATTATAAAAACTCATATATAATTATATCAAATTTTACATGAAACATTATATATATGTATATTTGTATATAAAAGGAATACTTATTTGCAATACAGGATGTTCCAGGAAAAAAGGTCAATACTCTGGGAGGTGATAGTATCGGTAATTTTAAGCAAAAATGTTCATATAAACGAGTGTCCTATTCCGAACGGTTTCCGAGATAGAGCTATTTGAATATACAGTTGCAAAGTTAAGTACTGTTAAGGTAGGCGACCTGCTACTTGGGCAGAGCGACACTTTTTTCTGCCAGATTCTTTCGCTTCACACAAAAACGCGTCGATTAAGCCTAAGTTCAACGAAATCGGTGAGGAGGCCACTATTCTGCATATTGACCGACCTTGGATAGCCGTTTGAATAAGATCACATGAAAGGTCACTTTTATTTTCTTAAATGGAACTCCCTATATTGTATCTGGGGTAGTATATCGCTTGCAAATGAACGGGAGTGGATATCCATTTGTCAGCAACGTGTTAATCACAAGTTCTAGATTTTTTTGGTGGTAACGTGGGTGTGAAAGGCGGAAGGCCCTGTCAATGAGACCGATGGCTGTGCCTCATTTATGGCAGAGATGGTGTCGAGACTCGAAGTTTAGGTATCTTCCCGAGAATGTAGGTTTATGGTACCAATTAAAACAAATAAAATTGTTAGTTAAAATCAGTCACGTCAAGGAAGTTTAATCGATTGTCAACTCCCTCCTTTATGGTAAGCTATAACCTTGGATGGAATGAGTTGAACATTTGTAACACGGAGCTGAACATGAAGGGGGAAGCCGCCATCACGACGTATCTACGTATCTAAAGTAAAACGGGAGAATATGATAAGTCTCGATTGCCTTCTTCTCCAGATCTTGTAACGTGATGTCGGCAATAGTTAAGGAGAGCGGGGAGTCCATTGGGGAGTCCATTGTCGAACGTTTGTTGGTAACAAACTCCATTGAACATGAAATAAGTGAAGTCTAGCACGAATCTAACTGCCTGGAGAAAATCGTTGCAAGGTATAGAGCAGTTTTTTTCAATATAAGTCCATCTCGACATGATGCTGTCTAACGCCAAATCAATCTCGGGACATTGGTGAATGACGACACAACGTCTAACGACATTAATTGGAAGCCATCCTGTATATGTATCATGCTTGTGAGTTTATCGACTAGTTGAAAACTGTTAGATATGTGACTATTAACAGTTGGTATGGACTTATATTCTTGTGTAAGAATACGGCAAATTTATATAGCGGGCTATTAATTGTAAGGCCGATTTATGATGGCCGTAACCGTTGATTTAACAAGGAGAGGGTCAACCCTTTGGGTCACCGATTTTGCTGAACTTTTGTGGGAATGTAGTATTCGTATAGAAGTAACAGATGCTATACGGAGACGATGCGACTCTCAAGCGTTTACGAGAAATCGCGGTGTGAATTTTAGCACGCTCCTTTAGTACCACTGCAGTGAAACATTATTTTATGCACAGTATTCAAATTATAACAATAAATATATTTTTTTTGTTTAAAAGTAATAATAATAATAATAAATATGTTATATAATGCAAACTCGCAACCTTCACACTTGTAGTTCAACGTCTAGTCCGCTACGCCACGCTTGAGCCTTGAACAATGCTTCACTGCAGTGGTACTAATGAATTGTGCTAAAACTCAAGCGATTTCTCGTAAACGCTTGAGAGTCGCATCGTCTCCTTATAGCATCTTTTTTACTTCTATACGAATACTGTACAAGTTCTGCAAAAGTTCAGCAAAATTGATGACCCGAAGGGTTGACCCTTCCCTTGTAAGCCGTAAGAAATTGACCAATCACAGTCGATTATTCTCCTCACATTCGACTGTGATTATAGTCAATTTCTTACGGTTTGCGGCTTAAATCAACGGTTAGGGCCATCATAAATCAGCCTTTAGTCGATGATACTATAATTTTTAGGAGGCATCCAGGTTTATGGATTTTCGGCACTCTATGGGGTCGAGGTAGTATATATACCATCAGTGCAATTGAGCTTTCTGTAAATTGATTCGGTAATGAGTTCTTGTTTTTTCCATTTGGCGAGCATATCTTGGAGATTTCTGATAAGTTTTTTAGTGGGGTTTTTCTTGACTACCGAATGCGTGTCAGTATTACTAAGCATGTCATTCATTTTTTTGAAGGTAGTCTGCTTTATCAATGACTATAGTGACATTGCCTTTATCAGCTCTTGTAAAAATTAGGTCCAGGTTGTTCCGTATGAATCTATGTGTGGCTAGCGACGCCTGAATGAAATGTTTATCAGATGGTGAGAGTTTAAATAAGTAGTTAGCCATATATTATGTATTATGGGAGTCATTCTATTTCTTATATGGTAAACCGGATGTTGGCAGGAAGTTTATTGATGTTGTGTTCAACGTGTTTGACGAATTCTGTTGTGATATGGTTATTATTTAATGTGGTTTTTTATGTTTATAACAATTTAATTAGAAACACCTTTTACAGAGAAAATCATAAACACAATATGGCTATCTAATCTAGTGCGGATATTTTATTACATACGTACTCTCTTTCGGAATCGCTGTCGACCAGTTAACGGCGCCATCGCCAGCAGTTTCAGGACCAGAATGCTGCCCCAAAAGCCGAATACTTTAAGCACTTCTGGATTTATTTCAGACATTTTTTTCGGCCTTCAGATTCGCCTTCTCGAGGATATAATGATGATCCTGCCTGTTTTATGCTGCACGCAGTTAGTGGAGAGACTGGGAACTGGGAGGGACCAATCGACAGTGACCGGCAGACCGGCACGTTTCCTACTTCACCTATCACACACACATACATGACACACACTTGAAACGGATATCGTATCGTATACATGTATTGTGATGCATGTATGATGTGTTTACGAAAAGTGTGATCACAGCCTACTTAGTTATTGTTCATGATAATCGTGAATCAGCAAAATTTTAAACGAGATGTGGGAAAAAATAGAATTTTTTTCTTTTTAACTACATATATTTAATTATCTCGCGTATATTTTTGTTTATAATTATTTACAGAAATAATTATTCTAATATGTGCAAAACACAAGATTGCGCCCTCTCAATATTTGCATTTTACTTTAAAGATTAGAGGTTAAATCTGCAGTGTACATACAACGCCTTGAACATGCACCAGTGCGCACTAGTGCGTCCAACCGAATTCGCTATAGAAGCATTGATCCTCGTAGATTATACAGTAGAGTTTACAGTAGAGACATATATAGGCATGATGTAGAAACTCTTAGTATTGAACTATACATTTAAATTGTTTTTCTGAAGTTTATTATATAACAATATTAAAGACTAATGTTATTCGACCATACATATCAAACCAAATTAAATTAGAATAATCGCCATAACGGTCTAAACTTGGACCGTTTATATTTTATTTTGTTATTATATAACATTTTGGAGATGTCTTTTGCGATGATTTATATCCGCGAATATTGAAATATCTATCCGTGAATAAAGAAATGTAGTCACAAATATGTTAACCGCGAATAGCGAATCCGCGATTAATAAATCCGCGAATAAGGAGTGTCGACTGTATATTACAAAATTGAGTTATCTAACTCAACCTGAGTAATATGTACAGTACAAAATTACCTTTTACAAAAAAGGTGAAAAAAGGCGTCAAGTACACGCGTAGTGTATATTGTTACCTCGAAAAAAACAAAATGATAGTATCATCCATTTGAAATAAATAAACCCCACACAAGTGGCGGTACGTAATAACGTAATATACCTTAACAAAATTATTATATCACAAAATTGCTCTACCTAACTCAACCCAAGTGACATGTACTTTTCAAAAAAATGTATAAAATCTTTAAATTGCGTCGATTACATATACATTACCTCGAAAAATAACTATTGTACTTTTAAAAAATTAAACCCAAGTGGTAGTATCTTTATTTTAAAAAAAAAATTATAATAAAACCCAAGTGGTACGTATCTTTGTATTCCCAAGAGACTTTCTATTCCAACCAAAGTGGTAATAGCTTTAATTTTCCCTAGAAAAATAATAATATCATAAAATTACGTTAGAGGCGGCAGTGTAGTCTAGTGGTTGAGCGCCAGACTCGTAATCTGAGGAACTAGGTTCGAGTCCACTTGAGCACGTAAACATGGAATTTATTTTTCGAAACTGTGCCCCCCCCCCCCCCCCCCCCACGCGAGAAAGCGGTTCTCAAACGGAAAAAAACTGGGCTCCGTCTTTCGGAAGAGACGTTAAGCAGTTGGTCCAAAGGATAAAGGTTGAGTGTGGAGATGAGGTAGTGGTAGAATCGTAAATCCATAGGGTCGATTGAAAACTTCCATATACCATAAAATTACGTTACCTTACTCGACCCAAGAAAAATATTACCCCAGCCAGGGTTCGAACCTGGAATATTATTAAGCTATCTAAGATCCAAGCTTGGACCGTAAATGGCTCTTTCCTTTGTTAAAAAATTTAGTTTAAAAAACTTGGCGCTGCTAGATTTTTAAATATTTGAAAGCAATAAATAATTAATTTAAAATATTAAATTAATAGTTGCAATATAAATGTAAAAATAATTTTACACATTACTTTAAAGTACTTTTTCCATTTATAGAAATTGTTTCATTAATATAGAAGAGACCGGGGACAAAAGTAACATTTTTTTGCATATACGTCAGCTACCAATTACCTTTTAGAGATGTAACAAAAAAGATTATACCTTAAGAAACTCCCTTTATTAATCTATTATTATACGTATGTTTCAATCTCAGATAATAGATATTTAAAGAGCTACTGTGGCTTTCCGCAGGTGCGTCGATTGTTACTTTCATCCTGGGGGTCTAATACGAAGGTAACACAGTATGGGGATGAAAGTACCAGTCCTTATTTTCGGGAAAATAAAATAAAAATATAATTTTTTTTCAACGTAAGATAATTTTTATTATAAAATAAAAATAAAAACAAATAATTATTTTTATCCTCTTTAAAAAGGTGTTGGTTTTGCTTGTTTCTTGAAATGCTCCAAAAACAGTAAAAATTCTTTTTCCTGCATCCAGCCACTTGCATTACCTGCACCAGCGGATCTAACAGGACTATCTCGAATAATATGATCTTGATACCGCTTCAGAGGAAAAACAAAAAATGATAGCGTATGACCTCCTAACACGTTACTTTCGTCCACAGTGTCGTGTTACTTTTATCCTCAGACACATTTTTTGAAATAAAAGCATTATAACTAAAAAACGACGCAAGATTTTATCGAAATCAATTATAAAAACTTAGGAATACATTTTAGAAAAATGCACCGGCAAATAATTACATCGTGTGTACACTTTAACTAGGCATAGATACAAAAAAACTAAAACAAGAAATAGTTACGTGAGTAATGCAAATACACGAATTCCGTTCCTGCACGTGCAACTAGCACGACCGTTCTGCGATAACTAGCTGAGAGGGAAGGGGGTCGGGGCGTTTGACTGTATAATAAAAATTATTCAACACGTTATGGTTAAACCAAGAAAATGGGTAGTTGAAACAAACAAATGCAAATATTTTATTTGAGTGAATATTTTCTGTAACGGAGTACTATGTGTTTGAAATATGCAATTAGAAATTTTGTATTTTTCTCTACCTTAAAATAAGAAAATATATACATTTACTTGAAATAAGTAACTATAAAAAAATATAGTTTTATAATGTGATGGTTGCACCGCCGCACATCAAACCGCGTAGAACCAACAAACAAACAAAGACTTAAACAATCAAGAGGATTTACAAAAGCGATAATAAGAAACGCATAACGCATGGCAAATGCTAATTATAAACAATGAACAATTAAGCGGATTTACAAAAACGAGAATAAGAAACGCGTGGCGAATGTTAATCATAAACATTAAATCAAATAATCAAAACTTTTCGAGAAGCTCCTCGGGGTATCCGTGGAGCAAAAGAAAGATGATTTGACTGTCGGACTCACTCGCGTTCGGACATACATTACTGCGCTTAGAATTATTGTAACGACTGCCAATAAACTGTATAAAGTGACAAAAGACAAAGACTCAGATTAAATTACCGCTCACACTCACACACATCCACGCTCACGACCAAAATAAAAATAGGTAAATAATGTAATGTATTGATACAAAACGATTTCATGTTTAATATTTAAACTTCTTGTTTTTTCAAACAAGTCAATTATTCTCGTGTTGAGAGAATACTATCTAAATCTCACTGTTAATGTTTTCCTGTGTGCCATAGCACAAAGTCACAATAACGATAACGATTTTTTATTAATGTGCTTATTAATGTGCTTTATTAATGTGTAAGAAATCATATAAAATCCTCGTTATACATTTTCGATTTGCTCTTCCGGATGATATGTGCTTTTTGATCGCAACTTTGCCGTAGCTTGATATATTGTCATTAATACGAAAAATGAAGTATTTTTTGTTTATTGCAAATTAAATAATATCAACTTTTATAACCATTTAAGTGCTATGGAAGTTACAGAAACTTCAAGTTTATGTGTTATACCTCAAAATAATCTTGTTTATTATGAAACTTGTGTTATGAAAACCATGTCGAACAACAAATGTTACGTTTCATACGATTATTGAATTTAAAGAAATCTTTAAAATATATGAAGATTTATAAATATTTTTGAAGATGTACGAAGATTTTTTAATAAAGAAATATGTATATTATGTAATAAATATTATAGCAAGCATTTTATTTTTTTATTTTGAGTATATATTTCCTAAATTAACCATAAGTATTATATCGAAAAAAAACAAAAATTTACTGAAGAAAGAGTTAATTGTTCTTATATAAAAAATTTTTTTTTTGTTCTAGAAGCAAATTATTTGTATAGATATCTAAAGTACCTACTCATTTTAAGTACGAAATTTCTCCTTCTCATAAAGTATTTGCTTACTAAAAGTACCTACATATTTATTTGAAATTAGGAAATAATATTTGATTTCTAAAAGATGTCTTACTTAGGCAAGTAATTATTATTTTACGATCATATATTTATTACTCGAGAAAGGAATGAAATGTTTCCATTCTTGAATATATTTTCTTTTTTGAAACAACTGTTGACTAAAGAAAAGAATTAAATTTCTGGAGGAAAGAAAATAATTATTTAAATTAGTTAAATATTCTTTTGTATCTATTCTGTCTACAATTACTGGTTTTCAGCCAAAATTACTTTTAAGTAATTAAAGTTATACTTTTCATATAGTAAACGTGTAATTATTTAAAGAAAATATCTTATTGTATGTAGTGGCTTGTATTTCTATTTTTAGTAAATATTTACTTGGCAGTATTGGAATAATTAATTTACTTTGATAAAGTAATTATTACTTGAATATAACTCCTTTTTTCAGTGTAGGAATACAAAGAAACGTACCACTTGGGTTTTATTATTATTTTTTTAAAATAAAGATACTATCATTTGTATTTAATTTTTTAGAAGTACAATAGTTATTTTTCGAGGTATTATACACACGTAATGAAAGGATTTATTTACTAGTGTGTAAAAGCATAAAATGTTGGAATATTACATTTATTTGATAACTATAAACTGGCGCCAGTTTTTTATATCAAATCTTTTGTACAAATGATGGAAGGATTTATTCACTAGTATGTAAAAGTATAAAATGTTAAAACATTAGATTTATTTGACAACTATAAATTGGCACTAGTTTTTGATATCAAATCTTTTGTACAAATGTTTATAATACAACGAGGGGCGCGTGTAACTTAACACCATTCTTTTACCATTTTAAAAAGATATTCTATTTTAATACATTACTTAATTCGCCAGTGATAATTAAACAATCTTTAATCGACTAAACTGGCAATATTCAATCATCTTTTTCGAAATGAACTTATTTGAAAGACTGCGAGTCGACCAGATTTATCAGATTCACACAGCACGTTTCAATTCGACCATGGATTTGGTCCGTTGATGTAGATAGTTTAAATTAATTTTAATTTTTATTGCGAAAAATATTACCCCAGCCAGGATTCGAACCTGGAACCTCCCGCATTCCGTTCGGGCGTCGTAACCAATTCGACTACCAGGGCATGTGGTAATATTCATCGCAATAACACATATTAAGATGACTTCTAAACAATAATAAGATGGAACACCGAAATTCTAGTCAAAGGTGTGGGTATAATAATAATAATACAATATTCTATTTTACCTACTTATATAGAAATGTTAACTAATATCTACTAATTATTTTCAAAGAAAAAGAAAAAAGATGGAAATATAGTTATGACTTACCTACTTCTCAATGCCGGAATTCTTCTCAGAGAGGCCGTTTTTCCGCCGTTTGTTACTCTCTATAGTAGATATAAATTTAGCCTGTTCCAGAACAATTATTTAAATTGATAGAGCACTTTTCTTTAGTTGGATAATTAGTGTGTTCTATTTTAGTATATGAGATCCAAAACAGAAGACAGACATGAATGGAAACTCTTTTATACATTCACTTTCTTTTCTGGATGCTTTGAATTTTTCTCAAACGCTTGGTCTTAATTCCAATCTTCCAGTTTTCCACATACTTTTCAAGTCCGTGGTTTAAAATAGACTGATGAATTTACCGCCCGCCGTTTGCCTTTTTATAGTGAATCCTCTCTTATAATTTTATTCTCATTTTTTGTTCCTGTCTGCTTCCCTTTCCTATCTTTTACTACACTATTTTACAATATACTTTTCTTTAAGCCTTGAAAAAGAATGTGGAGAACTGGAAGTTTGGAATTAAGGCTCCTGCTGAAGTGCGATTCTGTGACTCGTTATGCAAATAACGATGTCGATATGTTGTCGTTGCGCAGCTTTTTTCCCATATTATACCTGCGCAACGACAACATAACGATATCGTTATGTGTATAACAAGTTACAGAATCGCTGGCCTACTTATGTGAGATCGTGAGGAATGACACGTGGAGATTCTTGCGTGCGATTTCCAAATAGAAAGATATTTGTATAAAATAATACTTTATTTGTATAAAATAATACTTTAGATCACTTCAGCACACTTAAAAAATACTTCAAGGTCTATCCTTTTCCCTTGACAGTTAATAAACAGCCGTACATGCGTAGACAGAGGAACGTGTTTCACAGGGTCGGGGGGGGGGGCGCTTTAGAAGTATGCGCTTTGTAAGTTGAAACACATACAAAGCACATACTTGTAAAGCGCGCCACTAACCTATAGGTTAGTGATGCACTTTATAAGTATGCCCTTTGTAAGTTGAAGCATATACAAAGCACATACTTGTAAAGCGCGTGTGTGAATGTAGTAGGTTCCCCCCTCCCAAGGCACTTACCCCCAAGAGAAAAATCCCCAAAAATTAACCAAGGTTTAATTTTTTAAAAATCTTTAATATAACACACTTTAAATTCAACTTTTATAAAGGTAAACTACATTCTAACGTACACACTGACCTACTCAGCTATCCAGAAAACCGATCTTCCGCATACGCAGACCAAAAATCCAAAATCTAGCAAAATAATAAAAATTTGAATATTTAAGAAAATATTCATTTCCGCAAGTTAGCACTGGGGCTTTCGACTTCTTTTAGTACGTACTACGTGCCTACAAAAGTAGATCAAAATCGGACGTGGGTCGCATACGGAACTCTGGCCATTAAAATTTCTCTTAAAACAGATTTAATCACAATTAAATTTTGTATTTAAATTTATTTAAAAAACATTCCGAAAAACAATATTATAGTAAATTCTCATTGATATCTGTTGTAATATGACGTTAATAAATGCGTGTTATCAAAACTTTAGGTAATTATGTACATAATTACCAGAGACCGGATTGCGGTGTCGTTTTTCCTACTCCAAGCGCGCGCTAGCGGCCGAGCGCCGTGAGAAGCAGTATCGTCTAGAGCTCTAGATTTACAAGAGTAGCGCAAAAGTCCGCCATTTTTTACCCAAGGTCGGTATTCGTTTTTATATATTTTGGCTTTGGCTGCGTTCCGATATTCACTGCCAGGTACTGAAAATCTTGTACGTAACGTAAATTATAGATTTTCAGTACTGATAGTGAATATCGGAACGCTGCCTTTGTAATCTCAAACGGTAGGGTCATTGTCGGCAAGATCAAAGTTTTGCCGACTTTTGCGCTACTTTTGTTATATCTAGAGCTCTAGCAGTATCATCTACGCCGCGCCGGTCTAGCGGTGTAAAGCTGCGTATACATTAGACGAGCCGAGCCTGTAATGTAACATGTAATGCAATGCTCGCGAAAATCTTGTGACTGCAATGCGAGCACGCCGCGAGCTTTATCTGAACCAGCGTCGCAGCGTTGGGCACAGTTTATTTTACATAATAAATAAAAAGATAAACAAACGAATAAATTTCAGTTATTCACTATATTTATATACAAATATCGAATTAACTAATTAGTTATTATTCGCGAATAATGAATAACTAATTATTCGTTATTTTTTTTTCGTTACTCGAAATTTTTAAATAAAAGGACGAGTAAATTTTTCTATAAAAGCATCAAGGTAATCGAAAATGAATACTTTACGAGATATTTCATATTTAATATTAAAAATATCATGACAAAATTTAAAATTTCTCAGGAAATTCTTAACAAAAGAGATCGGGTTTTATTATAGTGTTTTGAAAACGTTTCGACAAGGTCTACAACCTTTATCTCGAAGAAAGAATCAAGTTTTATTTAAGAAATTAGTCGCCTTTAAAATTTCTTGAAAATTACAACATTTGAGACATGACTCACGTCGGTATCATGCGTGCAGTCCTCCTTCATACCAAACAACTTTTGTCTAAAGCATTTTTTTACAATCAAAAATAAAAAAGTTTTAGGGTAGGTAAATTAAAATCCTGAATATAAAATAGAATTTGTGTGTGTCTGTATGTTCTCTGTATACTCCTAAACTCTGACCGATCTGGACCAACTTTGGCATAGTTACTCTCTAGACCCTTGAAATATAGGCTTCCATAAAACCTGAACACCCCACCCTGTCCCTCTGATTTCAGTCTTTGTCATAATTTAAGTTCAATGTATCTTCTACTCTATCTAACTACTTGTATATGCTTACAATTAGTACAGAAAAACAAAGAGAAACACTATATAAGTTTAAAAATTATATCTATCTATATTACTCTGAATTAATTTTAATATGATATTGTTTGATTTTCACATTACCACAAATGCAGTTATTCCAGATAAAAGAAGCCCGGAAAATACCGGGTAGTTGAAGTTGTTATATAAAAAATGTTTACTTTATTTATTCATATAAAAAAATAACTTTTATTTTGAATAAAAAATAACGAAAAAAAATAACAAATGTTAGTTCTCTTTTTCGAATAACGAATAACTAATTATTCGTTATTTAATTAAAAATTTATCGAATAACGCCCAACACAGAATTATATATACATATATGTATATCATATAAGTATACATATATATGTATATATATACAGGGTGTCCCGAAATTCGCGAATCAAAATACCATAGCAATAAAGTTCTCGAAAAAATAAATTTAAAATGTATTTGCCACTTTTCGTTCCGAGCAGTAGTTTCTGAGATAAAAAGGTTTAAACGTGGCAAATTACAGATTACGATTAAACGGAAGCCTGTCCGTGAGTCGCGCGTCAATAGTGTTAGTGACCGCGAACTTCACGCTCTCACAGGCATTAGACAAAACATTGTTTGCGTAACTTCCGTATAATACCGCGTGTTGCGTGTAATATTTGTTGCAAATTATATGATGCTGTTAATAAACAACGTGTGTTTAAGCATAAATTTATCTTATTCATTACGTAATGAATAAGATAAGTTTATAATTCATCAGAATTATATCGCTACTAATTTGTGTATCACAATATCAATAAGAAATATGAATAAGAATTAAATAATTGCAATCAAGTGGCATACATACAAATCAGTATTTCTTTACAATAATTCTAATCTTTTTAATTTTATACATCTATTCCTTTATTCTCTTTAGTCTTTAATTATATCGAAACATTTATTTGATTATTTCTTTCTTATCATTCATTCATTCATCCTCTCAAAACGTACCGGTTATACATTATTACTTACGTGATATTACTACTCATACATATACATATTACTACTTACGTGCATACTGATTTATAACTATGCGAATTTTAAGGTAAAGTAATTCCATTTGTCATTACAGCTAGTGTTATTTTTTACGAATTCAACCATATATGATAAAGTTATGTTACGATAAATCATTTTTGAGAACAAACGCCTTTGTACATACTCTATCCGTGTCCGCCCATGTGCTCGATTCTTCATGCAACGCGTTCTATTTGCATCTTTAGTTTTTATCGTGTTCTAGAGTCTAGACATAACAACTGAATCATAGGTAAGATTAAATGTAAATAATGTGTAATTTGTCTAGTTAATGCGTTATGTCTAGACTCTAGAACATGATAAAAACTTCGATGATTACGTAGAATGTCCGTAAAATGTATTTGTCATCTTCTATTATTAGGTGTAAGTACGCGAAGATGCAAATAGAACGTGTTGCATAAAGAATCGAGTCCAGAAGGATAAGAACTCCTATTTTTCTAACAGCAATGTGGTTTATAAATTCGAATGTGAGAACTGCAATGCATCTTATGTCGGTCAGACGAAAAGACAATTACATACTAGATTGATAGAACACGAGAATAATATTAGACTAGATAAATCCAAACATTCGGTTGTGTCAAAACATATTGCGGAGTTCAATCATTCGTTTGATTGGGACAACACCCGCATTTTAGAATTTGAGCATAATTACCAGAAAAGAATTATTGCGGAAATGATTCATATTAAAGAACAGCCTAACGGTATAAATTTAAACAAAGACACCGAATTATTGGACGAGGTCTATTTTGATGTTTTGAACTTGTTGTCTTTGGGATAGCAGGTGAGGCATGGAAGTTCAGCGACGGGCGAATAAAGGGAAAGCTGAAGGAAATCCTGAAAAAGGTGTGGAGAGGTGAAGGCTTCCCGGAAGAATGGAGAGTGGGGCTAATAGCCCCAATTTTCAAGAAAGGTGACCCGAAAAATGTGGAAAACTACAGGGGAGTCTCCCTGTTATGTACTGCGTATAAGATATACGCAGGAATATTGGCAGAGAGGTTAAGAAAGGAGGTAGAAGAGAAGAAAATTCTGCCGGAAACGCAAGCAGGTTTTAGAAAGGGCAGAGGGACGATGGACAACGTATATGTGTTACAGCACGTGGTCAAGAGAGAACTGAAGAAGAAAGGAGGAAAAGTATATGGGTTCTTTGTGGACCTAAGGGCGGCCTTCGACAGGGTGGATAGAAAGATCTTATGGGAAGCAATGGAAAAAAGAGGAATAAGAAGAGGGATAATTGAAAGGAGCAAGGAAATCTATGAAGGGACGAAGAATGCAGTTAAAGTGAGCGGAAAAGTTTCCAACTGGTTCTGGACGGAGAAAGGAATAAGACAGGGGTGCCCTCTGAGTCCGTTACTGTTCTCGATACTGATCGCAGATGTGGAGGAGGAGATGAGGACAGGGCAGGCGGGCGGCATGAGGGTTGGAGCAGAAAGGATATGGACGCTAGCGTATGCAGATGATCTGGTGCTGCTGGCAAAAAGTGTGGATGGAATGAAGGAGATGATAAGGAGACTGGAGAGATATCTAAGAAGGAAAAAACTGCAGTTGAACACGGAGAAGTCGAAGGTTATGTGCTTTAGAAGAGGAGGAGGCAGAGGAAAGGAGGTGGCATGGGAATGGGAAGGAAAAAGACTGGAGGAAGTCAAGGAATACAAGTACTTGGGATACGAGCTGAGGAGGAATGGAAGCGACGACGGACAGATCAAGAGTGCAAAGAAGAAGGCAAATATAGTGATGAGGCAGGTATGGGGGTTGGGGGAGCGTAGGTTCAGGGATGACTTTAGGAGAAGGATGATATTATTTAAATATTTAGTACTTGGGGTTATAATGTATGGGGCAGAGATCTGGGGATGGAGAGAAAGAGAAGAATTGGAAAGAATACATAAAAAGTATGTAAAGTGGACCCTTAGCCTCGACTCCTGTACGCCGGACTATATAGTTTATAAGGAAACAGGGAGAGTAAAGCTAAGTACAATCGCGGGAAACAGAGCAGTAAGGTTCGAGGAAAAGGCTATGAAGGTGGGGGAAAGGAAATTGGTAGTAGATTGCGTGAAGGAAAAAGAGAGAGAGAGACAAAAGGGCATGGTGGGGGAGGAGAGAGAGATGTTTTATAGGCAAAACGGATTTAGTTCGGAGGGTATAAAACTACTGAGGGATGGAGGGGCGGATATAGGTCAAGTAATAGGGCAAAGAGAGAGAGAGAGACTAGGGCAATGGATGGATAGTAAAATAGGAAACACGAGATACAACGAGAGATATAAGGACATAATGGCGCAGGAAGGACCTAGATATTTGAGAGAAAAAGGGCACAAAGGGAGCCAGAAGTTGATTGCGAGATGGAGATGTGGAAACGAAGAGGAAAGAAACAGATTCTGGGCGGAGGCGGGAAGGAGAAAATGCCAGATATGGGAAGAAGAGGAAGGAACGATGGAGCACATATTGACATGTAGATGGAGAGCGCAAGATTAGAGTGAGAGATTTTTTAGGAGAGGAAGGAAAGATAGCGAATGTAAAATGCATGAGAGAACTGGAAAAAATGAGAGAGAATAGGAGAAGGGAAAAGAGAGTGGATAAAGGAGTGAATGTTTAAGTAGCGTAATTGTAAACCAAGTCCCGGATTTTAGGCTGGAAGGCCGAACCGAATAAAGTATATTATTATTATTTACTAACTTGTTGTCTTAATTTTTAATAACAATGACGATTGGTTACTGTGCCCTTGCGATGCGAATACTTCCACAGTCAGCGTTAATCTCTTGCGACGAACACACACTTTTATAAGATGGAGAGAATTGGTTCTTATTTCTGTCATTTGACGGCTTATGTGAGTCCTCTTTTTGCTTAAATCCAACGGTTTAAAAGTTTCTACTTCTTTTTTTCGGGATTCTCAAATAATAATAATCTTTCATATTTAGTTGTCACTAAGTTGTTCTGCGACAGAGAAGAGTTTCCATTTAACACACTCTTTGTCTCCATGGACACACATGGGTCGCGAATTGAAGAATGCAGCCGAATTTGTTTTGTAATTTGACCAATGTGCTACGATGTTACTCTTTGACTACATTTTGACTATTTGTCCATATTTATGGGTGAGAACTACTTCGACGTTAATTGTATAAATATGCGAGATTTGTAGTGTTTTCTTTGTTTAATGGTTCATCCTCTCAAAAATGTACCGGTTATACATTATTACTTACGTGATATTACTACTCATACATATACATATTACTACTTACGTGCATACTGATTTATAACTATACGAATTTTAAGGTAAAGTAATTCCATTTTTCATTACAGCTAGTGACTTACTTTTGAATTAATTGATTGAATTTTGGCCCAATTATGTACTAAAAATTTAAACAACAATTGTTAATTGAACAAGTCATAAATTACAAAATTTAATTTTCAATTAAAGGGATATTACATTATTAAATTATAAAAAATTACACGGTAGTATTAGATTTTAAAAGTAGTAAACTCTTAGTTTACTTAGTTGACTTTAAAAAGGATTGATAGGCGAAGGTGGACGTGTTGCCTGTCCGGCTCTTATTTTGTTGTCTTAAATCTGTCTGCCGTCGAGCTTTTGACTCGCAAAGTGCTGTAGTGGAATTGTGATCGGGCTGGGGAGCTTGGGAGAGAGAAGTTTTATGTCTCGGGCACTGTGGCTGTGCAAAATTAACTGCTTTTGGCGAGATTTAACCTCGTCTCTCCCCAGACAATTTGTTTTGGGGTTAGTGTCGGTAAGGCGGTGTGTGAGCGCGATTAAACCAAGGTGCAAATTGCTAGCGAGTCACATATTTGCCCGACTGTGGCAGCACTTTCCGGATCGGGCTGTCAATGTCTCGGGAGCTGAGGCGAGAGGGATTCCTGAGCGAGAACGATACACAGGGGGACGTCGGAGCGGGGACATTTAAATCGCCTGTCAATTCGGGAACTCCAAATTCACATAAGAAGCGTAGGGGCAGGCCTCCTGGCGCGCTATCACTGATCAGAACAAATAGCTGTAACTCGTTAACGGATTACTTTAGGCCGATAGGGAAAGAAGATCCCGATTCGAATCAGTCTCCTCTCACGTGTCCCGCTGTTGTCGAGGCCCAGCTGTCATTGACGTCGGATCGTCAAGAGTGTTTCGACCCGGATTCGTGTTCGCCGCCGCTCAAGAGGCAAAAACCTCTAGGTTCTGCAACTAACGCGAAGATTGCAATGGAGGCAAAACTCGAGCAGATACACACCGACTTTCTTGCCAAATTTAATCAACTGCAGGTGAGCCTGCAGCAGGATAGAGCTGAGATGACTAAAAATTTTAACGAGCTGAGAACAGAAGTCAGTTCAAGATTTTTTGCTCTGCAGAGCGAAATAGATTCAATAAAGAAAGTGGCAAAGGAGAGAGAGGAGGTTTTGACCCAGAGACTGAATGAGGTGGCTGCGAGAAATGTGGCTCTGGAGGAGAGGATGGACTCACAAGTCAAATTAAATCGCCGTAACAATATTGTCATTAAGGGATTAGATTACACCTCATCCAACTGCTTGAAGACGGTGGACTCCTTTTTGACCTCCAAGTTCGGCCTTTCCTCCGCGGTTCGGGATGTTGTTCCGCGTGGCCCTAGCGGGGGCTGGATTCAGGCAATGCTTATTAACTCTGAGGTTAAACATGATATTATGTCTCGTAAAGCAACAGTGCTGCGTGGGTCAGCATTCTCGATAGATCATGATTATACATCAAAGGAACGGGATATCATGAAGATGGGTCGCGCTCTCGTCCGCAAAGAGCATGCGGAGGGACGCAAAGCCAAGGTTGGCTACTTGAAGGTGTTTATTGGAGAGAGCTGGAGGTTCTGGTCGGAATCGGTCAAAGACTTTGTTCCCCAACCAACTGCATGGGAAAAAAAGGGCATCCCTAGAAAATTGCTGAAGGCGCAGTCGAAGAACGATGAGCTACCAAAAAACGTGAAAGCGCCGAGTCAGGATCCGGCCGGAATATGCTCGCGGATGGAAACTTAGCGTTGGTGCCGACTCTGCAGCATGTTGAAGATCGTGCCGGCGTGTCTAATGTCTCTAGTCAGAATTCAGCGAGCTTTAAAATTGCTTTTTGGAACATTCAAGGCTTATCTAATTTAAGTAATAATAGTAGTATTGACACTTTTGATATTTGTTGTTTATATGAAACTTGGAGCGTGCGAGAGGATTCTTCGTTGTTACCTCATAACTTGAGGCACCGCACTGATTATTGGTCTCCTGCGATAAGAGACAAGTCGAGAGGCAGAGCTAGTGGAGGGCTGGTCTCTCTATTCAGACCCTATCTTAATTCGAGTTTAGTGGAATGTTCCCCGTGGTGGATTTTTAATCGACTTACACTCGGCACACTTAGCTTAATTATCGGATCGTTCTACTTTAGCCCTTCCCTGGATCTGCCGATCCTATTAGAACTATTACAACAAACACTGAGCGACTTACTCTCGCGATTTGAAAATGACTTATTTATATTGGGCGGCGACTTTAACTGCAGGGTAGGAAGTCTGGACTCATTCTCTGGGGAGTTTTTGGAGGGTACCTCCTTAAGTACAAATAGATCCTCGCTTGATGTAGTTTTAAGTGCAAAAGGCGCTAGTCTTAACGAATTTATGCAAGAAAATAGCTTTATTCTTCTTAATGGTAGAACGTATAGCGACTGCCCAGCAAAATATACTTATTTAGGAACAAGTGGCTGTAGTACAATAGATTTGATTTGGGTATCAATTAACAGAATAGAGCTTATTCATAATTTAGAAGTAAGCTCGGATTTACTGGGGTCCGACCACCTTGCGGTTGTCTTGTATCTGTCCTCGGGAGCACATCTATGTGGGGGCTCGAAGCCAGTGCCAAAAAATGCTTTAAAGGAAAATAGAAGGTTAAAATGGGCAAACGATAATGATAAACCGGTTAAATTCCAGGAAGCTTTGAGAAATTCTCAAAGACTCTCCTGTGATTTTTCAGTACTGCACACGGAAGCTTTGTATCAGAATTTTTGTTCCGCTATAACGGAGGGGGCATTGGAGGCTGGTATGTCTCAACTAAGGGGCAATTATCGGCTGAGGGCTCCGGACAGGATTTGGTTCGACGAGGATTGTAAAACTGCGAAAAAACATTTGAAGCACTCTTTAAGGACTCTCAGAAAATCCCCCTTGATCGCGGAAAATAGCGCAGAGTATATTAGGTCAAAGAAAAATTATAAATCATTGCTGAAGTCGAAGAAAGAATCTTACTCATTGGCCATAGCTGATAAGTTCGCTAATGTCCGTAATCCGTCTCTCTTCTGGACAGCCGTGAGAAGTTGTAAACCCGGGCGCTTCAGCGAGGAATTTATCACAGCTGAGGGCTGGAGTGAATTTCTGGGATCAGTTTATCCGGCGCGTGTTAACATAGATTTAACTTTTTTCGGAGCGCTTGATCCCTTCTTAGATAGCGACATAACTTCGGCTGAGCTTCTACGTAGTATCTCGGGTCTTAAGCGAGGTAAGGCCCCAGGGCTTGATGGTCTTACAAGTGAATTTTATAAGGCTCTCACTATTGAATGGTTTGAGTATCTTAGGGACTTATTTAACAAAATATTGAACTCCGAGGTGCTCCCGGAATCTTGGTCGAAGGTCGCATTAATCATGTTGCATAAAAAAGGTAACAGATCGGATCCTATGAATTATCGGGGTATTGCTTTGATGAACGTTATGACGAAATTATTTACACAGATCATCTGCGACAGGCTCACTCTATGGGTCAATCAGGCAAACATTTTACCGGAGGAACAAGCTGGATTTCGTAAAGCTAGAGGTGTAATGGACAATATTTTTGTCCTACTTATTACAATTCAAATGCATTTGCGAAGAAGGGGAAATAAGGTTTATGCACTGTTTGTAGACTTTAAACGCGCATTTGATTCGATTCCGCAAAACTTGCTATGGCATAAATTATATAAGTTGGGTATCAGTCCTAAACTCATTAGAGTTATCAAAGCCTTATACGACGCAGCAAAAATTCAAGTGAGAACGCAATCTGGTTATTCGTCAGAAGCGGAGGTCAGCGGGGGGGTGCTCCAGGGGGAAATCCTGAGCCCACTGCTATTTATCATTTTTATAGCTGATATTATTAGGTATTTTCGTACCAGGGGTTCTAGGGGCATTGATATTAACGATGTCACTAATTTACTTATGACTTTATATGCGGACGACCTAGCCATGGCGTATTCTCCTGTTGACCTCAGGCAAAAACTGAGAATTTTGTTAGATTATTGTAATGAGAACGGGCTTTCCGTCAACACTAGCAAGACTAAAATTATAGTATTTAGAAGGGGCGGACGTTTGGACAAACATTCACGTAATTTCGTTTATAACGGAGAACCTATTGAGGTTGTTAGCAGTCACCCATATTTGGGGACCACGCTTTCCTCCTCCGGTCTGGGCTTACAAGCGGCGAATATCGCCGTTACTAAAACCAAGGCAGCTTCTTCCTCTGTTCTCTCAATTCTGTCTACTGCCAAAGTGGACGCATGGGAGGGCTTCAAAAAAATATTTGATAGCGTCGTGGCTTCTACTCTGATTTATACCGCTCCCATATGGGGCCTTCAATATTGTGATATCTTGGAGAGAGCGCAATTAGATTTTTTTAAACGTTTATTTAAATTGCCTACAAATACCCCAGCCTATATCATAAGATTAGAGCTTGGTTTACCGCACATTAAGGTCAAGATTGTACAGCAGGCATTTGGCTGGATCAAAAAGATTCTGGATATGGGGGAACACAGGCTGCCAAAAATAGTGTTTCTCCGTATGCTGAGATTAACTGAGTTGGGGTTACTGGGGGGCGAATTCAGCTGGGTAATGCAAATTAAAAACATAATAGAACAGACAAATAGTGAGGATCTCTGGGTAAATCTCTCTGCCAATCATTGGCAACATCGGTCACAGGAGATATTGGCGGTGCTAACCCGAAAACTAAAAGAACAGGATTTGAATAGAGATAGACAGTCATCCTCGGGACGGCTTTGCCTGCCTAGAGCTCTTGCCGATGATTTCGCCTCCTTTTACCCCGTAAGATGTTCTATAGCATTCACTAGAACCAAAATGCAAATTCGCTTAGCGAGCATGCATTCGCGTAGATTTTATATCGGTAATATGGCATACAAATATGACCCTACCCAGCTATGCACGTTGTGCAATCTCGGGGAGGCAGAAACTATAAGACATATTTTGATTCGCTGCCCCACTTATTCCCCTTTTCGTTTTCGTTTGGCCTCTTTCATAAGCTCGAACAATTTGACGATTAAAAATTTGATGCAAATATTGTGCTCTCCCGAGATTGAGGCAATGAGGGCGCTGCATTATTATGTTGCGAACTGTTTTAAGCTAAGAGCGTTTATAACTTGTGAATAATTAAGTTTGTACTGCGCCTTATTCTAATCTTTATTTCTGATAAGCGTTTTTTCTTCCGGTTTCTATCATATAGTGTTCTTTTAGTTTAAGATGTTATGGAAGACTCCTTTCCATTGTGAGTCTCTGTACTCTCATATGTATGGAAATAAATATATCTATCTATCTATCTATCTAGTTTACTTAGTTTATTTTATTTATGTAAAATTAATTTAGCAATAGGATTAATGGTTCGTTTTATTCTTGTTTTATTTTTTGTTTTATTTTTTAATTATACATGAAGAAGCTAAGAATTGCATTTAAAAATTAATATGTATGGCACGCCGTTTTGCTATTTAATATTATCGTAAAAATTCTACCAAATTAAATTAATATTCAAAGAAAAGAAATTATTATTATGTCTAGACATACTTATAATTCATCGAATTATTATTAAGCTATAGTTATTAAGCACATAATTGCAGAATTAAATTATTATGTCTAGACAAAATATTAATTCTAAATTTATTTTATGTTTTTACATATAATTTTTTTGGGAATTTTTTTATTGATATTGTAATACACAAATTAGTAGCGATATAATTCTGATGAATTATAAATTTATCATATTCAATGCGTAATGAATAAGATAAATTTATGCTTAAACACACGTTGTTTATTAACAGCATCATCTAATTCGCAACAAATATTACACGCAACACGCGGTATTATACGGATGTCACGCAAACAATCTTTTGTCTGATACCTGTGAGAGCGTGAAGTTTGCGGTCACTAATACTATTGACGCGCGACTCACGGACAGGCTTCCGTTTAATCGTAATCTGTAATTGGCCACGTTTTAAACCTTTTTATCTCAGAAACTACTGCTCGGAACAAAAAGTGGCAAATACGTTTTAAATTTATTTTTTCGAGAACTTTATTGCTATGGTATTTTGATTCGCGAATTTCGGGACACCCTGTATATACATATATATATATATATATATACGCAAACTTTCGCACGCTACTGTAAGTATGTATATATATATCTATACTAATATATAAAATTCTTACGGGTGGTGTGTTTGAACGTTATTAACTTAAAAACTATTGGACCGATTTTGAAAAAACTTGTACCAACATGTTCCTTGAAATCTCAGGAGTGCTATAGGGCAATTTAATTTGGCGGTTCTTTTTTTAAAAAGTAAAATTTTTCAATTTATAGCATTTTTGTGGATTGGTGTGTATATATGTTTGCTTTTATATCTCGAAAAGTTTTAATTAAAAGAGTACTTAATTATAGTGTTTTTTAAATTTCTTAATGTAAGCTAAACGCACTTGCAATTTATTTTGGTTGTTCTTTTTTTATTTTTAAAACTGATCGTTTCTAAATTAAATACCACTCATATATATATATATATAAAATAGAATGTCTGTATGTCTGTTTGTTCTTTATAAACTATTCGACCGATCTGGACCAACTTTTGCACAGTTACTCTTTACATCCTTGCGCAAAACATAGGCTACGGAACCTCGATATTTCACTTACCGATCAGCGTCTTCATTCCTTGGTTTTCTAGGCCGTTTTTTCGGGAATTTCGAGATTGCTCGCTCGCGATGTACACAGAATCTCGATATTTCACTTACCGATTACCGATTTCATCCCTTGGTTTTTCCAAGCGCTTTTTAAGTAAAATATCGAAGTTTTGTGAAAGAAAACCAGATGGGGGTTTACCCCACACTTACCCCGTCCCCCGCATCCTAGCGCGCTGCTCGGCGTCCACCCTGCCCCTCTACCGTTAGGTTGAGCTAGCCAGCCCCTCGTACCGAAGGTGTCCTCGATCTCCTCGATTTTCGCGAATTTTGGACATCGTTTCGCGATTCGGTGACGCGTCGTCGTGCGCGTCTGGCGCCCAGCAATAATTTTCGCGCCTTCCGGGTACGAGGGACCCCGTTTTAGAGAGGCCTAACACCCCGCTCTCCCCTTTTGTTCAGCTATCTCAAAAGATAGCGTGGCAAAATTTGGAAAACCAGAATCTGTCCAAAATGTGTAATAAAATAATAAGAATTGTATGACGACCTACTTGTCATCCTTGTTTAGACACTTAGATTATTACGTGTTCGGTGGTGATGGAGTGCAGACGTGCTTCCTAATAACTCTCTTCTTAATCTTTCTACCAAGACGATGTTAACACCTCATACATTGTAAATTCAACAAATATGCGACGCGCAATACCTGTGAGTTCCCCCTAATTGATGTTACTCTTGATTACTATTATCTATCACTCATTTTTATATATTTAGTCTATAGATTTCTGACTTGCGGGCACAATGTCCAGACTCTTAAATGGTTTGCGAGAATTTTGAAATTGCATTTGTACACTTGAGAAAAACCAGAATGCTTGGTCGAAACATTGTGTAATGTTATTCAATAAAGTTGCCAGTCACGTCGAAGAATTAATACTTAATCGTTTATTCATTTGCTGCGCTGGCGAAGACCAGAATTTCCTGTTCCTGATTTTAAATAATTTAATTTTATCGCGAAAAATATTACCTAATCCTGGCTGAGGTAATATTTTTCGCAATAAAATTAAACTTAAATAAGATGCTTATACAAGCGTCAAAAATAGAAAGACCAAAATCCATGTTTGAAACGTCTTGACGATTAATTTAAAAGATCTGTGTTGTAAGTCTGACAAACTAAGTCGGCGCGCAGTTTTTCTAACCAATGGTCATATCGGAATGACGATTAAAAATATATTTAAAAATTTTATATTTTTTATTAGAAAATAATACGACGATATACCTACATATCAAATTAAATTAAAATAAAACGCCATTTACGATCAGAGCTTGGATCTTACAATTAGAGTAGTCTAATACTTTTTCTTGTGTGATACATATATTAATTTTTCCAACTTTAGAAAACTGCGCCCCGACTAGAATTGGTCGAATTGTCGATTTAACTAGGGGGAAGGGAGGGGATTTTTACTCTAACAGGATTCAGCTGTGTTGTAAGTCTGACAAACCTAGTCGGCGCGCAATTTTCTAAAGTTGGAAAAATTAATATGTATATCACACAAGAAATAGTATTAGGCTACTAACAATAATATCCAAGCTCTGACCGTAAATGGCGTTTTATTCTAATTTAATTTTTTATTATATTATTTTATTATTCAAAATACCCAATTCAAAATACGACCACTTAACATTTTTTATCAATATTTAAAATTTTTTTATTATAAAACCAAAGGTTATTTTATTACAAATTCAACCATATATGTATATAATTAAGTTTTAATTTCAAAAATTAATTACGAACCTCTGTACACACGATATCCGTGCCCTTTCATATGCCCTTTCATATACGCTTGATTCTGCACGCAATACGTTCTGTTCACATCTTCCCGCGTAATAGAAGATGACCATGACAAATACATTTTGAGGACATTTTATCTCGCATTTTATATATAATAATAATAATATATAACTTTATTGCATTCAAGCAAAAGGTAAGGCACCAACAATCATGGAAGTGTTCACGTACAGGTAGATCAGGTACAGGTAGAGGTCACGTACAGATAGAACTGGTACAGGTAGAACAGATACAAGGAAGACAGGTGCAAGGAGAACAGCTACAGGTAAAGTATGTGCGTACGTGTATGTAATAAATATATGCACATGTTCTTTATTTAATGCGTTTACGGATGACAATTAATAACGCTGTAATGTAATTATTGAATTATTCAAGAGAGCCTTTTAACACGTTACTTTAAGTAATTAATGAATATTTTAAGAATAGTAGTAGTAGTAATAGTGGGTGGTCCTACTCACGGTCGTATACACAGGTCTGGAAACGAAGGTGGTGGGGATGGTTCGCTTAGCGTTGAAAATTTCATGTCTCCGGCCGCCACTACGCGTCGCTGTTGTGGTTAATGTACCTAGTTAACATAACCTTGAAAATGTAGGAAATGGATCGCTGCGATTCCGGGTATATATGTACATATGTATGTATGTATCACACAATCACACGTATGTATGTATGTATGAAAATACATACACACAATCACACGTATGTATGTATGAAAATACATACATAAGTCGCTGTAGGCGACTTTTATGCGTACGTGATCGCGAGACATGTATCTTCCGGACACTGAGCTAATAGACCGTCGGCAAGCAATTCCTGTTCGATTTCGTTGCCAATCAACAAGCAGCCGACTATATCGGCTGGTCGGGATGTCGACGATGTTCGGCGTCATGCTAGCCGGACACCGCCGATCGTAAATCGAAGGGAGGACGAGTGTCACGCCGAACCGGAGTCCTCTTCGTCAGCCAATCAACGGGACGAGGCAGCCGGCGATAAGCGATAAATCACGCTGGTTTCGTTCCGACGATCGTTCCGCGCTGGAACCACGCGTGTTCCCCGAGTGTTCCCCGCAATTAGTGTCAGGACTCCTTCCTGATCGATCGTTCCCTCGCGGATTCTTCGTCGTGAGACGTGGCCCCCTTCTTCATTTCAGGGAGACGAAGACGCGTCGGTATCCCGGCCCACGCCAACGCCACTTTCATGACGACTCTGTTCCCCGAAGCCGATTTTCACACGTATGTATGTATGTATGTATCACACAATCACACGTGGTATTAATGACATTAATATCAGTTATGTAAGGTTATGTTAACTAGGTACGTTAACCACAACAGCGACGCGTAGTGGCGGCCGGAGACATGAAATTTTCAACGCTAAGAGGACTACCCCCACCACCTGAAATTTCACTTCGTTTCCAGACCTGTGTATACGACCGTGGTCCTACTAGAGTCCCAGATGACACCTAGATCGTTATGATCCTTTGTATCCCCACTCTGTGTTTAGCTAGATGCTCGGATTTTTGGACCAACGGTTTAACGTCTCTTCTGAAAGACGGAGCCCAGTTTTTCCCCGTTGGGAGGCTGTCCCCCCCGCGGGGGGGTCTTCCCGAAAGACGGAGCCCCCCCTCCCGCCGAGAGACCGTTCTCCCGCTCGGGGGGGGGGGGGGGGGGTCACCCGAAAGGTCCTTCATGAGGCCCTAGCGGAGCCCTTCCCCTGCCGAGAGTCCGTTTCGCCCGCGGCGGGGGGGGGGGGGGGGTACCTGAAAGACGGAGCCCTTCCCCCGCTGAGAGTCCACTTCTCCCATGCGTATGGGGGGGCGCAGCTTCGGAATATTCCATTACAGAAAAATTCCATGTTTACATGATCAAGTGAACTCGAACCCGGTTCCTCAGATTACGAGTCTGGCGCTCTACCACTAGACCACACTGCCGCCTTTTTAAGAATAAAGGACTTGAAAATTAATTGTAATATAAATATTAAAATTCACTAACTGAAAACATGAGTATCGATTATATCAAGACTTTTTCATTGTGAAAGTTATATTACTTTCAATGATTAAAAAAAATGATTATTATTTCAAAAATTACTTATATTAAAACTATCAATTTGGAATTATGTTTTTTCTTAATAATATATTACTGAATAATATAAGATACCTAATTGTAGATACCTATATTTACATAATACCCTTAAAAAAAACCTAAATTATCAATCAGATTTAGTGCAAAAATTGAAATTATTTATTTCTTTTTAAAATTTTATTGTCATTCTGCATTCAAATTTCAGTTTTGTAATGGGACAAAACTGGACCCCGCATCGCTCTCTTTTGTTGTTTTTCTATTTAACGATACGCGCGTACAAACTGTATAAATCGAACACCAAACGCACACACTCTACAGATATTTAAAAGTCGAACATTTCTGTGATGGTGTGACAAATATCGTGTGCACCACGGGTCGAAAACTTTTTCAGACTCGTGTGATTGCCGCTCTCGCCTTCGGCTCGAGCGACAAACTTCACGCTCGTCTGAAAAACGTAGCTTTCTCCCCTTGGTGCACAATCTATCTACTATAATAATCTACTATAATAAGTCTCTAATCTCTGTCTGTCTGTCTGTCTGTTCGCGAACTACTCATTCATTAATGGACCGATTTTCTTGAATCAGGTGTTAATACTATAATAAGTCTCTAATCTCTGTCTGTCTGTCTGTCTGTTCGCGAACTACATTCATTAATGGATCGATTTTCTTGAATCAGGTGTCAAAATTTTTCTAATTTCTCGGGGATGGCTACCATGGGGTTCGATTTTTTGTTTTACCGATTTTCTTGAAAGCGGCGCCAAAATTTTGCTAATTTTACGGGAATTGCAATTATGGGTTTAATTTTTTTTAAGAGGAAGCTTTTTCTATCTATATAATTACCTAATACCGATTTTCTTGAAACCGGTGCTAAAATTTTTCTAATTTTTCGGGGATTACGACAATGGGTTTAATTTTTTTTGAAGAGAGCTTTCTTTTTATAAAAAAAATTTTTTTTTCACGGTAACGTTTGATTTAATATAAATCTATATCATTACCTAATCTCTGTCTGTGTCTGTTCGCGAACTGCTCATTCATTAATGGACCGATTTTCTTGCACTAAGTGCCAAAATTTTTCTAATTTCTCGGGGATGACTATCATAGGGTTCGATTTTTTGTTTTACTGATTTTCTTGAAATTGGAGCCAAAATTTTTCTAATTTTTCGGAGAAGACAACAATGGGTTTATTTCTTTTCGGGGATGGCTACCATGGGGTTCGATTTTTTGTTTTACCGATTTTCTTGAAAGCGGTCCCAAAATTTTGCTAATTTTTCGGTGATTGCGACGATGAGTTTAATTTTTTTTAAGAGAAAGCTTTGTTTTTTGTGAAAAACTTTAGCACCGGTTTCACGATTTTCTTCTAAACCAATTTTTTTGAAACCGGGGCCAAAATTTTTCTAAGTTTTTGAGGATTACGACAATGGGTTTAATTTTTTTTTGAAGAGAGCTTTCTTTTCATAAAAAAAATTTTTTTTTCACGGTAACGTTCGATTTAATATAAATCTATATCATTACCTAATCTCTGTCTGTGTCTGTTCGCGAACTGCTCATTCATTAATGGACCGATTTTCTTGCACTGAGTGCCAAAATTTTTCTAATTTCTCGGGGATGGCTATCATAGGGTTCGATTTTTTGTTTTACTGATTTTCTTGAAATTGGAGCCAAAATTTTTCTAATTTTTCGGAGAATGCAACAATGGGTTTATTTTTTTTCGGGGATGGCTACCATGGGGTTCGATTTTTTGTTTTACCGATTTTCTTGAAAGCGGTCCCAAAATTTTGCTAATTTTTCGGTGATTGCGACGATGAGTTTAATTTTTTTTAAGAGAAAGCTTTGTTTTTTGTGAAAAACTTTAGCACCGGTTTCACGACTTTCTTCTAAACCGATTTTCTTGAAACCACAGGCAAAATTTTTCTAATTTTTCAGTGATTGCGACGATGGGTTTAATTTTTTTTAAGAGTTTTTTGTGAAAAACTAGCACCGGTTTCACGATTTTCTTCTAAACCAATTTTCTTGAAACCGGGGCCAAAATTTTTCTAAGTTTTTGAGGATTGCGACGATGGGTTTAATTTTTTTTAAGAGAAAGCTTTGTTTTCGTGAAAAACTGGCACCGGTTTCACGATTTTTTTAAAACTGATTTTCTTGAAAGCGGTGCCAAAATTTTGCTAATTTTTGGGGGATTGCGACGATGGGTTTAATTTTCTTCTGAAGGAAGCTTTCTCTATCTATGTAATTACCTAATACCGATTTTCTTGAAACCGGTGCCAAAATTTTTCTAATTTTTCGAAGATTGCGATGATGGATTTAATTCGTTTGAAAAAAGTTTTCTTTTCGTAAAAATAAATTTTTTTTATGGTAACGTTCGATTTAATATAAATCTATATCTACATATATATATAAGTGTCGAATCTCTGTCTGTCTGTTTGTCTGACCGCGAACTACTCATTCATTAATGGACCAATTCTCTTGCAAAAGGTGCAAAAATTTTTCTAATTTTTCGGGGATTGCGATGATGGCTTTAACTTTTTTAAAAAGAAAGCTTTGTTTTCGTGAAAAACTTTAGCACCGGTTTCAAGAAAATCGGTTCTGACCGCATAACCATTCAAAAACAATACTATATCCTAAATTTATGAATAAGAGCTTATTAGAGCGGATAAGCGGCGAGTACTTTAATTCAAAAAAGGTATAAATTTTTCGATTAATAATGTAAATTGATACACATACAGGCATTATATGATGTTGTACTATAGATGTTGTACTTTATAGGTAGGCTAGCTTTTAGGTCCGCGTAGCACGGGCCTAAAAACTATTATACTATATCGTGTAACTTAAGAAATATAGAATTGGGTAAAAAAAGCCTTTACGACTTACGTTTTTCTCTGCCTTGCTTTACATCCACGACTACGACAAACATCTCATTCTCTGTCGGGGCCCAAAATTTCATTATATCTAAAATCTAAAGCTCCGGAAAGTAGACAAACATTGATGCACTGTTGACGGACACATTACGGTATTACTGGCGCTGGAAAATGTCAATGCACTAAAAACACGTTGTTAGTTTAAAGAATTAATTTTATATAAAAAAATATAAAATAATATATAAATAATAAAGTAGATAGATAATATAAATATAAAAAATATTATTTTATATTTATATAATAATTATTTTTATATTTATATAATAATTTTTATATTTGTATAATAATTAATATACATCAGGGAACGTTTTTCTCGAAGAAGTTCCAAATCGCTTATTGAAATTGGACTATTGGATGACGCTCACACATCATTAATTAATTATTAATACAGATGACGAAGTTGACTCGCGTGGAACCGTGTTTGTCGTCGGAACAAAGAAGAAATTGCATGGAAAATTGCATTGATATGTGATAAGGAATTTCTCCTGCATTCTTCAGCCGCTAGCGCCTGAATCCTGTTTATTTTCCACACAATGCATTTTTATGCAAGTGCAATTTGTGATAAAAAAGAAGATATGAAGAACGTGATAAAATTATATAAAGCAATAGAAAATTAAATATACTTACAGTTGACGTGTACTTTAACGTACAAAATACGTCAAGCAATTAAAAAGAAGTATTTTAAAAGTTAATTGTTCACTTCGTTGGAAATTAAATTTTTAAATGTAAGTACACTACGTGCAGTATGGTTGATTATCATTATGTAAAATTTTTAAAAATTACGCCCACCTGTGATCGTGTCTCATGATCACTCTACGCTTCTGGTATCGATCCCCATAAGACTCGATCGCGCGATAAGACCGAGCAGCAATTATTGATTTTTGCGAACGTTTATAATTCAGCATTTTGCATCAACACGTTGCACCGCAAAAACTGAAAGGTCTTGCGATTGACACGACGAGAACGCAAATCGAGGCATAATCGATCGTCGAGTGACGCTGCGGCACCGACGACGACTAGCACGTCACAGACGCATCGCGACGTCTAACGTTCCCGCGTTTGTCGGCGTCGCGGTGCCGTCATGACTGCGTACAATCTTGCGTATGCGCCTTCGAAATGTGTTAAGTAAAACGCTTGCGCGACTGAGAGCTACGCTAAATGCAAATCCCGTGCACAGATTTTACAAAATAAAATCCATCTACGCAGCGCACAATACTAACAGGAATAATTTACAGGAAATAACAGGTGTAATTTTAACACATGATATCATCTAGTGCTGTTAATAAGCGTGTCATGAATAAAGAGTTTTCCATTTATTCAATTATATGTACAAAAATATCGTAGGTACATTTACATAGCACGACCTACGTTTGTTTCTATGTGAATACATATGTATATATTTATATATTATATTTATATATAGGAATATATAAAATATTATATATATATAATATATATTTATATATATATCGCGTATACCTATATATATATATATATATATATATATATATATATATATATTGTTATATTTTTATACAATATATTTTTAGACTGCAAAAATATTTTTCTGTAGATATATGTATAATGAAAATTGTCATCCCCAAATACCAAAAAGATATTTTGTTGTACAGCTTATTGTGTTTGTATCACATTACATGCTCAGATGCAATTACTTCAGAAATTTATGTAAAAATTAGGAATAATACAATAATGTCTTAACCGCTTCGTAACCCATAACTAGCCATGCCACGAAGAATGTTATGGCTCTCATAGGTTGTTGTGAAAAAACTGCATATGACATAGTGTGAGCTACACGGGAAAGAACAAAGGTTCGTATCAGAGTTTTGGCCAACCATGGCGAAGGTCCTGTTCCTAGCCAAAGGTAAGTGACTATGAACCAAGGAAGAATATTCTCCAAATCGTTCAAGTGTGCTCTGCGTACACGCTCCACATCTGGATCATCGTAAACCACTTTGCCTTTGCCTTTGCTTCCGAACGAAAGATCCTCTGGATTTGCAAATGCCTACAACAATTGATCACAATCAGTTTCATTTTCAGCTAATAATTTGTAACGTTTACGTATTACGTAACACTAAAATAGGACAGGAGAAAATCATGAACATTAATATGGTTATCTAATCTAGTGAGGATATTTTATTACACACGTACTCTCTTTCGGAATCGCTGTCGTCCAGTTAACGGCACCATCGCCAGCATTTTCAGAACCAGAATACTGCCCCAAAAGCCGAATACTTTAAGCACTTCTGGATTTATTTCGGACATTTTTCCCGGCCTTTAGATTCGCCTTCTCGAGGATGTAATGATGATTCTGCTTGTTTTATGCTGCACGCAGTTAGTGGAGTGACTTGGAACTGGGAAGTGGGAGGGACTAATCGACAGGGGCCCGCAGACCGGCACGTTCCCTACTTCATCTATCACACACACACATACGTGACACACACTTGAAACGGATATCGTCTACATGTATGATATCTTAATGCGATGCATGTATGATGTGTTTACGAAAAGTGTGATCACAGCTAGTACTTGTCGTAGTTATCGTTCATGATAATCATGAGTCAGCAAAATATTAGACGAGGTGTGGGAAAAAATAGGATTTTTTTCTTTTTAACTACATACATATATGTATTTAAATATCTCGCGTATATTTTTGTACTATAGAAATAATTATTCTAATCTACGCGCAAAACACAAGATCGTGCTTTCTCAAACATGTTGACTTGTTTCAAAACTGGTTTTAAATATATTTTAAACAGATTTAAAAAATATAGCATTTTAAATATGTTAACTTTATCTAAAATGAATTCTCGAGCATTTATATCGCGACCTTGCACCTAGCGGACTTTACGTCATAAAATTGTATGAGACTTCTAGAAATTGTAAAATGCTTAGCCTTTAGCTGCACTTGCAGTCGCTATAACGTTCGAAGTAAAACACATTTTCAGATTTCGAGGGAAAGGAGCAAAGAGACCTTTTTTGAAAAATCAAAGAAAAGCTTTACAAGTACAAGTCAATTTAGAAAAATTAAATTGCTAAATTGGAGGAACATTTTATGTCATGATATTAAATTCTCAATTTTCGTTGAATGAATAGAAAATCGCTTATATTCTTTCAATAACATAATGCTGCTTGGCAAATATTCGAGAGTCAAAGGTTAGAACCTGTCGAGCATCTCCTTGACCTAACTTAATCTCGCGCTTGTCTCGTGCTCGTCGGCTAAGTTCAAAAAGCGCGACAGCTAGCGTAGCATTGGGTCGCCCGTGATTGGCGGTTATTTTCACGTCGGCCGATCCGATTGGTGCCTCGCGCGCGGTCGCGTTCTCCACGCGTGCGCCGATTCGATATCTCAATTTTAATCCGACCAGTCATTTTCTAGGACACTCTGCCGTCCACTCGCTCGTTAAGCCTTGTGTCCACGATGCTAGAACTGCGTCCGAGTTTCGGTTTAAGCCAATCAACTTGCAGCTCTTACAGAAAAGTAGCAGTTTCATTGGCTTAAGCCGAAACTCGGACACAGTTCTAGCATCGTGGACACAAGGCTTTAGAAACCTTCCATTATCCATTCGCTCTCGGCGCTCTCGCGAATCGCGAGGTGAACGTTCTAATATTATCAAAGAAGAAAGAAGGTTCTCGAATCGGCCGCGTGTAACGCAACGAAAACGCGCCGCCGTCTCGCCGATGGTAGAGCTGCTCGTCCAATTCCGCCATTTAAAGTTAGTTCTTTTCCCTTCGTCTTCGATTAAATAAAATTAATGCGATCCTCCGAGCAAACAGGTCGCCGCGCCGCCCAGTCACGTGGAATTGTGAGAAGAGTTGAGAATAACGGAGCTAATCGAGACTAACTTCACGGCGCTAAAACGTGTTTCGCGTCTTGGTTGGAGACTCGTCTTTGATGAAAAGCGTGGGATTTATTATTCCCGATCTTTTCGACTCTTAAATCTAATCAAATTTTGTTCTCTTAATTTAATTTAATTTTTGGTTCGTTCGGTCTGTAACGAACTGCCGCTCCGCGCGGAGCACGCGTCGCGCTCGCTTTCCGAGAAATCCTAATCACGCTCCCCCGAAGGTGGTTTTTAAATCGAGGGACTCCGAGAGTCGAGAAACGAGGCGGATCGCGATTCGCGCGTGCGCGACGCGACGGTCAGATCGCTGACGCAAGGGAGTACGTCAGCTGTTTTGTTAGACTCTCGTGGCGGATAGACGTGCGTGTGCGTCCGTCGTCGTCGTCGTCGTCGTCGTTATCGTCGTCGTTATCGTCGTCATCATCGTCGCCTGTCGTTGTTGGGAATGGTGTGTTGATTGGCATTGTTGACTTGGAGGGGCATCTCTCACTCGCGCAACTTTCGTCGGTCCCGTCGTCGCACGGCAACGGGCTCTCGCGCACCTTTGTTCGCCGTACGCGCGCGTGAGAAGTGAGAAGGACTGCGTGCGCGTTTCCGGGCGATTCTGCGTGCGGACGCGCTCGCGTGTGTGGCGTCGTCGTCATCATCGTCGTCAGGCTCGCGCTCGTCACCCGGATTGATCCCGCGGGACATCGGCATCACGCGTGGGACACGTCCAGCCCGGACCATCCGCGACTACTTGACGCGACAGGATCGGGACGTTCTCGCCCGCTTGCAGTGGTAGACACATTGTGATACACAAGAGAGCTGAGAGAGAGAAGCACATAGTGGAGACATGGCACAGCCGACGAGCAGCGCGCTTCGGGCGCTCGCCCTGGAATACAAGAGCCTGCAGGAGGAGCCCGTCGAGGGCTTCCGCGTCAAGCTGGTCAACGAGGACAACATGTTCGAGTGGGAAGTCGCGATCTTCGGTCCGCCCGACACTCTCTATCAGGGTGGTTATTTCAAGGTATCCCACTGTGCCCACCTAGATGTGCTGTTTACGGTGCATCCGATGCGCCGCGCGGGTGTATTTACGCGAGTCGCGCAACGAGAAACGGCGACCGCGACGTATCGACGGTGTAGCTACGCGTTAACGCGCGCCCCGTCGTCCCTTCTTGGTTATGTCGCGCTCGTCTACGTCGCGGCCGCGCGTCTCGTTCCCCGCTCCTTTCCCCGCGAGCTCCGCGGCGATCGGAGTCGATCGCTTCCGCGGAGAAGGCTTTTTTGCCCGCCTCGAAAAACGGGACCCTCCTTATTCGCGTTATCGCGAGATAAACAAAGGTCCTTGTGCACGGGCTGGGGGGGTGGCTTTTAAATATGTCGCATGGCGACTCGGCAATCGGTATATATATATATATATATGATATTCCACTTTTTTTTTACGATAGAACGCGGTTAACGCGTGCCTCGACTTGGCGCATAATGTAGCCTGACGTTATTGACTGCCGTTTCGGTTTGCCAGTAAATCCATACGTGTAGGTACAAGCACGCGGATTCTATTCCTGGTAATGCGATGTAGAATATACTTATCGCCGCGCGATATCGTCAACATTTGCAATATGTTCTATCTACTCCGATTTGCTAATACTTAAAAATATCTTATCTAATATTGAAAAAGGACGGTGGAGAGTCCAATTTGACGTTTAATTTGACAGATATGGTCGCAAAGATTATAATCGTCCTGCAGGTAGATATCGAGTTTACATTCCCAGACAGCATCATGTCCAAAATTGAGATATAAGACGTCCTTTGGACATATATCGTAAAACATCTAAAAGATGTCTTTAAAATGCCTTAAGACGTCTTATGTCTCGATTTTGGAATTTTTTGACATGCGTGCTGTCTGGATTGTCTTTTATATTTTAATAATAAATGCGCAGATAGTTTGCGTCGATAACCTGCTATACTTTCTGGAAACTAAAAATAAATTGTAACTTGATAAATTGCATTCTAATATCATAAATCAGGCGCTTATATACATTTTATAGTCTGTTCTAAAAACAAAGTTATTTGTCTGTTTATAGAGGACAGTCTCCAAGTATTTTAATTATGTAAATTGTCGCAAAATAGTTTTCGAAACAAATTTGGATGATATCGTCACCCTGTATAGTACACGATACAAATTTATAAGACAAGGAAACAATAGCGGTCTGTTAATCGGCGTATATAATTATAGCTCGATAATGAAACGATTCAAATGGCCTCTTTTACCGTCGCCAAATGTTTGCACGTGTGACAATGCGGAATTTCGCGTCCGCCGCATACGGCTCGAGCGCCTTATTTCCTACCCTTGAACCAATGTTTATCTCGGAAACTTCAGTGTTTTCCTGCCAAGTGAATTCTGACGATCGCACGCGAGTCATTGGAACTACCTTGACCAGCCGATGACAATGCTGGCTTACAAACAATTAGATATTATCTTCTTCTCTTTTTTCAGTCGTCGAAGATTAATTATTCTTTTGCATCAGTATTTAACAGAATTAGATAGGAAACAGTAATAGGTAATCGATCACCGTGCTAATCAAATAAGAGTTTGGTTCTCTCTTTCGTTAGATTTATAATATCGAGACTGTCTCCGCTCTTAAACATTCCAGACAGCATTCATGTTCATGACATAAGACGTTTTAAAGATATCTTTAAGATATCTTATGCCCCGATTTTGGACATGGTGCTGTCTAGGATGTCACGTCGGACGGTTAAAAACGTGCGTAACGTGAATGTACTTCTGCAGGTACAAGAAAAGATCGAAATGATTTTTCGCTTCTGATATAATGAATATAATGAGGGGGATGGTTGCAGCGAGGAGGCAAGGGGGCTTAATGCCCGGCCAGGTTAAAACGCCAGACTGTAAAAATGAGTTCTGTCATTTGCCGTCGCCGCGGCTACAAAGTTTTTGCATGTCCCCGTCCGCTTTCTAAACCACTCTCTGCCTCGTTCTGCCTCGTTCTGCCTCGTCGTGAACGAGTGAACGCCTATTCACGTAACGCAACGTATCTTCCCACAACGTAACCGACAGTAACGAGCGCGGCGTTTCTTGCAAACCCGTGCCGTGCCGTGTACACCTTGCGCATGTAAATCCCTCTCGGTGGTTATTTCGAAAGACTGCGTCCACTGCTCCGCACGGAGCGGAGCCCTGGATTAATCTATTATCCATTTTACCGTAATCGTGTTAGCCCTTAACCGGTGAATGCTCGCGCGTTGCGCCGTGCTCACGATCAGGTAAACAATCGCTTTCATCTTACGCCGCGTTTGAGGTGTCTTCGTGAATGAATAACTTTACGTACCTTAGTTTCATTGTCTAGAGCTAGAGGGGTACGAAGTTTCTCGCCTTTATTTATGGATTTTCTGGCCAATTTGAAATCGATTTTTCCGTCACGGAAATTTCGCGAGATCAAACGGCTGCGGCTGTCAAAATTATTAGATTAAACTCTGGTTTCGTGCTTTGGATGAATCAAGTTACATAGCGCAGAGATATGCGATGAGATTTCATGCCTTATTTAGCTTGAGATAAACCTAACTTGACACAATACTAAAGGTAGCGACGTAACTATAACGGAACCGAGTCTTATCAAAATCGCGAAAGAACTGCGTCGCACAGAACGATACGTGTGAATGATACAAATGCAGCGCTAAATAAATTGTGTATGCACATAATCTAATCGGATCTGAATCGCCTTCGTACATTTTTAATGATCACTGCCTTTTAAAATGAAGCGGAAAATTTCGATCTGCCTTCAGTTGGCTATCTCGTTGGCTATTCGAAACGTGCGTATATTGGCACGTGATACCTAAATATCAATTATCGTACTGAAATATCAAAATAAATATCAATATCAATTATCAAATATCAAATATTAAATATCAATTATTAATTATCAAATATCTCTTTCGCACTTTAATAGCACGTATGACGTAGATATCGAGCCTCGTACTATTTCGGGTGTAACCGACGATCCTGACAATCTTCTCGGAGGATCACGTTCTACTTTATCGAGTCTCCCCTGATCAAAATTTATGCACGACTCGGTAAAAGGCGAGGAGCGCCGATACGGCTGCCAAGTTACATAAAATGCCATCGAGCATTGTCTCGATTCTATTCCTGGGTGCAAGCAGGCCTTTACCGATCAGCACGGCCGACCAACTTTCACCTAATCTCATTCCGCTTAAGACGATCGTTCGCCGGTTTCGTCGTCGGTGCACGAAAAATCGATCCGCCATCCGACGAGCACACGATTTTCGACGCGGCGCAGCGCGGCGGCTTTGCCGTTTCATTTTCCACCAAGTCCGTCTCGATCAGACTTTATCCTTTCACCTCGCGAAGAGATGGCGGGCATCCCGCTTTGCGAGTGCCAGAAACTTTTCGCGATAATATGACTGCGGAATCGATAGTCAATACAAGCGAATCTTTAGAGAAAAGTTGCGGCTGTCGATTCGCTCGGATCTGAAATTCTGATAAGAAACGTATTTGTTATATCTTACGCATGTTGAGAAAGCCAAAAGTTTTTTTTATCTCTTCCTTTCTTCTCGTGAGTTGCGAAGCGAAAAGAGCTTGATCATTCCAGGAGAAAAGATAGTAAACATTTACAAGTTACAAGTTACAGATTTTATTTGTATAGAAACGTATGAGATATAATTCTACCCGTGAAATTGGTAAATTGGAAAGAACACACGTCGTTATAGTTTATTATACATAAAAATATACAAGGCTGCACAGAAAAAAGATTATTGTTCTTATTATTCTTGATTCGAAAATATCTTTGGCTTCAACATGGAAATCTTGAAATATGATTGCGTTAAAGACATATATTGCGTTAAACGACGAAAACTTGCTCGAATGAAGTCGTTTTATATAGTTTAATCAAGAAAAAAAGTTGAAATGAAAAGTTGAAATTCTTATAAGAAGATTATAGATTGTTGCATATATACGAAACAATAAACGCGTTAATTTGAGTATATATAAGTTTTAATTTAACTTCTTTTTTTTGTGTGTGACAAAACAGCGATTGAAAGTGAACAATTATTCAGATTTTAAAGAAAATTCTATACCGCGTCTCTCAATTTCATTTTTAAGTTAAGAATGATATCATATCAGTCTCATTTGCGAAAATGTCCGATCGAATTGATCTGTTGTCAGGCATAACACGATTCGATAGTTTTAAAAGTCGCCACCTAACTCGCGTTACACAACGTCGCGTTACGATGACCAGAGTTGCTTATTGTCGAAGTAGGTCGTGAAAATTTGTAGGTCACACGGTGGAGTTGCGATGAAAGATGCCGAGGTGATAGTTCCGTTCCGGAGCAACCTGTAAAAATCCTCACGATTCGTAATCTCTCTCCTGCAGAAGCATGGCTTTTGCGGCGAATATAACTATCGTGACATATAAAATTCGAATGCGGGATTTTACTATAAAAAAACAGAAAGCTTGTATTGTATTACGGGCACAATTCTCGGAATATTTCCTGACAGTGCCACGTAAGATCGCACGCTGATAATCGCGATCAATATTGCGGCATCGCATCGAAAAACGTGCTTGAATTTCTTTACTCCAAGGGGGAGTTGACTACTGATAAATAATAATTACAAATGTAGAGCTTAGTTTTTCACGCAAAGATTAATAGTAAAAGTTACGTTGAATATTATTGATCATTTAACGATCACGTTAACAGATCACGAGACAGATGAGAGAACCTTTTCACCAGCTTCGTTTTAGTTGAATAAGCAGCAGTTTTGGAAAATTAGTTGCAACGAAAATTGTACGAAGCTCCGCAACGAGACAATTTGCGAATACACGTGGAGCAAAACGCGGAGCAGTCGGAGTAGAATTTTCGTGACACTGTAAGCGTGTATAGTCGGTAGAAAGTAGGTTAATTCTAGAACGCGGTTATCCCGGAGGACGAGGTGGATATTTGGGCCATGACCAGGTCGCGATCAATATAGCGTCCCGACGGCGAAGCCTGCATCGAACAACCAGACGCCCCTTTCGCGCTCTGGAATGGAAATCGATATCGTCGCAGATTCCCCTCGGAGATTCCATGCCCGATCGAAATATCGGATCTTATCGACGGCGACGTCGCCTCGGCCGCGGCGTCCGCGCTCCGATTTTACATCTCGCCTCGTTATCTCGGTTACGTTCTAAACGGCCATGTTGCTCCACTTTCGCAGCATCGAAGAACTCCGATGTGTTCATTTTCATTCACAGGTCGTGGAGTAATTAACTTCCACCGCGTTAATTCGTTTTCATCAATTCGAATCACAATTTTCCTCGATAAAATATGAGAAACAAGTTGCCGTCGTTGCAATTTACCAATTTTCAACTTCGCACATCATTGCGATTAAGAGATTAGAAAGTTTATGTGAAATTGCATGAAGAGCGTAAGCTCTCGACGAAGAGGTTTGCGACAGTTTTTGTCGAAGACTCGCATAGGCAGGTACGAAAACCGGTATAACTCGGGTGAGTTCACTAATTTTGGTTGCTGTACGCACCGCGGCGAATATTTCCCACGTTGCTCGTGAGAATAGAACCGACGACCTTATTAACGCGAGGCATATTTTGCCGCACGTGTGTAGCGGTTGGATATTGAACTCGCCGAAATTATAACGGTTTCGATTCACGAGGTGATACTGGAGGTAGGTGAGCGAGGAGGTGTTTCCACGCAGACTACGGCGTGGGCGACGGGCGTCCCGACCGCGACGACCCGAAGCCGAAGTCGAATGTCGAGAATATATTATACCTTAACGAAGCACACACGATTTCGTTATGTTGCAGGCACACATGAAGTTCCCGCCGGATTACCCGTACAGTCCACCGAGCATTCGTTTCATGACAAAAGTTTGGCACCCGAATGTATATGAGGTGAGTGAATATATACGGGAATTATCGATCCCCCGCACGCTCTCTCTCCCCCCGTTTCGACTTCGACCCTTTCCTCTCACACGTGTGTGTGTTACGTGCGTGTCCTCCCCGTCTCCCTTGCGTCCCTTTTCCGTTCATCCGTCCCGCTCTCACCCCGCTCTCGCCGTCCCTCGTCTGTATAACGACCGTCCCGCTCTGCCCGCTCGTCCGTCCGTCTCTCTTTATCTTCCACCCTCCGCCGCCATAGCTTTTACAACCATCAGCTTTTACATCGTCACTTTCAGCGCTTGTGAAACCACCCGGGCCGTCCGAAACCCCGGACCGTCCGCGTCGCGTCGCGTCGTTTCCATCGAGACGCAACGGCCGCGGCGCGGCGGACGGGCGGAAGGGGGGGAAAAAAGAAAGTAAAAACAGCAGACTCGAAAAATTGCACGTTGCGTTATAGTAGTTTCTCACAGCAACCCGAGGTTGCATTCATATTGACGTATCACCGCCGTCACATTCTTGGAACGTCCGGCCGTACTATATTTATATCGCGGGCACGCGTCGTCACGTTCGACGTTTGTAAAAACCTCCGCGATTCCCGTTCCTTCGCCACATACGCCGACGTGCGAATTCGCGCGACGATTAGCGCGGGGAAACGAGCCCGTCAACGACGCGAGGCGAGTTGGCACGCCGCTGATAATCCGCGACATTTTTACGAGGACTGATCGTCGCGTTGTCCGCCACTTTAAAAGGTCGAAAGCACCGCGACCAAGCACGACGGCCGTTTCCTGTCTGCCACGCCGAAGTACTACATCGCGACATTTAAGCCTCGCTTCATTTCTCCGTTATAGTCCCGTCTAATATCATCCGTGCCAAATAAAATGTCGATCACAATGAGACACAATTAAAATATCTTCTCGAAGTCATCTGCGCTTTCTTCTTATGGAAGTACGCACAGCTGACTTGCCCACCTGGTCAATAAGTATTACAAGTATAAAATATTGAGATTAGCAGAATATTTTGCGGATTATATCATTCGGAATATCGTTCGGGATATCGTTGGAAATAGGTAGTCGGGGGATCGGGAATGCATTTCCGCGTTCTTCTTTGGTATTGCCGGTAATATCATTTGCGTTTGCACAAAAGTATCGCATTCCCACACGCTTATCGACCTCGGCCGCCGCATCTCTCGCTCGCTGTTCGTCGTATATGACCCTACGGCGGCTAGCGAAGCGAAGTCAATGACCGTCGAAAGCCCGTGTGGACATCCGTGTCCACTCGCCCGTCGTCGATAGGGATGGTAACGACGGGAACGTGTTATGAGTAACGAGGCAAACACGAATACTTTTTGTTTTAAAGGTCTGGGCTGTCGGAGAGAGGATATTAAAGTTCGTGAATTGTGTAGACTGTAGAATAGTTATACTCGCAGTGCTTGGTTGCAAACGGCACATGCTTCTACAATACAGAATTAACAGTAAAGTAACATAGTTAACGTGTCGTGCGGGAACGCGACTACGAATATAAAATCAAATATTTTAAATCATTATTTACTTCCTATCTCGGTTCGAGTGTTCGAAACAGTTGACTTGTTTGCTCGATTGATAAGCCGAACAGCTTATACTTATGTAACTGCAATTATTTTGCAGACATAGACACGTTAGTTCTCATTTCTATCGTACATCTAACGCTAAATGTCCGTGTATTCCAGCACATTTAAATTCGAAATACGTAGTGAAATCTTTTTACTTTGTACGTCGTATCCATTCTTTGCATTACGCGTGATCATAGCGAAGCCACTAATTGCGAAGTGAAAACGGCGATCTCTACGTCCAACGAGGCGGACCGTAAAGTAGGAGTAAACTCTTGGATATATTAAAGGAAATTAATCATTCGCGGAGAAGTCGACTTTATCTCGCTTTTTCTTCGCCGCGTGAAATTTTATTTCGATGATAATCTTGCGCATTGCGCAAATCCTCGGAGGAAACGGCACTTACTCCAATATGTAGAGGTCTTTCGCAATCGGAGCAGACCGTCGTAGAAGGTTTACTCGATATACGTATACCGCATGGCTTAACACGTGCACGGTTCGCTCTTCTCGCAAGCCAACTTTCCCCGCGCCGTGAAATTCATATTATTTGTACCGCCTGTGTATCCTGCACGTTACGCGAATCTTCCCCGGTCTTCTTCGTCGGCGTGTAAATCATAGGAATAAAAGGCAACAACGTTATTTAATTTTATAGCTTTGTGCATACAGAATGTATGCAGAGTAATTTTACATATATTAAGCCACCAAATGTCGCGGGCGCGTTTCTTAATCCTTCAGTGGGCGCGTGGGGTGTATTTTACACCCCAGGCTTTTCTTTTCCTAATGAATATTCTAAGTTCTAAATTTATTTCAATACAGAACCGATTATTATCGAAAAAACATTAAAATTAAAGTTTTAACCTGTTAATATACTTTAAGATATGTGCAACAATGAGTAATATTAAACAGAAAAAAAAAATATATTAATTGGTTTAATATTTATAGTATAAATAATGTGGGATGTAATTTACACCCCACGCGCCCTTTTATACATTTCAAATTTTTACGCGCTCACTGGAGGGTTAAGTGGTCTAGAGTCGATTTTTCATTTTTTTTTCACGCTTCTTCCCACATTTTTCCTGCATGTGGATCTCGATAAACAGATCTCAAGTCACCTCTGCCGGTTACACTTGGCGCGATTCTATGCGTCGGCACTCGTCAGCCGGCTTGTACAAATGCATGCACGAACACAGCGATGCTATCGCTGTCGGAGCGGTCGTGTCAAGTGCCGGGCGTTTACTCGAGGAGCTTGCCTTCGCCTTCGTGGCTTATTACGCGGTGTTCGGAGTCGAGCCACGGTGAAACCACGATGCGCCTTGTCCTACTTGCCGAACATCTTCGCTCAGGAGAGCCGAGAGATAGAAGGTTCTTGTGAAGAAACGTGCGCGGCAGTCGATCCTCTGCGATTTTCATGATGCTTGGCACGCGATTACAGAACAGCCCAAGATCTACGTCTTTTTTTTATTTATGCCATATGAAGCCTTATCTCTCGTATCGATGATTTTGTGCAATGTCGATAACGTATAATCTTATTGTTAGTCTCATTGTCAGAAAAATCATCTCTCGACTCCGAATATGGTGTAGAATCGCGAGGCCCTGGCGAGACTTCTCTTTACGTACTGTAAAGGTATAATACTCGGAGCTCTCGTCCTTCGAGCGACGATGTCTTCTCAGGGACGACAAACGCGGAACCAGAAGCACCGAGGTCGCCGTGCGTTGGCGAAAGGAAAACAGAATCATCAACGCCGCACGCACAAACTTATGACTCTCTTTCTCTTTTCTCAAATAACAGTAAATATATTTAGAAATCGCGGAAATATGTATAAATAGATAGGTATATGAGCATCTTTTTAAGCTGACGCGAGCATCTTTGTGCTTAATTTACAAGGGATGATCAACCTTCGCCTCATTGGATTTTGCTGAAATTTTAATATGTTGTTACACACCCCTCCCACTATACACGGTACAATAACTCGCACCAATACACGAAACGTTGTGATTTTAATTAATAAACTTGGTCGATCAAAAGCTATCTGGCGTTAATTATTCAATTTTCTACTGATGAAGTAGTCATTGTCTTTGTTTTTAACCTAAAAAATTATTATATATTTATTATAATTATTTGTATGTTAATATTGGAAAAGGTAATAATTTGTTTATTTAATAAAAAATAAGTTATACACATTAATTGTCCGAAATTTCTTCATCAGAATCAATGTTATAAAATATAGATCTTTGAACGTAAATGAAGCTTTTCACTACCAATGTTAAATAAACATACCTATACGCATGTACAGAAATTGCATTTATCAAATGTGTTTGGTGTAAAACAGTTCTTTGTTTGCTTTGTACATACATGCTTTTACGATTTATATCATCCGAAAACATCATGTACACATACTAACATTTATTCTGATGAAGAAATTTCTGACGATTAATGTATAATATAAAATATTATATAAAGTATTATATAAATAAGATTTATTTTGTAATGAATAATATTTTATTTTTTATTAAATAAATAAATTGTTATCTTTCTCAGCAATAACATGCGAATAATTTTAATGAATATATGTATAATAATAATTTTTTAACATATTACATAATAATTTATTTAAATAAACGTTTAAAAAAGTAAAAAGAAATGGAAAAAGCAGGATTCGAACTCGAGACCTCCAGCGTTCTAGTCGCTCGACTTACTCGCAAAGCCACACTTCCTGCTTGGAAATCTCGTTTACCGACTCGATAGATTACACACATTGCAAACCTTAAACAATTATATCTTGATTATCTCATAAACTATTGCGCACTGGCACGAGTTATTGTGCCGTGTATTAATGAGAGGGGCGTGTAACAACATATTAAAATTTCAGCAAAATCCACGGAGGCTGAGGTTGATCATCCCTTTGTTAGTTTCTGAACAATAAGTTAATCAGCACTGAGCACATACATATATAAAATTGACTCTGTACGCGAGTAAATACAAAGACAATCCGTTGGGTAAACTTCCGAAAAACATACGTGAATTTCAATACGTCGTCCAAAACAGCGCGTTATCATATTAATCGTATCGAACAAGAGGGTACCATAAATATTCGAAGAATCGGTCTAAAAGGCAACTTCTTTCTCTGTGTAGAACGGTGATCTGTGCATATCAATCCTGCATCCACCCGTAGACGATCCACAGAGCGGCGAGTTGCCCTGTGAGAGGTGGAATCCGACGCAAAATGTCAGGTGGGTGCGGTGTCGCCAAACAGAAAGAAGAAAAAAGGGGAAACCGAAAAGAATGAAAATCGCGATCGTCCGCGAGCTAACGATACCTAATTCTCAAAATTTGAAACTGAGAAAACGATCGGTCTTCAGGCTTTAAAACTGAAACTGAGAAACGATCGATCTGAAGGCTTTGTGGCAAAATTGAACAGCTCTATGCTGGAATTTGGGGAAACATGGATTGAAATTTCTGCTAGAATTAATTATTAATCGATTGTGTTTCTCGCGTCTCAGGACTATCCTGCTATCGGTGATCTCGTTGCTGAACGAGCCCAACACGTTTAGTCCAGCCAACGTTGACGCATCCGTGATGTATAGACGTTGGCGCGATTCCAAAGGAAGAGACAAAGAATATGAAAATATCATAAGGTAAGATGTCGTCAGTAATGCCGTTGCGTGACATCACGCGGCTGCAGGGAACTTTGCGCGTTTTCATTGGAATTATACCGCTACCGGATCCATAGCGTGCTAAAAACTATGCCGACTGTGTAAAATAGATAACTGCAGAAACGAGAATGTGTAACGTCGATAACGTAAATGTATGTTTTAACGCTATAGAGCAGCCACATAAATCTATCTAGAAAAACCATTGCTTATCGTTGTCCTAGTATAATCGAAAATGAGAACTACGAACTGGATTTTTAAACAGTTATACTAAATTACCTGTTATTAAGAAAATATTATTTAGAAATAAAAATTTGCGTTGTAAATGATAACCGATACGCTGGATCTCGCACTAAAATCGAGTAGTTGTTTCCTGGAATTTGTCCATCAATGAAGTGATTACTAAAATTATTTTATACTCCTCTATCTTTACATAAAATATAACGAGAGAGTTTATACATATGTATACACACATGATATATTCCTGAAAGAACCTGGAAATCTCGGGAAATTTTTGTCAAAACTTCTTGTTGAAATCGTATCTTCGAGGATTTTGCTTTTGCTGGAAATCAACCACAAATAATATTTGGAAAACTAGAGAATTCTCAAGGAAGATTTAAGTAGATATATTTTTTAAAAATTAGTTTAATCTTTCGATTTGATAAACAGAACATTGGCCATAACCAGCGAGGTAGGTATTTTGTCAATCTATATTTCGTACATGTTTTCTGTCTAGGAAACAAGCTCAAGCTGCCAAGATGGAAGCCGAAAAAGAAGGTATTGTCGTGCCTGTAACTCTGGAGGATTATTGCATAAAGACTCGAGCGAGGCCGGCCGAGCAGCAACTAGATATGACGGATTTCTACGATGACGAGTACGAGCTGGATGACGACGAGGATGAGCAGTTGAGCGCGACCGATTACGAAGACGGCGACGATAGTGGCAATGGGGAATCGTGATCCATTTCTTAAACGATAATAATACAAAAACCCGCGAATCGCTAATTATTATATATCAGTTCTGTATAGATTAATAAATTAACGAGCTTTTAAACCGGACGATCTCTCTATTTTTCTTGCCGCTACCAAAATTCAAATAATTATTTTTTTAGTCGAAAAAGAACCGAATATACTCCGAGAAAAATTTAAAATTACGTATGTCTGAAGCCATCGTCAATTATCATTGTCATTTATGTTTTTTAAACATATTTATATTTATGGTCTGTTACATAATTATGATTTCCTGTTTCTTAAAAAGAAAAAAAATTATTTTCATGATTTCAAGGTTCTTTTGTGAAATAATAAGTCCGCTTAACGGTGGTTTATGAAAGGTAATATTCTTTAACTCTTGCACCGTCGAGATATTTGTTGAACAGCAAAAATTAGATCATTATGCGATAAATTTTTATTTATTATGGCGCGCGTTCAGAAAATCTAGTTATTCACATCGTGTATGCATAATGTATTAAATATACATATTAAATTGCATATGTTATTTGTATTGCACAAATGTACGGTATATGTATTATACAAATATGTAATACAATACTCTACTTAAAAACTCATCATGAAAATATTATACGTAAAAAATAAATACAAGCTACATTGGATTAAGAATGATCCAGTTTTGGCTAAGCGAGAGTTAATAGAAGGATTGAAATGTTAATAGTAGTATGAAATTATGGAGAATCCCGTGTTTACAAGCTCTTTAACTTAAGCAATATGCCACGGCGCGCGCGCACGCGCGCGCGCGACATGGATATAAGTACTATATGGATAGGAGCACTTTGCTTGTTGTGTTGTGGCTGGCACTTTGATCTTTTAAATAGGACCAATTGATTTACCTTGCGATGTCAAACGTTCGATAAAAATGATCATATGTAAGTACTGTAAGTACACAATCGATTTTTTTTTTTTACATTGGGCATCTAGTTTCACGCCTTGTTCAAAGTTGTAAACGGGTACATCAATTGATCCTGAGTATAATATCTATATATAAAATTTGCGTTGTTTTGGATAATTATTTATGTTACGATAACACAAAAGAAAAAAAAAACCGTCTTCAGAGGAAGAATTCAATCTAGTGTAAGAGAAAATAAGCTGCCGAAGAAGACCTGTTAAAAATTATCAGTAATATAAATTTCGTATCTCTCACACACTAGGATCCATGTTATATATTGATATCATTAATTATATTTATATATGTATGTGCATCCGTATATCGATGTAATCATACCGATATTTTCGCCGTATTATTTTACTGAATTACAAAATGAAATTAACAACAATAATCATGTTTTTATTTTTTCGCGGGTCTGAACGACAGACTCAATCATGGCTTTTAGAACAAATATAACTTTTACTACATCTTAATTTTGATTATGAACGATATTAAATGTCTCGAGAAGAATTTATGATGGAACTTATACGCGCATAATGCTACAGCCATAAGTTACTTTAGCTTATAATTTTCTTAAAGATCTCTCTTCGCTATCATCTTTCACAAGAGGAAGCTTTCCAGATGAAATTGGTTAAATGTAAGCTTACTACTTAAGTGAAAGGTATATTGCGGATACAAAACTAATCGATTCTGATAGCGTATCTGTGCTTGTATGACTGAAATTGTAAATAGTACGTGAAACTCAATTTTAAAGATACGAAATATATAAGTGGTACTCTTTTACTTATTTCTTTATTAGCCATTTCATTGAAAGACCAATATCGGATGTTGAAAGTGTTAAATGATAAAATAACAGCAAGAGGACATTTTTAAATCCCAATAGCTAAGCATATACTCTACGCTTGTAGTAGTATCGTAGCTGAAGTGAATATTCCCGTTCCTTCGACGTATTGTAAAATCTTTTCTCATTTCGTGTTTTTCTTATATAGCTATTTAATAATAGAAAACATACAAAATACTGAAAAAAAAACAATAATTTATATATTGCATAATTCTTTCCTCCTCTTTTTGTACATACCAATAAAAAATTTTTCCTTCGTACAGTTATTAATAAAATTAGCGTAATACTACCACACATATCTCTGTTTTTTCGATAATTTAGTGAATATGGGTAATGTATCAGGTAATATTAATCATTTACTATACCTTTTTCACTTGATGATAGGCTAATGTGAGGAAATATGTGTAAATACATTTTATTATGGCAAACAAATGGGCTTTTGTATGATACACCACACATTGGCAAATAATGACGCGATATATATAAAAATATGTTTATTCTTCACACAGTTTTACATGCACAGCGATTGCACAGGATAATGAGTATGAGATTATAAACATAATATTTTCATATTATCTTTTATGAATACAAAAAAAATTGTAAAATGATAACTAACCGACCATTGTAATTGCAAATTGTAGAGGTAGTTATGAGTGAACGTTTTTATCATGATGATACAGATCATCGTTTTTCCGCGCATACAGAAGGCACATCACAATTGTAAAAAAAAAAAACTTAGTTCCTCGAGCACAAAATATAATTTTTTATCAATTTTACCAATATTTGGAACGATAAAGTATGCGGCATAATGAACGCGCGTCGTAATAAACGCATATATCGGTTAGTTGTGAACCCTGTGCATCTAATATGCAGGTTTTAGATAGAAAATGTTAATAAATATACAAGAAAACATGAAACAAAGAAACAAAACTGAAAATAAACGTCGTAATATTATCGACGATATGTTGGTGGGACATTCATAAGCTTTATCTTACGGCTAGTATTATGTCTATAAGTTACTTAATAGCTTATTTCGAACGATATTAAATTGAGATTATTGTCATGTGTGATTATGGACGGCTGTTTAACGATAATGTCGATTAGCCCAGCACTGCGAGCAATAATATTGGTTTTCTGGCGATCCAAAGAATTGGCAGTGTTCACTGCGACACTCCCTCACGGTGTCCTGCGTAAATGGCAATTTTAATTAACAGAGTTTATTCCTTTCGTAAGTTACTTGACATACCTTCAAATCACTATTGTTCCAAATCTCTGGCCCCATATTACTTGATGGAGTTTGATCATTATAAAATGTAGATCTGCGAAAAAAATATTAGTTTACTCTTTTATTCACGCGATTAGCGAAGAGAATTTACATTTTACAACTATACCTCGAAAGATAAAGCGTTTGATCTTTGTTTGTGTTAGTGGGTAATAGGTTGCTAACGCTCGCATGACTACCGCGATCACTGGCAGCGTAAAATTTAGACCTTCCGGCACCGTAATTCAGTTCACTACCCGTGTCGTCCACCTGATGATCTTGCAGATATCTGTAACATACAGCAAATCTATATAACTGCCCTCAGATCCATCGCATAAAGTCGGATAAAAACGAAGTCTGAAACCACTATACCTTGCATGGGCACATTGAAGGTAATTTTGCAGCATTTGATCCACATACTGATGACGTCTACTCTTTATCCTTACACACAACAAGCCTTCTGTGGAAATTCCACCGCTTGTGGAAGGCGGACTCTTTGGCCTTTTATTCGTCATAGATAATAATTTTTTGCTGACAGATTTACCGATAGAACCGAATTGTTTCGCGACCTCTAACAATTGCTTCGCAGTCTTTGATAAAGAACCATCCGTATCAGAAAGCTTATCAATATCTTCGGATGTGAAACTTTGATACTCACAGTCTAAATACTGTCGTAATAAAATCTCCATCTGCGTGCAACAAGTGATAAAAATAATTTCATTATCTTATCAATAATTTAATACTTATTAGTGTGTTAATACACATGCAACAAGATTTACTTACGGTATCCTGCGTACAAGCTAACAACTCTCGTGAACCATCAATCCAATCCCAATCAGGACCAGGATCCACGGCAAATAAAACTGACAACAATTTGCCCGTGTCTGGATCCACTAATGGTATGCTAACTCCTTCGCCGCAAGCACTGCCATAATCATTGCATCCGTCTACAGTTACAAGCGGGGAGAAATGAGCAGAATGATATGCCAAGAGTAAGGGTGTTCTGTGACAATGCGAAGGCGGTACTTCCAAGGGTAAATACACTCCACCGAATGGAATCGGCGCTATAGCTACTCCGTCCGCATCTTTCAGCATAGTTTCCGCTATAACTATTATAGGCCTTTTTAAGACATGAGCCAAGGTTAAGATGTGTATCTGAAATGAAAGCAGACTCTGTCACGCTGTAGTCTCCAAAATAAAAATTGGTAGTTAAAGAACAAAGATGTTGCGGTACTTCTTCAAGGCTCTGGTAAGAGGTAGCAGTCTGATTTCTGATTGTCGGAGAGGCCATGTCCACTATACTTTGCCATTCCGATAACCATTCCGCTTCCGTGTACGATAACCCAGCTGCTGCATTTAAACCCGTTTGTCTCCACTTCCATCGTCTGAAAATTATGATAGCGGATCAATACAACTCTAAACTCTATTTCAATTATTCCCTTTCCTTAAAATTAAAATTCTCTTATTTTATACCTGAAAAGCGCATGTCTGTATTCTCCTTTGGTCAAAGTATTGTGTAATGCCTCTCGCAGGGTAAGTAATCTATCGTGAAAGCCCCACATCCCCAACGACGCAGCGTGAAGCAGACAATTGCCATCTCCAGATGTTGCGAGTGGCCAAAGGACTCTAGTACTTCCACTTTTGTACCACCAGTTTAAACGACCTGCAGCTTCCAAGGAATTCAGGCATCCATTCTCTATGAGATCCTTCTCCAAGAATTTACGAAACGAATCTAGATATAAAATATCAGTCAAACGTTAACAGAAATACATATTTAGGATAGGATATACATATGATGTTCAAGCAAAGAAAGGCACCTGGATACACAGACAAGTCTGGTAACGAAAACGTGAATTCTGGGGTATCAGGAGATCCTAGAGCTGCCAATTGTGAACGAGCGTAGGAAACAATCGCTGCATTTTCCGTTGCACGGGAAATACCCCTGGCCAATTTTTTCGTAGCACCTGCGGTGCTCTCCAGACCATTATCGGGAGGACCCTCGCTCTCCAAGCCATCGTACATGGATACACCAACACTCATAACACAGCTGTGTCCTGTCAATGAACAGCAAAAAATAATCTACATTCGAAATGAGTCATCAGTCATTAGTCACAACTTGTCAGCTTTGGAAGCTCGATTTTTCTGCTGCACAGGATGATTAGATAGATAGTTATTTCAAGTGTCGATGTTATCACAAATAGATTGTAACATTATCTTTATTAAAATTATTAGGCTAATTGAATATAATTAGATAATAATGTAACCTATAAAAAACAAATTTTGAGCACCCTTGTTGATAACGTATCGAATTTTTATATTTCTTCTTAAAAAAAAAAAAAAAAGAAGTGAATAAGAAGAATTGGAATATTCAACTGTAGCCATTTTTGACATTAGATCGTGCCAATTGCATTATTCAGGCAATCTGATTAAATCTTTACGGAGATCGATCAAAAAGTATTTTTTCGCTATGGCTATTCTAACAATAAGCTGTAAACAAACGATGCATCGCGGCGGCGGCGGCGACAAAACGTACAAGGTCACCACAGGGATTTATAACCGGCCGCGATTACGCACGAATGTCAGCCGAGTAACCACGCGCCGCTATGTATTACGTATATCGTACATATATATATCTACGAATACATACGTATATAGGCGGCCTACAGAAATAGGACAAGGTTTCGCGACGGCTACCACTTTCGACGAAAAAAAAGGAAAAAAAAACGCAACGCGTGAAATCGATCGCGACGCACGTCGAAGGCACACCTTCTCGAAGACGAAAAATACGACTTTCGCTCTCGTTCAATCGTCGTCTGCGCGTAAACATCTGCGTGGGAGTCTCGTGTCGGCCCAATTCACTCCCAATACGGGATGTCCGAAACGAGAGAGGGAGGAAGAGGAAGAGCGAGAGGAAGGGAGGAAGAACGATCGCGAATGCGAAAGGTGCGAACCTTGGGCCGTTATCGAATTAAGTCGCGAACGCGACGCAGTAGCACGGCTGCCGATTCTCCGGCTGATGTCCCAGTCGATGTCCTGACGTGTGTCCTTCTCATATTTCGCCGAGGCGATGACGGACTGGGCGCGCGCGGAGACGGGGCGCGGGTACGAGACGGAGAATTTGATCGCGGGATCACGGCGCGTATAAACACAGCGACATAACCTACGTGTCCGCCTAGCGGATCTCTCGCAGGTGCGCGAGACGGTAGACGGTAGTGGGAGGGCCGCGGGGAACCGACTGCGCGGCTCGCACGACTACGAGTCGCACGTCGCACGGTAATTGCGCGCACCGTGAAACTTATAAACGGGTCACATGTCTCGACGTCGCATGACAGCCAAGCCAGGCGCCGTGTACGCGTGCGCGTCACCCGCTGGCAACACGCCTTTCGAGCAATTCGCGCGAATTTTCTGCGCTTTGGCGAAAGGCGGAAAAAGAGAAAGAGGAGATCCCGCGATCACAAGTCGTGGCCGCGCGTTCGGTACACACACGAGAACTTGAAGCTTGTATAGATACGCGCGATGACGCTATAATATCGAGTTTTTCGGCGACAACAGATAAGACGCGATGACAGCTCATACTTTCGTCTGTATTTACATGCTAAATCGGGAACATATCTTTTCGAATGTCACTTACGAGATTAACGTTGAAAACCGTTGACTATAGAGTCTTATCAGAGTTTACGCGATTACAAAAAGATCCGTGCACTAATGCCCTCTCGGCGAGCATTGCGATTATAATGAGAAACGTCAGATGGCGCCACGTAGTCCGATTTCTACTTTTGAAAATTTGAACGCTGCCAACTGCCAAGGTCATTTCTTTTTACGATCAATAGAAAAAGTTCTACTTCCTCACGTCGCTACAAGATCATTCACATCCCCATTTCGTACAGAATTTTTAATTTCGAGAGAAAATCTTTGACAAGAATCAGATAGGTGTAACCTCAATTCTTAGATATTGTCATATTGTTAGAATTATTGAATATTAGAATACATATTGTATATTATATGTAAAATTTAATAATTAGATTAGAATATTAGAATTATTCTTAAAATTTTGTATTATATAATTATTTGTAATTACATTATGAATAATTACAAAATGCCTGGTAATAATTTGTAGTAATTAAAATATATATTAATTGTACATACGTAGTAAAAATTATTTATTAAAAATTGATACACTTCGTATGGACACACGCAATTATTAGAAATGAAAGTTATTTTGTAATTTATAACTCGTCGCGCTTGTAATTTAACCCACCTGGAATCTTTTTTGACTCCATAAAAATGGCGATATTTTCTGTTTTACCAAAGATATATTGATTCCAAGTAGTTATATTTTCATAGCAATAAATTGTACTTCTTGTTACTTTTGATTTTAATAAAAATGTTCATATATTAAAAATTCTTTATATATATGTTGAAAACTTCTGTTTTCAATATAAGATGAGTAATTATAAGGTGGAGTCAAAATAAGCAACCCCAGATGCGTTGTATGAAATCCTAGAGCAGATGGGCGGCGAGGGTTAAGCTTCACATAAATGCAATACATCTCAAGGGATAAAATTGGCTAATTAGCTTATAATTATATGAGCGAAAGAATTAAAAAAGGAAGAGGCGGATAATGTTTATACATTCGTAGATATAAAATTTTACGACATGACATGCATGCATAAGTTTAAGAATAGACATAAATGTAGCCACCTTTCCTATATACAAAATTTGAAACAAATATATGAATGATACGGTGACATTTTCCTATTAGTTCTATTACCCACGATCATGGTACATACATACAATAGGTACTTCACGTATGCGCCAATTTGAAATTTGATCGAGATCGATTATCTCGTCCCTTTTCGCATCTCTCGTGAATAAATTTTTCCGTATCTCTTCAAATCTTTATAGAAAATGTCTAGTACATCATTGTAGCTGTGTAAAACATGTGTGAAAAGCGCCGAAGTCTCATTGCAATCATCTAAAATCTAAACGTCCGTTTGAAACTGTTTCAGTTTGAACCACGAACGACTCATCGGCACGCGCGCGTGTGCAACCGCCATGACAGTCATCATGGAGCGCATCGGTTCGAAACACGTAGCGCGGACGCTCCTCCGATTAATCGCAGAATTTACTCGGTAAAAGTGTGCGACAAACGGAAATTCTTGTTGGGAGTGCCGACTGGAGTGACGGGCGACCGCCAGAACGTATCGGTTACCGCGGATGTTCGTGATCGACGCCATTTCGTAGTCGACGCCGCGTCGGAGCCTCCGACTCGGAGGTCGAGGCGAATACAGTCTCAGTAAGTACAGATTCCGATAGCATAGTCACGGGAAAATGACCTTCACGATTCCTTCGAAGGGATCGGCGCTCGCGGATTGACGTACTTTCTGTTAGATGCAATCGTCGTAATTATATTCACATATGCGTTTATTGATCTCAATAAAAAATCCGCCACTGCGGGCACATGTAGTATATCGGATACGATATATCGCGTTGAAATACGATAAACGGGGAATTCGCCACAGTTCAGTTAAGTTAACTTCGTGCGATCGTAGCGTCAGTGGACATGATAGGTACATTATCGCGTCGGTAATGTAAACCGTAAACGATAGTTCCGTCAAGTAAACTCCATATGATCGTAATATTATCTCGTATTACTAACTCATACGATAGATACTTATCTATGAACTACTTGAAATATGCTTGAGTTAATTAATACATTTATATCTGTAATAATTAAAAATTATTTATATGTATATAACAATTGGAGTCGAGCGTGGCTTAGCAGCCAGCGCACCGGTTTGCTATGCTAGAGGTTCTCGGGTTCGATTCCCGGTAGGACCTAGAAATTTTCGCTCGTGCTCCCTCTCAGAAGGCAATGGCAAACCACTGAGAGTATTCTTGCCTCTCGATTTAGCCGGAATCGGCGTAAAACAGTACTTAGGTCCCATATGCCTGTAATATCATGATCAGCGTACGCGCTACAAGCACATGAGAGAGGCTCACTACGCGCTGACAAGCGCTATGGACTGAAGATAAACAATTGGCTGGATTTATATATAATACGTAGTAGTTTTTGAAATATTTATATATTCTCATTACCTATATGTAATAATTAGTAGTGAACAGTAATTAATGTTGCGTTATATTTATTGAATTACGAGTGCATATGTTGCGTCCGGGTTAGTATGAAAATTGACTTATGAATGAATTTAGTGGATTATTAAAAAGAAAAATCACTGCCACGGGCGACAATAACTCTTGCCGCAACTGCCTCGGCGTATTGGCTAGAGGTGCTCTCCTTTACTTTTCGGTCAACCTGTTTACACAGAATTTACCGGGAAATGGCGAGAGCAATATCGTCAGTGAAGGGTTTAGTAGGAGAATAAAGGGTTAATAAGGAGAATATTAATTTACAGAAATGTAGAAGATTTATTTATTTTAACAATTTCCAAATAGGGTATTCTATTAAAACACCAGTTACATAAAAATTCAATAAGGTGCTTTGGGCTTAGTAAAGGCAATTCATGTTTCGAAATATAATTAGTGCGTAAGTTTCTTCAATAAAATTTTCAATGGATTCAAAACGTGGGGTGATCTCTCCGAAACACGGTTCTGAATTAGACGAATTAGTGGAAGGTGAATTTTTAATCAGTTCTTTAGTTAAATCTACGATCGGAATTGGTTGAGAATTTGAGTTTACATTTTTAGAGGGTGTAGGTGTGGTTAAATCGGATATACGTTTAAGACTGTTATATTATAAAGGTCTGCAAATCAAGCTGTACTTAAGAATATTGAAGTATCAAAATCCGTCACTGCTCGTATCTATGATAAATGTAGCAACAATTGTTTAATATTTTTATTATAAAGTTGTTCAACTGCATTTAAAGAAAAATTCGTCATCGAGCACATGCGTCTATAATTGGCAGGGAACAATTTTATGTGCGCGGAGCATCGCAGAATAAAGTGCGTCCTATTTCGCGTTTCGCGTTTTGCAAAATCGCGGGGTGGCAAACCCATGATGCAAATTCGCGTTTCTCATGTTCATTCGAAAGTGAAACGTGGGGGCTAATTTTTGAAGTTTGTTTGGTAGCAAATAATTAAGTGCGTGTTTCCGATATTCATCGCTTTCTCGATGAAACTAACGCGAATTACTTCTAAGGTGAAAGTAACGAGTGGAGCAACTGGTTATAGAGCAAACTGCAATATCCTAGCTCTAGCTGGTGTGTAAAGCTATTGATTCATTATTTAAATATGTTATACATAACTCTGTTGGCGAACACACACGCACACACACACACACACATACAATTGCAATTATTTGTCCAATATTTATAAAGAATAAATGCCTTTTATATAGGGTGCGGCATTTAAGACGCCTAAATAATAAATATATAACAAATAAAACAAAATAAGAGGAAATGTTTCAGACAAAAGTTGTAGGGTTTCAAAAGGGACGTGCGATGGTGCTATTGGTTTGACCTTTGGGTTAGCGGTGTTAAAGTGAAATAAAGGTTAACTTTATATTTTTTAATGGAACCCGAGAAAAAATGGGTATTGATGTGGTCATATATAAAAATATATAATTAGATATGAATAGATCTGATAACATGTAATTTTATATGATTATATATGATCAGATCCAAAAATTGGCGCGATATGATCATATCTGTATACAATTATATATGATTAGACCTTTTTATATATGACAACAGATGTGGTCAAATATGATTATATTATATAATCATATTATATTATATTATATAATCATATTTGACCAGATCATGCTGTCATATATAAAAAGGTCTGGTCATATATAATTGTATACAGATATGATCATATCGCGCCAATTTTTAGATCTGATTATATATAATCATATATAATCATATAAAATTACATGTTATCAGATCTGTTCATACCTAATTATATATTTTTATATATGACCACATCAATACCCATTTTTTCTCGGAAACCCTAATTTTTTAAACACCTTCGTTTGTAACCCTTTGTCTTTTCATGACGAATTCAATGACCACATACTCAAGATCGTTGGAGGTTAATGCCTGAAGTAGAGTTTAAATTTATTCATCATCGATAATGTGTGTGTGTGTTCGAAATGAGAAAGCGCGACAACTTGGACTCGCACACAGAACGAAGAGCTGATTTATTATAACGCGCATCTTATCTTTTGTGTATAATGTCCGTAATGGATGATATTAAAGGATCTTAATTTTCAATTTAATTGAAATTATTTTATTAAATGCTCGAAATGATTACCATCAACTTCGAATACACATTTGAATACGTTGAATAAAAGATTCATAAATGTTTAACAAAGTATTCCTGTCAATATTGCGACAAAAATCTAATGTGCTCTTTTATATTTTCCGGCGTAGTACATACATCTTGATACACTTTTTCTTTAAGAAGACACGCATTGTACACAATATAATATTGCGAGTTTTGAAGTAAGAATCAACGCGATGAGAGAATCTCATTTCGAACATTATCGACGACGATAAAGATTTAAACTCTGCTTCAAGCATTTGACCTCCAATGAGTGTGTGATCATTGATTTTATCATGAGAAAGGCTACAAACAGTGTTTAAAAAATTAGGGTCCCATTAATAGATATAAAGTTGACCTTTATTTCACCTTAACACTCCGAAGGTCAAACCAGTAGCACCATCACACGTCCCCTTCGAAACCCTACAACTTTTGTTGAAGGAAATATTTCCTCTTATTTTGCTTTATTTTTTATATATTTAGGCGTCTCGCGCGATTTAAATGCCGCACTCAGTATTTTGACATAAAAGATATTTATATTCAATATTCATGAAAATAGATAATTGTAACAATAATGTATCTACTATAGAGCGTAGGACTAATCTTGTCCAATTAATTAAATACCAGAAATCAATTTGCACGTTTTTTATTTATAACATATAATTTCGATCTATTTTCTAGACTTCAAGAAATGTCATTAATATGAGTTTTTCTGATTATTCCTGAGTAAGCCCCTCGATGGAAAGATAAACATGTATGGAGAGAAAGATATTGGGGCGGAAGTAATTGAACTTTGAAATATATTTTAATAATTAATAATAATTATTTAATTAAATAATAAAATATTTAAATAATTTATGCAGTTTATTGTGTAAATAATTAACTAAATATTTATTATTAAATGTGTTTTATATAGGTAATTAATATCGAAATAAATAATACGTAATAATTAGCGTACATATATAAAATACATGATAAAAAATTTATATCTAGAGGAAAGTCCCCGATTATGAGATACCACATCTATTTTGTGTGATTGCCGGAAGTCTATGGGCAAAATTGAAAAATATAGTAGGTTATTTTGAAGGAAATTTAATAAGCTTTAAGATGCTGAAATGTAAATTTAATTTTCATATTGATTTTTCTGAAAATTAGAAAAATGTAAAAAATGAGCTTTCGGCAAAATCGAAAAAGTGTGCTCTTAATATGAGAGACCCCGGGAAATCGCTAATAAAGTGCAAAATACATCATATTGTAATTAGACAACTTTATTTAAAGTTTCTGAAAGACAAATATAATGGAGAAGCACATTTGCAACAATCGTAAACACACTTATACCCAATATTGTACCTAATCTTCCCCCTCCACCCTTCCCCCTCAAATCAAGGTCAGCACACACTTATAATTTCGTATAAACCTTCCCTTAACGTTAATATAGTATTTTCTCTTATTTTATTACTGTACAATAACTTTCATACTCCAGCAACCCAGGAGTACCCTGAGTATCTCATGTTACGAGCCCCACGCCTTGCGGTTTCGCGATCACCAAATCTAATCTCTACAATTGAGCAACTCAACATATCCCGTATTTTCCTATTAATACAACCTTACTCTATCGCTGCATGCAGAACTCATTGCCAAATATTTATTAATTATATAATAAACAAGGTTTAAAGTCTCATATCGACGGCACTTGACAACATCCAATTTCACAATTTCTTTCTCTGCAACGACTATACGCACGATCAAACAATGAATTTTACACTAAATAGGTTTTACCTCAAGGGCAATAAGTTCATGGTGGAACCAACTGATAGGGCCTATTAGTTTAGCAGAAACCTCGCTATCGCATATTAGGAGCCTATCTCATAATAGGGGACTTTCCTCTACTAATTATAATATATTTATTTTTTCCAGGTATAACTGAGGGTTGTACGTGAGAAACGTATGCTTTGCTAGAGTACAACGATTAGTGAGTGCATCATCTGCTGTCTTTATTTGCCCGCACTATTTACTTGATAATTATTAAGAACATGCTTTGACAATTATACCTTTATTTGCGATTTGCATTTATGGGAATAAACAATAAAACCCAAAATATCGCTTTTGTGCTATTTTAACAAAAAGAATCTTAAAATTGGCATAGATTACACTAAGACAAATTTTGACTTTTTTTGTGTCAACTTAATGACTATAGTCGTATTTCTTGTGCCTAAAAATGACGGAAAATTATTGGATTTTTGCAAAAAGTTTGCTTTTGTGACCAAGACATCGTATTTTTAAAATTTCAATATTTTTCCAGGATTGGAAATAAATTTGACTCTGAGTGAGCTTTGATTAACAGGTAAAAATATTTGGCTTTGGGGGGATAGTCTAGACCTCCTTTGAACTGAGAAATGTGTAGTAGGTGTGTCGAATAGAAAAAAAAGACATTTTCTATGGCCACATTTTTCAAAAAATTTACGTTTTTTATTTAATTGTTTATAAAAAATGTTTTTTTTTATTCGACACACCTACCACACATTTCTCAGTTCAGGGAAAGTCCAGACAAAGCTAAAAATATTTTTACCTGTTAATCAAAGCACACTCAGAATCAAATTTATCTCCAATCCTGGAAAAATATTGCAAGATTTTCCAGGATTGTAGATAAATTTGACTCTGGGTGTGCTTTGATTAACAGGTAAAAATATTTTTGGCTTTGTGGGGTTGCCTGAACCTCCCCTGAACTGAAAAATGTGTGGTAAGTGTGTCGAATAGAAAAAAAACATTTTTTATAAACAATTAAATCAAAAAACATTAATTTTTTGAAAAATGTGGCCATAAAAAATTTTTCTATTCGACACACCTATCACACATTTTTCAGTTCAAGGGAGGTCTAGACTGTCTAGACTATCCCCCCAAAGCCAAAAATATTTTTACCTGTTAATCAAAGCACACCCAGAGTCAAATTTATCTCCAATCCTGAAAAAATATTGAAATTTTAAAAATACGATGTTCTGGTCACAAAAGTAATCTTTTTGCAAAAATCCAATGATTTTCCGTCATCTTTAGGCACAAGAAATACGACTAACATAGTCATTAAGATGACACAAAAATCGTGTTACACGGTGTTATTAATTGAATCTTTTTTTTTATTATAAAATTCAGGTAATTTAGATTACCTATATAAACATGTTTATATAGAAAATAAAATTCCATACAGAAAGATTATAAAAAAGTATTTATGGAAATAAAGATACTGAAAATATTATATTTATTATAACTTTAATGTATATGAATGTCCTTTAGTTAATATTATTCAGTACAATACGTTTAATAGCTTAATGTTTTTGCAACGAGCGGATTGTCAAAGTACGGTTTCAGATGCGCTGTTACGACGATGGTACGGCGAAAAAGCCATGGTTATTGATACAATTGCTTATACAGCAATTGGTATAATCAACTCGCTTTTATGGTGCGCGTTTCACCAAACGGTTCTCTTCTTTCGTCGGGTATCATAAAATTCAAAGGCCTTTTAAACGCGACGCGCTTCACGAGGAGAAACCCTCTTGCACAGTGTCGAAAAAAGTATCGATATATTATACCTTTTCTTACTGTAATTTCGTTATATAGCTTTTATAATTACATAAACTTTCTTGAAATTTATTTTATTTTAACGCGTTCCAGAAAATTAGTCAAGCTAATTAGCTATTAAAACTGTTTAGCTTTAACATTAATGATATCTGACGATAAATTAAAAACTGTTAAAACGCGCTAAAGAACGTTTCGACAAATCGTAGAACAAATATTCTCAATTTTACATAATGATTTCTACTTCTCCTATATTAGCTAGAATTTATTAATATTACAGAAACGTATATTATCTCTAATATTGGGTAAACGATATTTTTTTATATAGCTTTATGTATTACACAGCTACAAGTTATTTTTATGAATATATTTTATAATTAAATATACATGTATATATTTTTTATTTAATAAAATAAAAATAACTTTCTTTTTCCTTTCTTATATCTTACAACTTATTTTCTTTAATTATCTATTTTCTTATTTTCTTTCTTTGCCTCATGTTTAAGCTGATTGTATATCAAGAGAGCGTTATATTTTACCTTATTTTCTTTAATATTATATAGCCGTTTACCGCGAAATAATGCTATCAAATCACATAATGGTTCAAAACTGTTTTTTCTCAATACGGAAAGAAATGGGATAAATAGGAAAATGTGACGCTCAGAGAGAGAGAGAGAGAGAGAGAGAGAGCGAGAGACGACCAATTGTTGATTTACTTGACCGACTTGGAAACACGGTTTACTAGTTACTGTGGATAGAAGGAATGGGTGAGAGGGATGGTGGGACAGGGGAAAAGATACCCTGGAATGGTAATGGTAATGGTATACCGGTGCAGAATGTCGGAAACGCGGATTATACGAGCATTCTTTTCTTGCCCGATACTTTCTTCAACATCATCTCCGTCGAATCCGTTTACAGTTAAGGACACGACGCGATGCCGGGATGAAATTAAACGCCCGGACTTTTGTCTCGCACGGTCGTTGACATTTAACATTCGAAATCGGCGACCCGTCACCACTGTCATTAGTCGATACTCGTATTTCGCAGCAGTCGGTCGTCGCATACTGAACAATCAGCGATGATATCAATATTTTCCACCACTTACAATAAGTACACATTGACGCTTCTGCATGTAATTATTTCAACATCGTACTTAATCCTCCTAGCACAAAGCATAAAAAAACAATTAAAACTAGAAAGTTATTAACACGCGCATATATATGCATACACATGCATATATACAAATTAGGTATATAATAGGAGAAAGAAGAAAAGATTAAATTATTTCCATTAAATAAAAATAAAAGAGAATTTGTAAGTTTACATAAAATTATTTTTTAATAATTTCTTTAAAATACCTGTTAATTTAAATTTATTTATGATATATGTATAAATAGAGATACAAATTTTTATTGGTTTTATTTTCTAAAAATTTATTTTCTAAAAATCATATTTGTTAAGGTTAGAGCTAAATATTATTTTTATCATATAATGAATACTTATGTACTTTTATAAAATGTTTGTACTAAATTCAATGGCCCGTATTCTGACAAGTATGTGAGTACCTATAAATGCGCGCATTTATCGATAGAAGTGCGTTCAGAATACGGGCCAATATAAACAGACCTCTAACAAATTTGTGTGAAAAGTTATGATTATTAAAATTATTATTGCACTGAAAGAGCGCTGAAAGGATTGACGATGATGTTATAAGTATGAATATGTATTTAAGTCAAGTGTAAACTCGATGTTAAATTAGAAAATGCCTCAATGATTTTCTTTATTAACATACGTTAATAAAGATTTATTACAAGTTCTTGCTTCATTAGAACATTTGTGAGAAACACGAGAATCCTCTCTCTCGCGCAGAATCTTATTTAACAATGTACACACATATATACATATAAGCCCATTCTCTTTCGTAACATGTAAGGCTGTAAGGAACGGTTGCTTACTTTGAGTATAAGACACTCGATATACACGGACTTCTCTTACTGAATATAAAACGAAAATTAATACGTATCAGATCTTACAACATACTTTCGCCTTTTGAGATTTTAATTCAAAACTTTTAAATGTATATAGAATATATGTACTCATATACAGTTTATTTTAATATTAAATAACAAACATAAATCTCAATCTTTTATTTCGATTTCGAATCTGCGCATTAGCAATGCTCCAAATTTTCCTTTCGAATTATTATTTCCAATGCAGAGGAAAGTAAAAACATTTATTATTTCATGAATATTAATATATCTTGTCGAAATGTAGAAGTTAACAAGTTTCTTTACGTTTTGATCAACAAAATTATCGGTTGTATTGCACATCATTTGCATCGTCATTTTAATGAAATTTCCTCGCATAATACTGCCATTTCTTGATGATTTTTGTCACTTAACATTCCCCACTCGCGAAGAGGTTTACCTTCATCCCGTGGCAGTTCGTAACACGTGTGCACAGCACCGGCGCGTTTCTCGGAAAGTATCAAATCTCAAAGCTCGCGTACGTGCGCGGCAAACGGCTATATTACGGCATTTTTCAACGGCCCCTCGCCCCTCGCGTGCGGGCGCGCGTTAGAAAATGGTGCTACGAGGAATTCTCATTGAGATAACGATACGACTCCGTCGTATCGTATAAGAGGGGTTGTTCGTACGCATCGTGGGAGTCGTTCGCGAGCTGGGGAGAGACGAGCGAGGGAGAGAAGCGCTTCTCGCGTGATTGTTTATTTCTTTTTCTTCCTGCTCGTCGCAAGGCGCAAGGCGCAAGGCGCAAGGCGCTCGCCTCGCTCCAGCTGTGCGTTTACGCACGACGCACGATGCGTAGCGAGCACGCGCCGATCGAAATTTAACGTTTGCAGGCGGAGCGCACGCGGTTCGGTCGGCTTCCACAAGCGGCGTCGCTGTCGGGATCGCCCGAGTCTGGTCGTCTGGTCTGGAGTCGGAGTCGCGCGCGCGAGCGATCAGTCGGGAGCGTGAGTTCAGTCTGTGGAGACGTGTCGTCGTCCGTTGCTCGCCGCCGTCACCGGTCCGCGTCGTCCCGTTCGCCATCCGCCGTCGTTCGGTAACGTCAAAACGCCACGCCGCGTCGCGGTAGATCCGTCGTCGTAGGTCGAGGTGCGTCCCGTCCCGGCTCCCGCCCCCGCCCCCGCCCCCCCCGGCCCCGGCCCCGGCCACGCCGCGTCGCTCGTGATAAAGTGCCTGCGGATCTGTTGTGTTGTGTTCAACCGCCTGATAAAGTGTCGCCGGACTAACGGAGTGCCTCGCTCCACGAGGGAGGAAAACGGAGTAAACCCGGAGGATCAAACTGCGGAGCCACCACGTCGACCTCCGAGCTGTCCCGAGACGCGGTCAATTTTCCCCGGCTGTGGTGAGTACTCCGCGAATGCTGATCCCTCGTGTTCTCGGCGTGATATCGTAAGACGTAAACGGAGCGCGCCTCTACTCCCAGCTGTCATGCACCTCGGCGAGAACGACTGTCAGCCTGGTGCTCTCAGCTCTTATCGAGCCGACGCGACGCGGACGCGACGTCCGCGCACGATGCGATGGCGCGACGAAATTGATTTCGAGCGTACGCACTGCAGGCGATCCTTGATGCACTCTTTCGAGTGCTCGGCTACAGAGAGTTATGTTCGAAAGAATGTCTGCACGCTTGACAAGAAATTCGTAGCTTGACGTAAAGCTCTGCGATCGAATCGTCGCGGTCGCTCTGACCTGCCTTTATTCTATAGTCTTATAAACAAATTTTCATCAAATCGAAAGTTGCCTGCAGTCGGTTGTAATCGAGCCATTTTTATAAATACTGTACGTATATTTTTGTCTGTATACGTTTGGTTACACGATTGGACAAATGTATGCGTGTTAAATATAAAATGATATTACAGAATTATATGTAAAAGCACAACGGACCCAGATAACAATGCCCAAAATCGGGACATAAGACGTTTTAATGACGTCATTAAGACGTCTTATGTCCCGATTTTGGACATTGTGTTATCTGGGGAATAAATCCAGCGTAAATTAATATTTGTAAATGAATATTTTAGGCCTAACTCCTTTTATCGCTCCATTTATCCGACGCGACGTCTCATACCGTAATTCAGATCGAGGATTAAACGTGGAATGTTGTCTGCAGGATTAGAGCGTCCTGATTTGCTATTTATTGCGATGAAACCGAGATTTATCACTTCGAAAATCGCAACGCTACGGTCCGCGCGGTCTCGCTCGGCGGGATAACTTCACATGGTAAAATGCGAATTTCTTCGCGAAGCGTGGCCGCGTTTTCTCGAGAAAGGCAACACACACGTGCGATGTTTTCCCTGGACGCGCGTTCGACAACAGGTTTTCGCACGTAAGCATCCGCATCGCTTACGTAACGCGCGTCGAAGGTTGCTTGATCGCGCGAAGTGACTCTCGGGGGAGCGTCCTTACTCCTTACACTTGCCGACGATAATTCGCCAGGTTCATGTAAATCCGGAAATTCTTCGAGGTCCTTGCACCTGAGTATTTAAAGAAACGTCTCTTGAAAGGTCCTTCGAAAGCTCCTAATTTTTTCCACGTTAGATTGGCACCACATTCTTTATAACTCTTCCCAGACAGCACCATGTCCAAAATCGGGACATAAGACGTCTAAAAGATGGCTTAAAGATAACTTTAAGACGTCTTATGTCCTGATTTTGGACATGCGTGCTGTCTGGGTTTATACGTAATGACAAAAATAGAATTAAGTATGACCAGGTGCTACACTTGAGACTGTCTAAAATTAGGATAAGGTGTAACAATTGATTGCAATCTTGTGACACACGATACGTAATACATTATGACACAATCGTCTTTAGCGGGCACGAATGTTAACAAACGTGAGCAATTTGCCGTCGTTTGCAGAAACGTCGCTCGAGCATCGGACGTAAATAATCAATAATGGCTCTTGCCTTAACGAACGCGCGTAATACCGTTTCTTTATGTTGCCGCTTTAAACATTCCGGTGTAAACGTGATTTCGCCGACGTTTTCTGTTATCGTGACATTTATTCTTCGCGACATGCTAATTGGCGCTTTAGAAAATGTAATTCACGCCATTCAATTTTCCACGCGAATGTGAAACGGATGTAACGTAATCGTATAATACCACAGGCCACAGGACTCTTTATTATCTCGCGTGCAAGGACACGTGTTCTTCTATTGTTTCGTGGTCGATGTAAATAGAATTGAGAGTCCGAATAAGCCTCCTCGTCGTCTCTATCCTGCGTAGGATTGCATTTTCGCTCGTTCCTCGACGCACAGGTAAATAAGATTCGGTCTCGTATATCGTGGCGATCTTCATTGTACCGAGAACGATTATCGTTAACTTGTGTGCACATGCATTTCCGAGTCATTGTCTTTACGGGAGAAAGATAATTGAAAAAATCCGGGTCATTAGGGAAAGGTAAAAGTATACTCGCGATTGCTACTCTTATATCTTAAACTTATATTTCTTCCATTTCTCGTTCCATTTAGACTGAGTTCACCACGATTAAAATTATATTTTACCCATATTATATTTAAAATTATATTTACCCATATTTTTAAAATAATTGAATAGCCAAGAAAGAAATAAGATAGAACTATTATTATTTGATTTGTAATTGCCTGTGAAAATTTTAACATGATTGCTTCCTTTCACGATCATTCTCAAGTCTACATATTACTATATATTACTACGAAGTTTATTGCATACCTGCGAAGTACGGACATCACATATTGTACACGCACATGACAGATAAATGCCATTTAAATACATTGTGAGATAAGATCGCTGATAATATACAATACTTGCACGACTATGCGACCCATTGTCACTGCATTACATTAGGACGGCATTGAGCAAACATCTGTGAATCATGCTGTTTCCGACAATTATATCGGCTGATAGCGCTAGAGGTTACGCTAATTTTGTTCGTCACATCCGGCTTTTTATAACTTTATCTTGTGATATTAATTTTGTAGGAACGCCAGAAGCCACCGCGTGATTATTACACAATTTTGTAACGCAATTTTTATTTATCACTTTTATAACGATATTTTACTGCCATTTTATTCGTTTTATATAAAAACATATTGCATCGCAAGAAATCTATCGTAATTATAAGGATACTATTAAATATTATCGCAGAGACTTGATTTACCTCTCAATGCTTGTGAATGTTTCCTTCGCGATATGATATCCTTGGCAACGGAACGATAAAAATTAATTGCGGTTGCACAAGTATTTGCATCGTAAAGAAATTTGTTATTCGCAACGCGTACACAGAAGTCCAACCTACTTATATATTTAATTCATGATCAACATTTATATAATGCAGTAAAGTAGGAAGAGACATGAAACATTTATTTAAACGTGTCATTCGCGAAATTGCGTGTATAATACTTATAACATTGTGTTGCTTGAACGTGATTTATTGTCACGGATGCGCAAAAACAAACGCACGTATTTCCTTTCCGCTTAAATTATCGAGAACGCAAAGCCTCGATGAGTTTTTTGCCGTATATTACGAAGCCTTTCATCAAACATTTTAACGGGACAGACCCATGGACGTTCAATGAAAACGTAATTTCTTAGAGTTGCCGCTGATTGCATAACGAGTTCTTCATTACTTTTTCTCGTCTTTGAATTTCATTGAAACGCTTTTTTCTCCGGTAATTATATATACTCTGGTCGTGCTTTTAGCAAATATTAACATACAACTAATTTTTTCAAGTCGCGCGCGCCGAGTTAATGGACTTTCGCTTTTTTTCCGCATACATAGAATTCTTTACGTTAGAGATCTATTAATATGTTACGAAATGATTATACCTTGTTTGAATCTTTCTATTGTACTAATGGTGTACAAAAATTAAGTAAAATACAAATAAAATAAAATAACATTCCGAGTAAAATTCGAATATTTCTCATTGCCACGTACGCACTGAAAAAGAAATTTATTATTTGCAAGAAAATTGATTTCTATGAATTTAGTTTCCTTAATTCAAAGAAATATTACGTAGATTTGAGAAAATATTTTAAATTCAGAAAAATTTGTTTTCTCAAATCTATCCTAATATTTTTTTGAATTAAGGAAACTAAATTTATAGAAATCAATTTTCTTGCAAATAATAAATTTTTTTTCAGTGATACAGTATGGCCATATTATTTAGACGCACCTTAATTTTAAATAGAATTTAGATTGGAAAAAGGAAAAAACTACTAATTTTGTATTTACATGCCTAAAAAAACACTTAATATCTTGGAACAATGGTGAATAATAAACCTTACAGATTTGATAATAATAATAATCATGTATTTATTGTTTTTGTCAATTATTTAGGCAGTCATAAAATACACATAAATATTTTTAATATTTAATCAAGCCGCCTTTGACGGTTATTAAAGTTTTGATTCGCCTTGGCATACTATTAATGCATGTACTGTCTCCTGCATCTGTAAGTAATGAATCTAGACATAAATAATTTTATTAATCGGCTGAGTTCTTGTAGTAATTACTTCCTTTACCACTTCTCTCTTCACCCGTTCCCGCACATTTTTAAATACGTGATAAACAAATGACTATCTTTTACAGAACAATAGGTTCTTAACATAATTCGATGGATTATAACGATGATAGATGAACGATATCATAAAGTTGGTGTTGGGAAGTCAGTGAATTGTGAAAAATTAAGGTGCGTCTAATAATATAGCCAGGGACTATATGTATATTAAAATCGATATCTCAATAATGTAGACTATAGTATTCGTTATAGTCGTTACATTAAGAATTTACGACACGAACATCTTGTTGTGCTCTGTGCCGCCCCTTTCTTTTATTTATTGATTTCTAATCATTTGAGCCTTCTAAGATTATTAAGAACTCATGTGTGTTAGATATTGTTAACGAGATTATAAAGGTAGGAATAAATTATTAGAAATTGATTATCTCGACATGTTTTAACATATGTCATAGAGTTGCAACTTTATTAATTCTGTGGACATGTAAACGCGTAATTCTCTAGATTTTCGCATCACGGCTCATGAATATGGAAATAAAGATTGTTCGCAGTAGATTGACTTCTTGGCGATTGATGCGCCGCGCCGTGGCAATGCTATCACCGCACCGGCGAGATTTAAATCTTTAATCGTGCACGGTTAACGGCCGACAGCGGTTGCAGCGCATGCCACAAGGTATTATACGCCGCACTCGAAACGATACGTCGTTGCCACTTTACGTTCGTAAAACGCATCACTTTTGATACCGCGAACTTTCCACGCTATTCAGTTGTCCTTGCCGCATTCTGACAGAGAAATTCGTTCGCTAACAACGCCCCTTCGTCTCGCGTCCGCCGCACGCTTTTCTCGGGGTCCCAAAATCAATATAGGCGTCGCCGACGCCACCGACGCTGCCGCCACCGCCGCCACCGCCGCGGCCGCCACGGCGACGCGACCGACGCCGCGCCGTTCTGGTCAGGATTCCACCATCCTTTCCGCCGCATTTCTCGTAACGAGAGACGAGAACTTCCGCTAGGTCTCTAACGAACCGTGAGAACCGCGTTGTCGATCTCCCGAAAGTTACTGACAATAATTAGTCGTCGCGGTGTGTTTAGTTCTACAAACTCTGTACGTTAACTAAGGACCGAAATTAAGAGAAGGGTTAAGAGATTAAATTGTTTATAATATTAAATTAAATAATAATTTTTTTTTTCACATCTATATGTTATTTTGACGGAAATATAGTTGAGTTGTTGCGCGAATATTAAAACGTCAGTCTTGCCATAAGTAAGATCCACAGATAAACCATGGAACAGTCCCATATTAATAGTCGCGTGCCCCATCGATCCCGCCTTTGTTATCCTTCGGGGGGTTGACTCTCCAAAGCCTTGTGCGTATTCGAAAGATGTAAAAGTCGATAGTGACCGACCCCGAGGAAGCCTATTGCATTCAATGGCCTATCCTCCTCGCGTTTGTAGATTCTATCTGTTATTCGCGATATGTTCGTACAGCTAAGCGAGCTTGTCGCACATCCCACTCGATATACGATCGCCGTTTTCACTACTCCGCTAAAATTAATTGGTCGAGTAATAATGGCCGAGAATTCATATTTATCATACTTTATTCGAACGAGAAATCTCCGCATTCTTACATTGTTATTTTATTTCCATTGCGATTCGGCATATTAATCGATCTCCTACAATCCTGCCTTCAGATTTATCGCGCTACTATCAATATCTCGTGGGCGTGCGTAACGATCATATAAATATCGAATGACAACTTTATTTCTTACCTCCCTATTCTTATACTTTCGTGCCTCATTGATTTATGTCAAAAGCTTTGTCGGAATCAAAAGTTTATCGTTACAGCTTTACACGTAGCGAGTCGTAAATTTCGCGCAGTTTCGGCCGCCGTGCAGCGACGATTTATAATCATGTCTCTGCTGAGAAACTCCGGCTGAAATCAGTTTTTAAACGTGATCCGGTTTAATAAATGAATCTTAAGTGTATTTGTAGCCGCGTTTCTATACTTAAGAATTCACCTGAAAATAGTTTTTATGTAGTTCAATTTGATTTCGAAAATCAGTTTTGTATTCATAATATTATACATATTTATAATTTAATAAAGAAACATTCGGATAAAGTTGTCCTTAAAATACCAAATTCTGTTTCTTACACTTTAAAAATCGATTCTTGATCGTACATGGGAGAGATTTGAAAGAAGAAATTGTTAAACAGCGTAAAACGAGACGCGAAACATACGGTTATGATACATCGAGATTCACTTGAAATTACGCGCGGAATATAATAGGTATTCGAAATAATTAATCAACTGTTCAAATTTTTATTAAAAATAGATGAATAATATACGTGAAACAGTTAAAAATTCTATAAATATATGTATATGTAATATCTTTTAAACTCTGCAATGTGTTTAAATTAAAATATTCAAATAACAATATAGCTATTAAGCTTCTAATATGCTATCATGTATCTCTGGCGATCGTGGCGCAGAGAAATGTGCGCTGCTTTTAAAAGAACCAAAGATACGAGTTCAAATTCGACCAAGAATCGGTAGTTTTTTTTTCGATTGTCAGGATCGCCACCTCTCGGAAAGAAGAGGCAACAACCCATCGAGAGTGTATCATGCTTTTAATCATCTTCCATAGAGTAGAAATCATTTTTTCTGCTTAGTAAAGCAGAAGGCTTTGACAATGATAGTGCATTAAAGAAGAAACAATTTTTATTAAGCTGGACTCCCCACAATCGCAAATCAAGTTCGGACCTATTAAAAAATTTAGTGCTATTTTGAATGTTATATTATGTGCTAATTTGTTGGTCCTAATCCTAATTTTGTTGATCAAACCGTTTAGCAAGAAATCGCTTGCCATCAAGCTGGCTCCACTCACTTTGAACGCGATTTTTTGCTAAACGGTTTGACCAACAAAATTGAGATTGGAGCAACAAATTAGCACATAATATAAAATTCAAAATAGCACTAAATTTGGGTGTTCTTCCGAATAGGATACTCCTCCGATTGAGATGTGGTTTTGCAGGTGATTTTGTCACGATATCTGGAGATTATTGATCAATGTTCTATCTTCGGGTTTTCTATTGGGATCTGTCAAACTGAGGCATGACCTCTGGTGGCAGAAGAAGATATTATTCTTTGGGTGCGGTACCCACTCGGACGATATATATCCGTGAACATATATATTGGCAGAGACATTGGAAAAATTAGCATTGGGATCTGTCAAACTGATTGTGAGGCATGACCCGCATGACCTCTGGTGGCAGAAGAAGATATTATTCTTTGGGTACGGATTTCGCCCCACTTTCGCCCGACTCTCGCCCCACGCTCGACCAGTCCGCCCAGTCCCGTCCGTTTGACAGATCCCAATAGTTTTCTAGATTTTAACCTGACAATTATAAAAATGGTTTTTGCATTATATTCCACTGTATGGATTGAGAATAACATTAGAAAGAGATAACCAATTGTTGTGTGGGTGGAAAAGTGTGTCCGTGGATGCAGTACGTTCCGCCCCCCTGTGGGGGGCTCCACTTCTAAAAAAACTAACCTAACCCAATTCAATTGTTGTGTGGGTGGAAAAGTGTGTGCGTGGATGCAGTAGGTTCCACCCCCCTGTGGGGGACTCCATTTCCAAAAAACTAACCTAACCCAACCCAATTGTTGTGTGGGTGGAAAAGTGCATGCGTGGATGCAGTAGGTTCCGCCCCCCTGTGCGAGGCTCCACTTCCAAATCTAGAAAACTATAAAAAAACCCGAAGATAAGACATCGATAAGTAATTTTTAGATATCGTGACAAAATTACCTGCAAAACCCCATCTCAATCGGAGGGGTGTCCCATTCGGAAGTACAACCCTGAATTTTTTTAATAGGTCCGAACTTGATTTTCATAACTATAGTTCATCGAAATTTACGTTAAATACATGGAATATAATAGGTATATCCAGTATACAGTTATCTTGTAATGTTATATATATTTCCTCGAATTGACTAGCACGTGGCGCCGCGCACCGGTGTTCGACTTTTGTTTTTGCTTCGTTTGGCGCGCTACTGTTTACGCGCGGTCACATTGTTATCATTCGTGCGGCGAAACTCGCATTTCAGTTCAGTCACACAGACAATTACGTAATACTAAATTGCCGAAAATGTTACCAGAGTTCTTTTAATTGCCATTTTTTGTCTGGTTCACAAGTAAAAATCCTCCAAAAGTTGTTTGCTTGTCTAGGCAATGTAATAATGAAAGAAACCTGTAAGCGTATAACTATTATAATTGTATTACTCTCATCACCGTACTATTGTCCTGAGAGATGCTCCACAAAAGCCCACAGCGAATATCGAATACTAATTATACTGTAAAGCTTGTTTATTGGCCTCATACCTATTCTTCTTACTGTACAATTGGTTAAATAAACACAGTCATTCCGTGTGTCGTATTACCTTTCGAGTTTCGAGACGCTAAACGATCGAGTCAAGACCACGAGACGCTAAACGCGATCATTTCTTACAATTGATTAGCGATTGTGAGGCCGCGCCCAAGTGATAACTTTTGCGATTTATGATACATAAGCGTATTACGATGGTTATTTATTGAAAATAGACATTTCGCGTTATTTTTCCAATAGAGATAAAGGAGCAAAATGCGTATTGTGTGCGATAAAGATCGGAAGTGCCGCGTAAAGCGCGCAAATCGTCGTCTTGTGATGATTAATGTGTGCGCGATCATAATCAACCATGTTTTCGCGAATGAGTATTGTGTAAATGACATGAAGAAACAGCGGCAGCGGAACAAGAGTGAACGAGGAAGTCTGGGACGATAGGTATTGTAAAGTGAATAACATATTTATTTATTTGTTTGTTGTACTGGCAGAATTAATCGTTTATCGCCGTGACGCGATTACTGATACAATCCGTGTGCCATCCGCTTCTCCGCTGAATCTCACTTGACGTCTAATTATAATGTTATTATTGAATTTGTATCTCAAGATACAAATGTATCTATGTTTTACCTAAAAGTGTATTAGGTATTTTGAAACGAGATTTTAATAACTATCTATAAACACACATCTTATATTTCAATTACTAATTTACTTTTTCAAATTTCCGATTAGATTAACAAATTGGCCAATAATTTAGCATTTAATATATCATTAGTCCGAACTTGAATTCTAGTGGTAAAGGTGCAAGCAGAAGTCAATTTCCTTCTTTGTGGGAAAGAAGTAGAAAAAAATTGATACGTAGTCCGCGTAAGGTAGGACAATGGCACTTTAAATCGCAAAGATCGGCATTTGGAACATGATAACCGCTCCGCCTAATCGTTGCTTAATTAACGGTGATGAGATCATCAAGGTCCCGGTAGATTGCAGTCAGCGTTGCTCCATAGCTCTCAATTAATAGTATCAACAATATTCCTTTTAAATGCTTTCAAAGTTGTAAGTCTTAATTTAGTTTTATACTATACTTACAATTACTACAATGTGACCACATTTTCTGGGAGAAAATGAAGAACAAACCTGAAAATTTTAGGGCTTTGTTCCAACAGGTTTCCAAATCAGTTTGTGATTGTCAGGAGTCTGCGTATTACGAAATTTTCTTGCGTAATATACCACAAAATGAGATGCACAGTTTTCTTATAGTTTGAAACTGGTTCGAATGTGTTGGAACAAATCCTTGCTTCGTTTAAATCTAAAATAGGTTGAAAATAGTAAAATATAAAAACGGATCTAATATGAATAATTTTAACCTCAGTTATACACAGTTGGGTCTCCGAGACCCTAGTAAAAGTGCAAAATCGAGATTTTTTCGCGTTTCTGGACTTGTGTGTCTTTCTTTTTATCTACACTCCCCCAAAAAATTAAGAGATCAAGAAAAATTGTCTAAATAATAGGCAAATTTTAAACAGCTATAACTGTTTAAAAGAGTGGAAATCCAAACTTTAAAAAAAAGTTTTAAAACTTGAAATCTCTACTTTCGAAAGTCACAGGTATTTTTCACTTCCTTCAATTCTTGTAATTTTTACATGCGGTAAACGACGAGCTCAACGAAATGGAAAATTTTCTTTTCACTTTGTGGACGTGTCACATGCACAAAAAGAACCTAAAAAATGTTTTGACTTTTTCATGTTAAAGCCTGAAGTTTTCCCTGCAAAATCTTTTTTGAAAACTTAAAATTTGATTTTTTCTTGTCGAGTTATCGAGAATTGAAGAGAAAATAATTATTTTTACTTTGATCGTTCATAACTCCGTTAAAAATCATCATACAGCAATTTTCAAAATGGATTCTTAAAGCTGAATTTTTGCTCTGTAGTATGGTATAGTAGCCAAATTTTTTTTTAACTCGAGAACTTGTTACAATTAGGTAAAAATAATGTAAAAATTCAGGATTTTTCCCCTTTTCATTTAAACCTCAAAAGAAGTTACGCAAAGTGACTAAAAAAATTTTATCGACTTAAGTTTTTGTGCCTCTTAGTACCCCAAACTTGACAAAAAATCACAGACTTGCTGTGATAATTTCTTTATAGTGATTCGTACGTTCCAAATGATCGATGCGTACAATATGTTAAAAGAACACGAGTTGCTTTGATAAAAATATAAAGAAAAAATAAAATTTGTGGCAGAAAAATCTTTCCTTCGCCTTCTAGCATAATCTCTCGACTGCCTCAGCATAAAATTTGGAAAATGCAGTTTTACGCCGTTTCCAAAATTACCGCCGACATCAACTTCACCCAAAGCGTACCACACGTGGAGGTTTTGCGGTCGGACTTACGCTTCATTGTGCGCCCGCGCGCGCGCGCGCGTGTGTGTGTGTGTGTGTGTGTATGTGTGTGTGATGTACGTGTAGGTGTTTGCATAGAGGTGAGATCTCATGGCTCGTCACTTCCACAGTATTTTGTGACTCCAAACTCCCTCTTTTTGCAGTGCGTGCCGGTATGTAATGCAAGTGTGTGTATTGACAATTTATTGTCAGAGGGAATAGAGGTTTAGAGTAACGTGTATTACCACCTCTATGCCTGATGACTTCTACAAGTCGTTGACGCATATTAATGCATCTTCTTATTGCTGCCTGCGGTATATTGTGCTTGTCGTTTTCAGCATGTAAAAATTACAAGAATTGAAGGAAGTGAAAGATACCTGTGACTTTTCGAAAGTAGAGATTTCAAGCTTTAGAACCTTTTTTTAAAGTTTGGATTTCTATTTTTTTAAACAGTTATAGCTGTTTAAAATTTGCCTATTTTTTAGACAATTTTTCTTGATCCCTTAATTTTTAGGGGGAGTGTATATATTTCGACTCTTTCTTTAAGGACTTTTATACATTATGGGCCTGTTCCTTGATCGATTGAAAAAAAATAAACTAAAATATGTCCATTTTTGTTAAAGTTACAATGACAAATGTGATGGAGTCCCCGAAACCCCACGGTGTATAATACATAAGCAAAATAAGACTGTATATACCTAGGGTTAATAAAAAGTTTATAAAATAATTAACAAAAAACAAAACAAATTATTTATTAGTGTAGATATATACCTTTAAGTATAATATAATATAATGTGTGAATATACCTACAGCAATGAATTCCAATTAATTGAAATTCAAATTATGTACGTATGTTAACAAGAAAAAATACTTTTAGTGATATTTTTCAGATAAATAAATTTTTTTTAGTACATGATTATTTTTTAGAAAATCATAGAACTGTAAACAATTTATTTCATAGTTGCATTTTGTTTAAATGCTATAGCTTTAAGAGTTTCATCTTTAAGTTGCGTTTTTTAATTGCTACAAAAATTAGGTACCTATGTTTCCGTAAAAATTCTTATGTTACGGCATTAGATATTGGAACGCTAAATAGAAAAAATTTTTCCGTAATATTGTAAAAATAAAGGATAAAATTGAGTTTTGAAAAAATAAATAAATCTAAAGGACAGCTATACTTGAAAAATAAAAGACTATCCTTTACAATAAAGGATGTATGGTTAGGTACTTAAACGGAATTATTATAATTAAATTTGCAATCTCTCTATTCTAAAATACGTTTTCTAAAGTAAATGAACAATTGATTGAAGAAGTTGAAATATTGAAATAAAAGTTTATTAATAATCTTTATTAATCATCGATAAAATGTCAAATTAACTGTTTATAATGCTTGATATCGATGTAGCTAAAGTCGCTCTTTTTCGTCACTTATGAATACGAAATTATGTCACCGACATTTTCCAATGCGATTGTCAAAAAGTTCAGGTTGTATTATTGTCATTTTTCCTGCGAGCGTTGTTTCAAACAAGTCGCGAGACGTGTAGCGGTATTAACGGTTCGCTCGGAATTCGCGTAATACCGTCGCACCCGGTATGCGCGGGTTCACGTTAGAAAAAGGTGCACCGGAGAGCCGGTCCGAGAGTAATGTCGTATACGCGCGGAGTGGTCCAAGTGCGTTCTTGCCGTTTCGGATGCGTTGTCGGATGGGTCCGCGCGCAGTGCATCCGCTGCGCTGCACCGCTCTGCAATTCTCGGGACAAAAACCCCGTGCAGGACAATAACCCTGAATAAATCACTGCCCCTGATAGCCATTCGGCGTGGGTCCTTCACCGGTTGTTTATGTCGGCGCTGCTGTCTAAACAAGATCAAAACGACCGCCGCCACCGTCTCGTTCGGCCGTCGGCGTCGTCAGGAATTCATCGCTCGGGGCGACGCCCTCCCCGATTATTGAAAATTTCAAAGGCGATCCAATTGTGTCCCGGCCGACCAAATAACACGACTCGCAGCTACTAACAGTTGGGCGAAACCCGACGCCTAATTGCACCTGACGGCAAGGGAATTACGTTGGGAGGGAGGGAATAATTTTCCGTGGTTCTCTGCTGTACGATTTATGTTATATGTACAGAATCAAATAAAATATATTTTGTTGCACGTAACGTGAGATAGTAAATATAAATGTATTGTTTATAATTACTTGCAAAAGTTGAAATATTATAGAAATTTGTTACCGTATAAAGTCATGAAATTTTTTTTTTTTTTTTGCAAATATAAAATGCTTTTATTATAATTAGTATATAGAGAAAACACATCGATCTTCTCAAGCATGAAAGCTCGTAACAATTAATAAACGTTCTGGTATTCGGTCGAGGCCCGCTACTGATTTACCGTCGTTGAACGCGACGGGCAATTTTCCCACCGTACCAAAGATTTAGATGCTGTTTAAATGTAAATTTCTGGTAATCTCACGCACTTAACGCAACAGCATTGGGGGTCTACCGCCAGTGTAGAACCCAGGCTTTATAGCTAATATTGCGAGACGTGCATCCACTGTAAATTGTAGTTTAAAGAAGTTAAGTCGCGGTTGTTTCTAAACTTCCGCGAATCTGCGGGAAATTAAATTTTTCAAGCCGCGTATTGTTTACACAGTGTTGGTATCTCATAATTCTATATTTTTATAATGATTCCTTGAATTTGATAACATATTTTATAGAAACAAAAATATTTTATGTGAAAGAAAAAAAAACCAAAAGTATAATGAAGTCAAGATGATGCCACCGATCAAATTAATTAACTCAAGTTTCTCTCTCTCTCTCTCTCTCTCTCTCTCTCTCTCTCTCTCTCTCTCTCTCTCTCTCTCTCTCTCTCTCTCTCTCTCTCTCTCTCTCTCGATTATTATTCGGAGAATTCAAGGCTATTGTATGATTGATTGGAAAGCAGTCGCGCAAAAATGAATTTTCTTACATCCAGGAGCACGTCGCCATGGGCACATCGGGAGGGTTTGCAACATTGTCGTCCGTAATTGGAATATATTAAATTTTGTCGGTCATTTAGAGCACGCCGTGCATTTACGGGTACACACTATTGAGATCTCTTATGTGGGTGGGACCGGTTTTAAGCTGCTTTCACACGTGTATCGGCGGTCGTTGCTGCACATACTAGAGCGGAATTAGTTCGTTCTAGCCGACCTGGATGAAAAAGAAGAACATTACACGCTGTCGTATAAAGTTATCTCTACTTCGCGTAGAAAACAGTTTAACACCTCGGTGCAACGTCAAGCTGGAAAAATCGCGTACAGTTTTTTCAAAATTTAACCGTACAATTTTTAAAAGATGGTACTATATAGGTATAAATCTATACAAGTTTTTACAGATAGATTTTTGTACAACACTGTTTTATTATTATTATTATTAAATTAATGATATTCAGTAATACGGAAAATATATAAATAACTTAAGATAATCTATGAAATGTTTTGAAAACTTTTAGTATTAATGAAAATGGAGTTTTGTAAAAACAGATTCCAATTTCTGTGTATTATCTGTCATAAACTAAATGAAATTATGATTGTATAAAAAAAACGTTGAATTTCGTACATAATTTATAATCTTGCGTATGCATATATATGTATACTTACCGTTTTCACGCAGTGCGAGTACATGTGCAGATGTGTGTTGCACGTAAAGTACACATTGCGGGACTATCCTCTCTGGAGGATTATATTAATTAAACGTAATGCTAGAAGCCACGAGAAATTAATCGCTTTTAGTCGCTATCCCGATCTCTCGTTAATAGCGCCGTTATTTCTTAACTATCCTCTTTCGTTTTATTTCTGTATCGCGGCTCGTTTTGCTTCTTTCTAATCAGAAGACAGCGGTGAGAACATAACGGAGATTTTATTTCGTAATCTCGTGATCGATGTACCTATATCCTTATATATGTATATACATACATTACATATAAATTAAAAAAAATGACGGTCTGAGTGTTAAAATCAAGTGTAAAAACCTTATTTTATATCTGTTAAAAAATAATTATAAATTCAATTTTAAAAAGCTTATTTAGGGAAACTTATACATATTTTTAACTTTAAACACAGATTATATTTTGCTGTAGTCGTGTTAATAAAACGATGCACCGTGTTTTCGTTTATTCCTTCCGTAGACCGATAGGGAGAAGAGTCTGTACACGGTGCATGTATCGTTGCACGTGCACGAAACGGGAGGCACCGAAAGTTACGATAATTTTCAGCGTAATCGAACAGTGGTACTTTCCTCCCGATTTCCATTGTCCTCCAAGGGGGGAAAAAAACGCGAAGCACGAACGGCAACGACTGCTTTGGCAAGCGATCGCGGTCCCGATCATTGATTCTCCCAGTCCCCATTCTGCTGTCAAGCAGTAGCATTCTTGTTCGTGCGCTAACCTTCGAAAACGAAGCCCTTCCATGAATGCGCCTCAGGCGCCGGAGCCAGAAGCTTCTTCCGCGGCCTCACTCTCCTCACCTTCGCCTTTGCATTTCGCTTTTTCCATACTGTATATTCACTTTCGTTGACTCTCTCGACTTTACGCTCGGTGTAACGTCACATCACGCGTAATGTGTCGAGGATATAAAGTTAATTGGCAGGCAAATATGCGCGCGCACTCGCGTACACGCAGTAAGACAGTTGCATCTGCAACAAAATCAACGGGAAATTTCCGCTGCATTTCTAGAATAAGAAGACGTGCAAGAAATCCTGTCGGCATTAGTTAAAGCGGGGAGCACGGAGAGGATTTCTTATCTTTTAGGAAAAACGCAGCGACAATAATGAGGTAACGGAGCGTATCGAGAATGCGGATGTGCACCGAGATACGTCCGACACAGTTAAGGTTGATTTATCGTTCCGAAGGCACTGCCAAATTGGCAATGGCTGTCCCTACGGTTCGTTAAGCAGTCGATCGAGCATCGAGGAATCCCTGAAATCAGATTTTTGGATAATTCACTCAAACATACCCGCTTGTAAATTCGGTGGACATTAATAACAATGCATCATTTTGTGCCATGTAATTAGTAACATGTTTTTTATAAGATATTTAGAAGGAAATTTATATATAGAATATACATTCATGATTATTATCGAATAATAGGAATATTTTTAAAAATTTATAAAATTTTGGTTGTAGATGTACATTTGTTTTTGACACGGCTAGAAGAACCCAGACAGCAAGCATGTCCAAAATCAGGACATATAAGACGTCTTAAAGACATCTTTAAGATATCATTAGTTATGATATGATGTCTAAAAGAGTGACATCTTATGTCTCGATTTTGGACATGGTACTGTCTGGGAAGTTTCTTTCTCATTGCTAAAATCCGGTAAGCTATATTTTACAGAAACAGGTGAATGATATTTATGTTAAGTATTTTTAAATATTGTTTGATATGTCGGACAATGCTGAGTATTTGTCTTTTGATAGGTGCACGCGCACTATAGCGTGGTGACGTAATGAGGACGAGTTACAGCTTCCGCAGCACTGTTCCCTATAGATCCGTTTAACATCACCGGAAGTTGTAATAATTCCGACGATGGCGCGTTCCCTCTCTCGGGTGGCTGAGCGGGCAATTGCAAGACATAAACCAGATCGTTGAGAAAGATATACAACATATGCGCGAGATACACGTAGGAATAAATGGTACAAGTTATAATTAATTTTTTATTTTTGCAAGTATTTTGTAAGAGGATTTTTCAATATGGTGTTTTTAAAAACTTATCCCAAGGAGTCTCACACATATATGAGCGAGGTGTTGAACGAGAATCACGTACTCCGATAAGTGGCGGATGTTAGATATAGCCAGAGTCCATAATGATCAATGATTTTATATATATGTCGATCCATATTTCTCACCACACTTGAGCGCTAAACGTGCCATTTGACACCGATCCCTAACAAACCGCGCACATTTGACGTGCATAAAAGATTAAAGAGAGCTGACCGATGCCACTCGCCAATTTTCTTAATTAAAGATTAAATTGTGAATAGAAAGTAATTTAGTGAACAACACAAATCAGAGAACAATATTTTTATTATTATATTTTATTTCTTCTGTAGTAATATAGCTTTCTATGAATAATGTATAATACAATATATTTCCCACACTGATTTGAATTGGCGAATTTTTACAAGTGCCTTCGCATTAAAGTGTATTTCCTTTGACTGACTTTGATATTGCGAATCTTCATAAGTGCTTTCGTATTCTTACGCCGAGAAATGAAATTTTCCGGGGTCGAGATGAAGAAGCTGTAGAGAAGCACAGCTATCTCGTACTTTGTTAGATATTGATTGACCGGGAGCAGCTTCGAATCAGCAAGAGAGATGAAAGATGAAACATTCTGTGACGAGAGCACTTAAGGAGATCGCGGAGAATGGAACGAAGAACTGTTTAGATAAGTATAACATGAACGTTGATAAAAACGCAACGCCACTGAAAGTACTTACTTTTGACGTTGAGTAGAAACGTTGTGTAATAAATGTAATATAGGTCGTGTTATCGATTATCCGTCTAACATCTATTAATAGACACCTTGCAGAATAGGACGCGAAAGCTATCGATCGCAGTACACGATAAAAGTTTGCTCCATTTCTTAAATCTGCCACGTGCCGTTCCAACGTGTGACACTTACCTCGGCATCAATTTAATTCGATTTCTATATTGTATTTTTTTAAAAACGTTCTTATAGTCCTTTTCACCTTACTATATATTATATCTTTCTTGAATTTTTGAAATTTGGAATTAAAATTTTTGAATGTGCATTATCCACTTTCTATATTAGTTTAATACAACTTCACAGAAAAAAAAAGAAGTGTCAAATCAACACTCGATATGCTTGTATAACGCAAGAATAATATAATCTTGAAATAAAATTATATTGCGTTAAACGAAGAAAATTAGTGTTGAACGAAGAATTAGATGGTTGAACCAAGAAAAAAAGAGTTGAAATAACACGTTGAAATTTTTATAAGAAGATTATAGTGATCTTGCGTATATATAAAACAATGTAATCTTCTTATAAGAATTTTAACGCGTTATTTCAACTTTATTTTTCTTGGTTCAACTATATATAATTCTTCGTTCAACACTAATTTTCTTCGTTTAACGCAATATAATCTTATTTCAAGATTTCCACGTTATCACTAAAAATATTTTAAAATCAAGAATATTCTTTTTTTTCTGTGTTGAGAGTCTCAGAGGTTAATTTCTTCTTATCGATCGGAAATTGATCGTTTCCGGACAGCGTGCTGATATTTACTCGCATGCGATGTTATGCGTCACGTTTATGCAAAGGCCAGCGACACTCGGCGTAGTTTTCTGCGATATGCCGTAAAGTTCTCTCGTGTAGTGCAACGTGCACGCGCAAACGGGTTGCATCGCTCATCGTCCACTTTGCCGGAGCGAAATGCACCGGGCAGATGCGTCAAATGCGTGTACGCATCCGCCCGTCCATTCCGTCATTATACTATCAGACGATGCAATTGCCAATTGGTAGTGCCGGGAGCGAATTTTCTCGACGTGCGTCCCTTCGCGCGCACTCCAGCGTCGCGGTCGCCGTCAGCGTTTTTTCAAAACGTCGATCTGGTCTGACGCCTTTCGAGAGAATGACGGAGAGGAACTCGTTCCGTGAATATGATAAAAGGTGGATGGCCGTTTTTTTTCTGTAGTCACGACCGCAGGGTGAGTGACTTACTACAGATTACTGCCTGTATTTTACACACGAGGATTAATACTAACATAATATTGCATTAACGTATTCTTATTTGAAAACAGACATAAATAGCATAAATAGCATAGTTTTCATTATTTACGGATGTAGGGATGTTAATAAGGTATATTTTTCTATGCCAAAAATTCATGTTTTTTTAATTAAAGATGACAAAGAAAATAATTGTTTATTTTATTTGTTACTAACGGAATATATATTTAAATCAGAATTTAAAAGAATAATATATGTGTCAAAGCTAAAAAGCACATAATAACATAAATCATATTTTTTTTGTTACACATTTTAATTATCGTTTCAAGTTATTATCTTTACCACTACAGATGTTCATGGGTAGATTACAACATTGTTGCGTCACTTATTTGTTATTTAATCTTCGGTACTAACTCATCATAATACGCTATCGACCGTCACTTTGACTTGAGTTCCGTCGACGCGCGTTAAACGGGGCAATGCACGCGCGTGCTGATATTTACGCTCGCGGGTGCAGACGACTCCACGTGTGCACGAATATACGTAGAACTGATGGGAATCGAGGCTTACAGCTTACTTCTCGAAGACGGAAAACACAGCGAGGGTATACTCGCAACTAGGGTGCGAGTAAGGGTGCACTTTGAGTGGCGTTAAACTTGTCGAGGGGAATGGCATCGATCGGAACCTGACCTGACAGAGAATTAAGGGTGCGTGTGCATGCGATGTCGGAAAAACACGCATACGCTTTTGATAACTCTTATCAAACACTCTAAAATTATACGTTATTATTAGAGAGAGGTCATGCACTTTTATCGACTGGATTTTAATGGTCGCATTGATATAAGCGATTAAAACTACGTATAAGCGTGATTTAAAATAATTACACCAACGGCTTATTTTCCATTTAAATTTAGGATACGAAACATTTGATTTTGAATTTATTAAAGTATTTTTTATCGGATTATTTTTGGCAGAGTGCTCGATTTGTGACATAGTATTTTCTACAGATATCTAAATCCTAAAAATTGTCACTTTAATATAAATAGGTTTTTCTATTATATTATCGTGCACAGTTAGAAAAATTAACGCGAGTTCTATTTTCGCGCGACTGGTAAAATTATGATGCTCGCCTTTGCGGAAGCAACTCGATCGAACTGTTTGCTTCTTGCGGTATAGGAAATTGGATCTGACAATACGCCGGTCCCTGAAAGCTCGTTCGAGATGGTCTTTTACCGAGTTTGTTTCCACAGCGAAGCAAATTACGTTTAAACCGCGCCGGTCTTCCTCATCGTGCTGTTATTCGCGTCCGTTTAATCCACCCGATCGAAACGTTTACGCGCCTCTCTGCGGTTACCATCGAAAAATAATCGACTTATTACTTGGGCCCGTTGCCGAGTAAATGTAACGGCGGGAATCTTGCGGGCTATTCAGAGCGTGGCCTTCGCGGGAGAAAGATCAGTCTCCGCAAACGCAGAAAAGAAAAATAAGAAGAGAATGCACCGCGTCATAATTATTATCTCTCATAACTATGCGGAATCGACAGATGCACGGACCCTTCCGGCTATCCTGAAACGTCTACGATCGCGTGAGCCTCAATGGCACTTCATTCATACACGAGCGTTATTTTCGTTTCTTCTCATTAACACAAAGTAAAGGAAAATTTGAAAATTGTGCTGTGAGAAGATTCTTTAACGCACGTTAAAATGTGTTGCACCAAGTATTGCGTGTTGTCTGAGAATGTTCACGCGAGGGAGAAAAGTAAACGCGAGCGCGTTTTATCGCGGCGTGGTGTCGCTTTAATAAGATATGGCGCGTCGTAACTGCGAATTAATACCGTTCGTGGTCGATCACGATTCCGCGTCGAGTATCGCGCTAATTACACGAAGCCGAGCAAGTTCACGGTAACGTGACGCGAGAAGGTTACTGTTACTTTTCCTGGTCTTCCATCCTTGTCCCCCCTCCTTTCTCCTCGCCGGCTTCTTTGTCATCTTCCCCCTTTCGATGGAACGCAGCGTGAAGATAGGGAAGAAGTGGAAGAAGCCGAGGAAGGAGGGAGACACGGCCAGAGAGAAAAGAGTTGGCCCTCGAACTGACATTCGGATCGCCTCTCGCGATACTCATATACCTACTACCTACAATCTACATAACAGCAAGTCCTCTTCCCGTCCTCCCTCTCCCCATCCTCGCTCTCCCTCTTCTCCTCTCCGCCTCTCCTGGACTCCTCGCTGAAACGGAGAGAAGTGCAGCAGCAACGGCGGCGGCAGAAACATCGACTCTTCTGGGTTGCAGGAGTTGCGGTACTGGTCTAAGGGAATTACCGTTAGAAGAGCTGCACTCGCCTTACGTACTTCCTAGACTCCACGTTACACATATATACCTGCGCCTCCTTCTGCACGGTATCTGCGTATGCACCGATACACATACATGGAAGTACACGACTAAACCCACATACACACACACGTGCATGGCTTTTGCGCGCGCGGTAATGCCATGTATAGTGTGTGCACCGATATATGTATAAGCAGTTGCCGTGCTTCCAGTTCCCGGCTGGGACGGTGTTCGTTCTTCTCTATTTGCTCGCTTTTGTAGGTGGAACTGGTAGCCGCTACGGACGACGCTATACAGCATTCAATCTATTCGGACTGCATTCGATCATCTTAGCGATCGTCAGCGTCGTGCAATCGAGCACGACGAGCTAAACTTCGGTGTTTCTGTGTCAAATTCGCGCCGCGCCGCGCTGCACCGACGCGTTTCGCGGATGCGAGTCGAGTTTACTGCAGACGGAGTTCAGCGAACTGCATCGCGCGCGATATTGTTGCGAAGGTATTCTACTGTTCGAGGTAGCAATGTAGAGAATGTAGCTATATTACGACGTGCATACTTTTGAAAAATAATTATACATAGATAATGATCTCTATATAAATATATGAATATGAATAGAGAGGAATTTACGATGTCGCAATATTGCGTTACACTCATAATTTACAAATTATGTAAGTCTTATTGTTAAACTTAACTTAACCCGAATCGATATAGCACAGTATCTCTCGAGTTTACTTTCATAATTCGTACCGTTATCTCTTAAACATATCCGAGTTTGCGGGTTACGAGTTATCCGTTCATTCGGCCATTGTTAAATCAAGTCCGACGTAAAGATATAAAACGCGTCGGGGAAGGTGACCGAAATATAGAGCAAACGGTCGCGATCGCTCGCGGGAAATGGTAGGTATGTGAGATTAATCGTGCAGGCACGCGGGAACAAAGGCAAATAAAAAGTTCTTGCGGTGTGCGGTGTGGCGCGGTGCGCGACGCGGTATTTTCTCGTTGCTGTTGCCGCAACGATATTCCCACTTTGGTCCCACGTTCCGCCACACATTGTGCACGTCTGCCTGGAGTGCCTCTTCTTCTTTCCTCTCTCCCCGCGTCTCTGCGTCCCTGAACCTCACACTTGGCCACTCGGTCATTGTTCGGCTTACAATGAACCGTTTCGATATATATCCTACGTGCACTTAAGTGCCCACACGTACCTACACGGCGAGCCGGTGCACTTTCCCCGCGAATGTGTGTGTGCGGCGCGGCATACGTTTACGAGAAAGAAAGAGAGAAAGAGAGAGAGGCCTATATGCGTTCTTATATTACCTTCTGTTAGCCGGCGCTTTAATTAGTACCGTGGCTCCTACGATCAGCAGAGTCAAAATCGACATAGCCTACCGCGAGAAGCGCTACGGCACTGTAGAAGAGGAACATGATTGAGAAACGGTTTCATCGTTTCTGCTGTACACTGTTCGGTCATTCCCTCGCGCTCTTCGCTCGTGCTGACCGCACGGAAAAGCACCGCGGTCTCGTTAATTCGTGGCGCGACTGCGGAACTAATAGCTCGTTTTCTGCCAAGAGTATTAGGTAGCATCGAGATCCAACAACCGAGAGTCGATCGAAGTCTTTCAAGATCTTCGATGGCAAAGGTATTTTCGACGCGCCGATCATTAGGATATATTTTTTGAGTTAGAGTTGTTTGACTAAACAATTTTGTTCTCTGAGGTACATATTTTGTTTTAATTATTTTAATTAATAAAAATTATGAAATTAATTAACTATGGTGATTCTCAATATACACGAATGGATATTGTAGATTAGCCTTGTATAGGGAGCGAATTATTTTTTCAATGCAATTATTCCTTATTTCTGTATTATTTTTCTAATATACAGAGACAGTTTACTTTCATAGTTATTTTCATTATTTTCGAGTTATCGTTTTTATACATAATAAACGTAAAATTGGTTTGTCCCAATTTAAGTATCTGCTCTTTGAAGGTCGGACCGTGCATACTCGCGTTCGGTACAGTTGTCAATTGTCTTTAGAGTACGAATAAAAAATTTTGACCTTTTTTATGAGTTGATCGAATCGATAGACCGAAGCAAGTAATAGCCCCTATTTTTCTTTTATAACTACATGATTGGGCTGTCACCATCCATTAAAATGCATGTAGTTAACATTTCGCTATTATATTAAAATAACAATGTAAGAAAAATATTTCTATAATGCATAATTTTATATAAGTCTTGCTTTGAGATTATAAAATAAAAAAAACGAATAATAATAGCAATCGCTTGGCTAATTAATCGGAGAAGAGATTTAATTCGAAGAAATTGGATTATAAATATTTTAATTGTCATACTACGTAATATCCAGAGATTGAAGGCAATTTATTAAAAGCTTAAGAATAGGATTAGCTTTTGAAAATATAACTGGACTACTCATTAGAAACTTAAGATTCGATTACAGTTAAGGCGCATACAAAGCCTCCGATCATCAAGGTTATCAAACATTCTGTAAATTCATACCTGTCTCGCTACTTTCATTCGTCTCAACCCAACCGTGAACCGCACATCAAATTAGTGTACGGTCATATCCGACCGTTATATTAACGTAACGAATCGAGCGTATTCAGGGAAATACCTTTGTCGACCCTGACATAACGGAAGACACTCCGGGTATCCCCTTGACCATCGAAAGCACGTAGTCCTGCTCGGCCATGTAAAGCATGAAAAGGCACATGTATAGACCGAATGCGCGGAACCGTGGCAATGCGAGATCAACGAGAATTCGACGGCTACGCTTGCCGTACGAACATACGAGAATGAATTATTCTTGATCGCGTGTCGATTTTGCAACGTCCGCGATGCGAATTAATGAGCGTAAAGCGGGTCGATTTCGAACCGTTCGCGTTCTCCCGTTCGACGCGCGGCAGGACTTTGCTTTTCGCGAACGTTATTACGAGTCGCCTTGCCCGAAGCAAAGTCGTTGTTACACCAGGTATTGGATCACGCTCGTGGCCACGCGAGCCGGATTAATTAGCGTAAAGCGCTAATTATCATCGTTACAGAACGTTCAACGGCCGTGAAAGTGTCAGGCGACCGTACCGGATTTCTTTACGTGCTGAAAAAGAGCATCGCTTAGCGATGCGCGAGTCGGGCTCGCAAATGATTTTATGCACGTCGCGTGTACATCTACTATATTATTATGCGGAGGCGTAGAATTTCAAATTACACTTAATTGTCTTAATTATCATAATCTTGATCAGTCTAGATTAATCAAGGTCGAAAATTTGCTGTTTCAAAAGATATCTCTACCACTCGCATTTGAAATTTTAATTTAATTATGCTTCAAGATTGCTATTTTCAATCGTTTAGAGTACAAATATCAACATTGAAAATTCGCGATTTCGAAAGATATCTTTCATCGCCTCTTTGCCTCAAGTGCGCGTAAAATTGTAATTAAAAACGGTCTATAATGTTGATCCCAATTTAGATAACAATTATGAAGTCGAAGAATCGCTGTTTGGAAGATATCTTTGAAAGTAAATTTCTACATCTCTTTTTTTTACTTGTCTCTTTTAACGTTTGTCCTTTTAGGGATCAAGTGTTAAAATGTTAAATGCTCGCTGAATTCCGCGGTACAAAACGGGACTCGTAATGACCGCATAGTTAGCGCCGCGAAACTTTGCGCGGCCACGTGCTCGTTAGGAGATACACGCGCGTATGTGCGCGTGTTACACGCGCGAACATCGCACCCTTATTACACGAACATCATAACTGGAAATGGATATACGCTTATCCCTCTAACATGTACGCGCCAACACCAATAAACGCTTATAAGTCGGTGGCTGACCACGAATGCATACTACTCGTTTGTAATTACGTGTACATTCTATAATTCACGCGCCGTACGAGCAATCGTTTGCTGCACGATGCCTTATCTTTCGGTTAAATTGTCTTGGACGGTACATGAAACGTGTCATTTCGGACATAGTATAATTATATTATTAATATCTTCTCTTTATTACATAGCTGCATTCAATATAATAGAGCGGTTTTAATATAAAAGCATTAATCAAAATCTGTAAAAGAGAAATCAATTCTCATAAGAATATAAAATTAAATACAATTTCAGATTAGAAAGGTAATCTAATCATAATTTTAGATATTAGATTGTAGTAATTAATTAATTTTCTCTTTGCTCTGAATATTATTTTTCAATATCATAAAATTATTCTTAATTTGATTGATATCTCAGCATTCTTTTTAAGGATAAGAAGCTATTAAAAACGCGAGACAAAATATATAAATAACAACTCTGATGGAAATTTTTTCAGCAAATTGTAGCTTTATTCTAGCTTTTTTTTATTTTTCTATACATTCTGATACATTCTAGCATATCTCGATGTAATTTAATCTGATCCATATATCGACGTAATTTGATCAGACGTATACTGAATGCCATTTTGGTTTACTCTGACCTATTCCGGCATACTTTGATGCAGTTTGATTTATCTCAACTGTAATTCTGGCAAACACACCCGGCATACTCGCGCCGCGGAACTCTGTGAACGCGCAAGCACGTAACGAAATCTCGTGCGAACCGCGCGCGAATTTATGCGGCCGGGTTGCAGAAGGCCGACGAATATAGTCGGAGTGAAAACACGTCGGTTGTATAAATTTCACATGGCGCGGGTGTATGTGCCGCATGCATTACGCGTACATCCATCGCGTGGATGCCACGCCCCTGTGTTACAGGAGGATCGTAACCTATCCGGGGTTGCGGCGGTTAGTATGGTTATCATCGCATAACGTACACACTTGTAAATTGTAAAGCCTCGCGTAATACGTAATGCGACCGGCCGCGGGACGGAGATCGACCGGCGCGGCGCAGCGCGCATACGAGTCTGCGAGCGTATATCTCGTTTGTAATTAGCGCCCGGAACGCACCGGGAGAACGAGCCCGCGTGGGTGTGCGACGCGGTGATGTGGGTGCATTACGGGTGTGTGCACTCATTGGCGTATTAAACGTGCACGTAATACGGTAATATTTGCGCGTTTCGACGCAATTAAGCGACCGTGCTGTTCGGTTCTCACGAGTCCCTTTTCCTTGTTGCCCGCGCGCGCGCGCGCGCGCGGGATATTCGCAATCGGTAGGACCGAGCCGCGCCACGCCGCGCGCCGTGTGCGTGCACTGAAATATCGAGCGAAGCGGCCGCTCTTGACTCGGGTGAATGTCGATTATTACTGCCGAAGAAAGGCAACCTTCGGTGGGTTCGCGGGTGGTCGCGGGAGCATGACATACGACGCGATAATTCTCCTGTTCCGTTTTCGAAGGAACTTTCTGTAATTTTGACGTTCCTTCAAGATTTATACTCGAGGAATTTTTACTCTTCTCGTTTGTCATTAGCGACTGTAATGACTTACTTTGTTTTATTCCTTTACCCTCTGGAATCATCCAAGTTTTGCTAAAGACAAAAGTTTGATTATTCTTGAATGAACAAGGGCTCACATCCTTTCTACTATAATAGCCTTATCAATTTTCTGAGAATATAAGGTTGGAAATTTCTTAGGTTTGTCTATAGATAATTTAAAAGTAGTTTTCTCTAAACCTTAGCCTCTATACTAGTGATATATTAACATAAATATTTCCTCGTCTTCATCGTTCTGTCACTCGCTCCATTTCTGTCGATGTTAGACTAAACATGCTTACGTTTGCTACGAGGCCAAATATCGGGTTGCTGGTTTCGTTCTCACTTCTCTTCCACTACTACTTGTATCCTTCTTCATTCGTGGTAAAGAATATTTAGACAGGCCTATTTAGAAAAAATTTTTACTTATTCTATTTATTATATTATATGAAGACATTACTAATTTTTGCGATACGACGTTCTTAAAAAAAAGATTAATACAGTTCGTATTATTAAATCATAAAAATTTCATGATTATTAAAACTCGTGTAAAAATTTTAAATTAAAATAATATACAGAGTATATCAATGTAAAAAGTTAAGGCAAGAAATTACATCACTAATCGTATATAAACTATTCTCCCATAACAGTTTGAGTGTCGCTGCCGTTACTCTTATCGGATCACTAACGATGCTGACGACGCTCGATGCGGACGGACAGCAACAATGTTGGCCGTTGCGACTTGAAACCAAAGACGATCTCGACAGCAATTCAACACGAACGAAAATCGTTGAGCGCATACGTTCCGTAGCCTCAGTTCGGTTTCTCTTCTCGAGCGTGGTGGTTCGTTCTTCATCCCAGCTCTTTTGGCTCCAATATTTCGTCATCAATTATATTGGTAATCGCGATTTAGGAGTGATTTGGATGTCTTATCAATCTCTCACTTCCTGGATTAGTTAGTGATAGTAGGATCTGTCGTCAGATTTCAGGTATCTATTTGGTTGAAAGAAAGTTTTGAATCTATCGTACAATACTTTCTATCAGTATTATTGTACTGTTACTGTTTAACTTTCTTTTTCTTAATTAATCGTTAACAGGCTCAAACTTCGTTCTTGGTAATCACCTGACCAGTAGTGCGACAAAGAAAGTGCGGTGTAGTTTCCACGTCTGCTCAGATATCGTGTCTCTGCCGCGGTGGTCATCAGACGAAGTCGCTCATATCGCAAGTTTCCAACAAAAGAGAACCATTCGTCACTGTGGATAGAAGCATATTTGCGAGTCTTCTCGGAAATATGGAGTCTTCTTTAGGAATTATTTTGCTTCGGTAAACTGTACAAAAAGCCACACATTAATTAAGATTTATTCATGTTTGAATTAATATATAATTTATTTCTTATTTGATAGCTATATTTTCTATCTCTGTGTGTATTCTCAATAATTCCTCATGTTTCTTTTTCCTATCACTTTTCTGTCTGCTTGCGGAATGGTTATAATCGCTTCGCATCAGCTTTACAAATCTTTATAAATCTAATAATACTTTCGATATTCTTACTCGTCTCTCTCCATTTTACTTCGTCATCCTATCGTTGAAAAAATTAGCTTCAATCTCGGATTCTCGCATGACTCTTAAAACTAACGAGGCATCATGGGATAATTAGTTGCCGGAATTCATCAGCTATAACGTTTCACCTTGAGCCACGAGCGGTAAATGCGTTCGTAAGTAATCTTACTTCTATTTGCACGTCATTAAAATTCTTACGCGACCGCGTGACAAAAACGCGATCGGTCTACGATTTTATTGAAAGTAACATCCATGCATACTTCTTCGTGCAATTTAAGTGCAAAGTAGCTTTGAAAATACGTCACGATACATTACGTCGGTATTATTACATAGATATTACGATCGATAGCTGTACGAGGAAGCAATAGAGGGTGGTGTGGTCTCAAAGCAAAGTATCTACGCACGTCGCATACAAATGTTAGAAGTTGTAATACATGCGTTCAGCCATATTTAATGGCGATAACGGCTCCGCTAAATACCGATCCAACGATTTTACTTCCTTCGGGCAGCGCGATGGGATGATCCATGGATCGAATCGCAGCATGCAGTCCGATTGGTATATATGCTTCCACTTTCATGTTCTAAGATCTTAAGTATGTCCTTTTATGAGTAAATATCATATAAAATATATTTTGCTGCATGTGTGCATATATTTTTTCACATTTATTATCAACAAGAATAGAGATTAGATTATTATTAATGAAAAATTGTATTTTAATAAATTGTTTTTATATAATTCAGTTAAATTCGACAAAATTTGCTTAGCAAGTATATCTTTTATATGTATATATTCTGTGTGTTTAATATTTTATGAGGGCTTACAGTATCGCATTATGTGTAACGCAAAGAACCGAACGCACGTACTTACATTCTCGTTCTCTTTCGCCGCTTTTTGTTATGTATTGTCGCAAGGTGAACGAACGAAATGGCTTCTAAGAAGCTGATCGGATCGTTCGTGATTGAATGTCGGATCGGAAGAAACGATCGTATTGTAAGCCGCGCCGCGCGATGGTACCGGGCAAAAATATCGAGACGAAAAGCCGAGAAGTCGTGAAGCGGAACAGTGTCATTTATAAATCATTCGATAGCACGGCCTTTCCGATGGGAATTGTTTCGCGTTCCTCGGCAGTGCTTGCTAACTTCCATCGGTTTTATCCTCCGTCGTTTTATCCCTTATGCACCGCGTCGAATATCTTTCCTTTATTATCGAATCGCTAAACATTTACGACGGACCGTGCGCTGTATATTTTCGTTTTCGGAGCCATCTCGAGTGCTCTATCAAATAAATCACTGTCGTTACTGTCGCCTTTGACAAGCACGTAACGTAAGTTGAAAGTCGACGTGTCGAAAGTATACACATGCATGTTTGTCGGCTCGTCAAGTCAAGTACGCGACACATATTTTCTTTCATCTTTTGCGTATGTGCGAGAGCGATATTTTTACGACGCCCGCGTTCGTGTCGGTGTGCTCCGTGCTCGATAGGATACGGTCTTATCTCCCGCGCATATATGAGTGCGGCTCATTGTGCGCACTCTCTGCCAGGAAGGAAATTGCATCACACCCGCGCGGCGGGCGTCTGCAGTGCACTCGCAAAGCGCGAAGACTGGGACACGCGACAGATTTCAAATTCTCGTCGCTATAAAAAATTGCGTCATAAAAAAAGCGCAAGAGTTTTGCAAGAGTTGCGCAAGCTCTTGAGCGGCAATAAAAACACCCTCGTGCAGTACGAAAATTATGATCGGTGCCTCTCGCTACGTCGATTTCAAGGAGAAACTCTTCTCACGCTATTTTCCACCGATGTGTAAAACTTGTGTTCTTTTAATTTACGATCGTTAAGCGGCGCGCAACTTTTAACACGCGCGTAAGAAATCGCGGCCGGTCGATTTTAAGCCTCTTAAGCGATATACGATCGCGAGGAATTCTTTTGCGGCAGCTTACGAAGGAACTCCCGGTACGATCGCGCGCATACGAAACGCGTCTGAATCGCACGCGTGATTTCTACCGAAAAGAAAGTGATTCCGTCATCGAGACGCAAACGGCTCCTTCGCCGGGGCGTAACGATCCTTTCTCCGTCAATAGAGAAAAAGGGAAAGGTCCATTACTATTTTATGAAAATCTCTCGCCGCTAACCGCTTCTCCGTCCGTCAGCTGAGCGCGAACGTCAGGTAACGCTCGGTAGAAAAACGATCGTGCGACCGCGCATTTTACAGCGTTTCGTGAAAGGAACTCCAAGGATCCCTCCTTTCAGTTTTCACGACGACGCGACGCGACGCACGAAATTCTGTTAAGCGCATACAAATGACGCGCTCGACTATGCATATTCATGCTTCCCGGACGCGCAGCTACTGATGTCCAAAATAATTACTTTGTCTACAGGGCGCGAAGGGTTTTATTCGTCGACGTGATCGCGGTACGGAATTTTCTTATCGCAAACTCTTAACGCACGTTCATCTCTGTATCCCCCAGGATATGAGATATTCAAGTGGATAGTTGCAGGGGCAAGAGTCACGTAACGTTCTCACGAAAGCCGGATTATCTCGTGTAGATAAATGACCATTTTCCAGTCTATCCTCTATCGTATACGTGTTATGCAGCGCTGCGATAGTGTTCGGAAACGAGCGCCTTATCATTCATTGAACTTGCAACTGGATAATCTTAAGGCGCTTTAAGTATGACATATGCTCTCTATCTACCTGCTTCCGATAGAGAGAACGCTCTTTCGCTGTCGTGTTTTATCAATCGTGACGATTTCGATGTGTCGATAGGAATGGTGGGAGCTCGAGCGCGCGTTTGCATATCAGGCCAAGCACAAGCATGCCGGCCGCACTTATTACTGGAGATTGCACGTTACCTCTCGTTACATTTTATACGGTGGTGCGTGCGGCAACGCACACATCGAGATATACGTTAAGTAAACCGCAGTCGCCGCCGCATACAGCTGCAAATCTAATTAGTTGCACTTTCGAATTCAGTCGATTATGCATTTTCCCATGGCCTAATCAAGTTGCCCCGTTACGTTGGCCTTGTAACATTTTTGCGCACATCAGTCGATCGATAACAAACACGCGGCAAAGATGAACAGAGATTGATCGGTGTCATAAAAATCGAAGGCGAAGTTCAACGCTTATTCGATTACAAGTAGAATTTTATTGGCGCGTTAACGGTTATATAAGACAATAAAAGTATTGTGAGTTTGTAGATCGTAGAAGCTTGATAAATAACTCGCGTAAATGTACCGCTGTTATCCGTTCCGCTAAATTTATTTTGACATTTTAAAGACACCGGGCGTTTCGCACTTGGCTTTTCTTCCTTCACGTTCACATACACACGTCGCTCGAAAGTTTCTCGCAATAAACAAATATCTCTCTTTTTTTCCGCATCATGTACCGCAATTAAGTCCCGCTTTTGCTCCGAGAACTCGCCACTGTACGTCACAGAACGCAAATCACTTGCGTGATTCTATTTTGCTTTCTCCCTTTTTGTACTCCGATTTCATCGAGAACCGCACTGTCGGCAGTGCGACTCACTTTTATCAGCACTAGCGGTCCGCCTTATCGCTAACAACTTCTCGCTGCAGCGAAGCACTAACATTTTTTTCCGAGTCTAAACGTATTGTAGAACCTTCTTTGTCTTTAGCATTATTTCGCATTTTATTATTTTCAATTTTTTTTTGCGGAATCTTCACAGACGACATTTATGCAAAACTACCGCTTTCTATACATTTTCTTTCTTTTTACATATGCTATGCTTTTTCTTCACGCCAATCTTTGTCTCGATACAAAGTGGACAAAATCTGCTACTTGTAATTTCATAAAATGTTTTAGAGGAAAGAAACTGTCTCTAATTCTCACGTTGTTTTTCATTTCATTTCCGCGGTCGAGTACGGAGCTACGGAAGGGTGCATCCCAAGAAAGGTCTTCCCGAATTTTCTCGCTACGAATTTTTTTTCGACGTAGGAATCACCGCGACGGCGCATATCACCAGTTTTCACGATGTCCAGAAATGCGAAGGCCTCTCCTCCCTCGAGGAGATATCTCCGCTGTCTCGATGTTTTCCTGACCTGGGTCCTGGTGTGATGTGCCGTAGTGGTTTTTCCTGCGTCGTCTGTCCGTCATGATTCGAGAGAAGATATTCTGCCTGTCGAAGATTGCGATATCGTAAAGGTGTAGTGGCGCAGCGCATCAAACGGAGATAGCCATTAAGGACTATTGAAAGGCGTCTTTATAGCGTTAGTTAATAATCCATTCTACATTCGAGGAATACAGCTGAGTATAGATGAGCGGCGCAAGCAAGATAAACCGATAGGTTACATCATATTTTCTGTTCGTATCGGCTATAGTTACATTCGGACGAATAACTTGTATTGATTGTATTAATTTTGATGGAGCGATTTTCTTCTACCTATTAGGATTTCACTTCTATTTAATCCTTAATAGGATTGTAATTTATTCGATATAATTATTTATTTATTAGTACTAATAATTAATGGGACTTTGATTGTTTTTGGTAATTGCATGTAATATCGCTATAGCAATGTGATCCAGCGCGTATTATAATATATTTATCTTCTGTAGCATTAAAATTGTTAATCCGACAGTGCACATCTGTATGAACGATTGTAATAATCTTATCGGCCATGACCGACTACACGAGGATTGATTAAATCGCTGGCACCCCAGCGGACTTGAGCAAACTCGTTTTGAGCATGGAATCCGCTTATGTCTCATTTCGTCCCGGTTTCGTCCGCGTCTCTCGTTTATTTCTCGGAGATACCAATACATGTGGCGGCTCGCGTGACTTCCGGCGCGTGTACCCGATCGTGTAATCCGTGAAAGATAATTAACACGCGTTTGTTACGCCTCCTCTCTTTCTCTCTCCCCGTCGATTCGCGCCGTCAAAGAAGCGCGCGCGCGCGGTCCGTTTGGTGCGTAATAAATGATCATGCGGGACCGTAAGGCGTGCTTTTCCGATATAGTAGCCCCTCGCCGACGCAAGCGCGCCTTAATAACGTAATATCGTTCCCCGGAATTTTTTGATTATCATCGTAAGGTGGGACGAGTTTATTAATGGCACAGTTGCACGTAGCGATACTTTTTTTATCGTTGTTGATTAATGATGAGAATAAAAAAAAACACGCGTATGTCGTATGTTACTTGCTGGTATATATTGCATATTTCTCTACAAAAAATGTAACGTGTTGAAAAAAACAAGTAAAAATAAATTCTTAATTTATTATACTTAATAAATAAATAATACCTACTTAATTTATTCCGCCCTTATTTCCCGCGGGGCCGCACGTTCGTTCCGATAATGCACTTTGTTAACATACCTCAGAGAAGTATGCGATCATGATTGCCCCCCCAGATTGCTCATCATTACATTTACAAGAGTACTATGTAAATCAAATAAGTCATATTAGAGCATCGTGGTCAAGGCCGGCCGCCTTGGATGGATGGAAAATCGCCTGCTTGTATTAAAACCGCGTGTCAGATACTCGTTCTAACCGGAGATACCCGTTGAAACACCTAATTACTTTCACGCACAGCGCCGCAAAAACGGCCTACATCTCCGATCGCCACGGAAACGCATAGTTTATCGACGAAAGTCGATTATTCCGACTTTGCGTTTGCCGATCTAAAGCAGGTCGGCTAGCATTAGACACGCTCCGAGGCCCGTAATTATTAACGCGCTGACGGTAAGCCAACTGTATCATTTGGTATGCATCGTCACTGTTAGTGTTTAACTTTTACCGCAGAAAATTGCGCGACAAGTATCCTGCAACACATACCGATGGTTAGACTTTTTCTTTCGAAAATTCCACGTCAACGTTTTTAATTGCAGAAGACTAAACGATATGGTAATGAATATGTATCAATTTTGCTTCCTCATAGGAGGAAGCTTTGTTTTCGTAAAAAAATTTTTTTTTAGTTGCCGCTGCCAATGTGTTCAGAATGTTCTAAAACGTCGAAAAATCGCATTTTAAAAAATGTCCGTGTGTGTGTGTGTGTGTGTGTGTACGTATGGGTTTTTTATTATTAAATTAGACACAATTATTATAATATTAGGTTACAATTATGATAATATTCTTATCAATTATTTAAAATATTAATATACCGTACCTATATTTAATACAATCGTTTTAATTTTATACAGAGTATCACATAAATGTTTCGTTGAAAATATATCTTCAAACTAAAATATCGTCGTGTAATGAAAAACTAAAAGTATACGTTTCCGGCCAGGTTCTACTTGCTTTTTTATTTTCGTCTCGAGTGCGAGTAACACACGTGCGGAGGAGAAAAAAAAATAAGTGACTCCGGTGAGTCTGCTCGTGCAGGAATATACACACAGGGTGACTCGGTGATTTACGAGCGGCGATTTCTCGTGCTCGGGCTCTTCTCTCGCGTCTCGATCCATCCGATAGATTCGAGTCCGGAACAAGGGAGAGTACTCGATAGATCGAGGCGCGATTAACGCGATGGCGAAGTCAATTTCGACCCACGAGGGTATCCGGACTGATTGCAAAAGTCTCCATCGCGCGCGCGCGCGCGCGAGCGCGCTGGACGTTACGGATGTAACGTTGAGGTATCTTATTTCATTACACATCATGTCCGGTATCGAATTATCTTCCGAACAATCGCGCATATATCATATGGCCGAATGTAGGTGTTCTCGATCAATAATGTGCAATAATAGCGTTGAAGGCGCCAAGCTCAACATTTCAATACAATTAACATTTCATACAATTCTGGTTGCAATATTGGGCCTTACAATTGTAATAATAGATGCATTTAAAATTTTAGACAAAGCTAAAAAATTATTGTCTATACTTAACATTCAATCTGGGAAACCAAAGAGAAAAAAATTAGATAATTATTTTTAAAATGGAAACCAAAGGGAAACCAACGAGAAAAAAATTAGATAATTATTTTTAAAATGGAGCGATGATTGTACATATAACTGGCTTATTCGCTAGAGAGGAAGAGAGAGAGAAGAGTGAGACGGGTTTACGATAACGCACGTGGCCGGGATGCAATATGTGACGTAAACAAACGAGTTTCGTTTTACAGATAAACATATACGCGTACCGCGCCAAGAACCCCGTGAGAAGTCGTACGGGTTAAACATTTCGATCGGTCATTACGGGGAGACGAACCAGACTTGACTTTTCACTCGCGTGCGTATACCAGACTTGACTTACGTACAAGTCGAGTCGAGGCAATGTGAAAATTGGTACGACGCGACGCGATGTTTCTCGGCCTCGTCATAAAACTTTAACGCTTCCTCGCTCGCCGAGAGTACGTCTTCCCCTTTGACGGAAGTCAAGTACTTTTTATTTATCAGCCAATTCGCCGGTTTTACGTCCGCCCGTACACGAGGGAAATACGAACACGATCTCGTCCGAGAGCGATCTCTCTGCAATTGTCTGCACTTCGGACCTTAGGGCCCCGGGCTTCCTCGGCCGTGGCATAATGCAAGCATCTTTCTTGTTGTTATTATCATTATTTAGGATCCGCAACCGCTCCGGCGTTGATCGGGCATCGCTCGATATATGAAATCGTTTCAGCGACACCGACCGTAAAGACGCCAACGACGCGACTCTTTTATTTTCCTTCTTCGAGGCGAGAGTGCGAGACTTTCCTTCTCGTCGTCTGCGCTCGTTACGCGAAATTGGCTTGTTTGTAAGCGATCGTGTCGAGCGTAGGTGGTGGTGTGTGCGACGGCGACATGACCAACAGAAAAACGTAGCAGCGAGTAAGCGCTCTCCCTTGGCGAAACGTAGTCTGAATTACGCTAATTAGTCGCGTCTCGTGCGAGTAAAAAGTTTCGCAGTCGTTGTGTGTATGTGTTTTGCCGAGTCCTTATTTTGTAATTTATTCTCAAGATATCATTGAGACTAAGTATGAGAGTCAGTAAAATATAAAACTTGCATTTTATTATTTATTTTAGTAACACAGATGATATTTTCTTCGTTCCTTAATATCTTATAATAACTCTCGAACGTAATTATTGAAAAGATAATGAGAAAAGCCTTGCATTGTTGCGGAGGTAAGGTCGATCGATAATAGAAGTGTAAGACGTATTGTACGAAATTGAGAACGATACTTCTATTATTCTCTGTCTTGTTTTCTTTAAGTAATAGTCTTTTGTACAGAAATATGCATTGCGCACGAGCGCTCGAAGATAAGCGCTCGCTTTTTCTATCTTTCTGGGTTACCGTTGTTTGTTATTGCATACAGTCTACGTTAGTTGTTAGGTGCGGAACGCCGCGAGCGATTTACTAGCTACTTGGCAACACGCGACTAGAAAGTTGCTCGTGCTTTGATCGCCTAACATATAAATCGAGCATTGTTCGTATAACTGCCTGCTTGCCGGTCGCGCCACGCCGTTTTCTTTCTAATTGCATTCGAATTCCGTATTCGAGAGAGAGAAAGATTAAGAAAAAGACGGAAGACAGAGCATTCAGATGTGATACTCTTAGCGTTATAATAGATCGTTCGAGCGAATAATGCGTGGAATGCGTTACAATTCGCGAACGTGAACTTGCAACGTTACAAATTGCATGCGCATTATTCCGTTTGCGATTTAAGCCTGTATATATAGTCGCGTGTCTGTCGAAAAACTCAGCTGAAACACTTTCGTACAGTTTAAATAATTACATTTTGTAACATAAAAAACTCCAGTGACAACGGAGCTATTGTACAGCGAATAAATTATTATTTGACCATTTGTACTTGCAGAATTAATCATTTATTTTCGTGACGATTGTGTGATGCGTTCCTTGTTTGTATCGTTTCTTTTCTCCACCGAGCCTCTAAAATTGATTTCTAATCAAAATGTAACTATTGAGTCGTTCCCATTTTAAAATGTAACGTTTTATTTCAAGTATCTTATTGTTTTTAAAAATGAGATTCTAGTAACGATAAATATATTAGAGCCTTAAGGTGCGATCGGCCGTGCATTATGTAGCACGGTCGACGTAGACCGTTGGAAGTCGCACTTCCGACAGACAATTTGCGCAAATGGAAATTCGATGGCACGATAGATTTTTAAATAGTATTTACATAATAAATAAAAGTGAAACATTCCGTTATTTATTTCCTGCGCAAATAGAAACGTAATGAACGGCAGAGCCGTTGAAGCAATGCACTCCGTGATCGTGAATATACAATCCGAATGTAATTCGGATAAATCGTTGGATAAATCGTATGTACATACATGAATACTTAAAAGTCGTTGAATTTGTGTGGAAATCCACTAAACAAAGAATAAACAGCACCGATTTGCACTTTCGCTTTTTATCTAAGTTAAAAGTGGAAACGAGCGATATAAAAAAGAAATTTGTTCCAATCTCCGCTTCTGAGATATTTAGCGCGTAAAGCGCGTAGCGTTGAAAGTTAATTGGTTTGCCACGATAATATTTCAAGAGTGGCTTTTGTGCGAAAAAGAAGATTACAGTTATATGAATCGTGTCTTCCGTATCGATTTGTATTGCTAAATCGCTCTGCGAATACACGCGGAGCGATAATAATGGTCCACGTCGGCGGGATGAATACAGAGACGAAGGGAATCTGATTTCTCTCCGATCCGAGAGAGGAAGAGGCCGGTGGAAGGAGAGAGGTAAAGAGAACGAGAAGTGTAGAAGATGGAGCGGGCACGTTCTTTCGCCCCGCAAAGATTTTTACCCTGCCTAAGGGGCTGGGATGTAAAAGACAGAGTCATATTAGACTGATGGACGGACGGTGGGGTTATTAATTCTGCCTTTAATGAATTCCCATGCCGTTTTGCGTTTAGCCCCTGGTCTTAAAAGGCGTCAGGTCCTTTAAATGCTAATTCAACTGGATTCAATACCGATTAATTGCTCGCTTATCGATTCGTCGTCCGTTTTTCGTAACGTAAAATAACACAGTCCACCAGCTCTCGCTTTTACATTTAGCTGATTTAGCTGTCCGTCGCTCGTGCGCGCGCCCTTAATTGAATTCCTCCTATTTTGTTTATTTCAGGAGCTGTTTCGCAAGCCTGTATGCTTATCAATTTCGGTTCGACATTTGCATTATGTATCGCGCATTTGCAACCACAATTACATTGTCTTTAAATAGCTCGCGGCTTGAATTCGACGCGTAGAAGACCGTGACCGATCGTTGTTTTTAAAGTGATACACGTGGAAATTCGTTTTATCGCGTCATCGAGAAGGAATGATAAGTGGCACGGCACAGAAATGGCATAGATAATCGTGAAATATGTTGAATTGAAAGATATTACGGGCATTTAATTATTAACCGATCGCTTGCAAAAGCTGCCGGCATGACTTCGCGTTTGTTCTACGCATTGTAGCTAGTATATTTCTGGAGTAACAATATTGCACGTTATATCTAGAAATTAATCTATGATTTATTTAATATATAAATAGGTATATCTAATTGTATTAAATGTCATATCGTAGTACATTAGCATAACTTCTAAAGTAAAAGTTTAACTATATTGCATCCTAAAAATGTAAGTAAGATTATGGAATATATAAGTTCAAGTTTGTAAAAATTATCATAAATATCAATTTTCCAAATATCTCAGAATATAAAAAGAAGATTTCCACTATGGGTATAAATAATTTCAGAATATGGGAGCTTTGGAACGCGTTCTCGATCATCGCACATGACAGACAAATGCACTGGAAAAACAAATACTTATACTCTCAGTAGACGCAATGAAACGCGCATCAATATCTCGATAACCGACAGCTAGGATTTTCCAACGCGGCGGTTAATCGCCGGGCTTACATCTTCGTTAGGCCCGCTTTATCATCCGCGGGCTTGATTAAGGTTCTTTATCAAGCAACGTCATTACTCCGTTTACTAGACTAGCGGCCGAAGAAAATGGCTCGGTGTGTATTTAACGCGGAATATAAATTACCTTATCGGCCCGCGTCGCTCTTCTCTCCCCTTTTAACTTTGAATAAACAGGCGCGTATGTACGCGCCTCGCGAGAGCGCATTCAGACACATTCAGCGATACGAGAGCGCGCGAGCAACTTGTTATCTCGCGAAACACGCGTATACGACGAACGCGAACGCGAGCGCGAGCTCAGGATCCGTGACCGTGATCCCGTGGCGATTATCCATAGGATCCACCGCGGATACCTCGTTGCGAATGCGAAGGGAGGAAGGGAGAAGGAGCATCGATCGTAGATCACCGGATCACCTGCGTTCGCGGTCATTAGGCTAATGCGGGGTTATATGGGCTCCTCGGTGCTTATTTCCGCCTAATCAATCGTCACTGCTGACGTCATCCGATGCAGCAGCACTTTTTCCTGTTGCTGCACCGCATACAGACGCGATGAATCGATTTATTTCTGCATACCGACGATTTGTTACGCGGACTGGTAAAAATCATCGCGTTTCATGGTGCAGTCTGTACTTGGAGCCGCAAAGTGATTATTTTTTACGAGTTGTATTTACAGTTGAATACAACTCGTAAAAAATACAATGTCGTGTAATATACATATTATGCGTAGTAATAGATATCCCGACGCAATTTTAATTAATATTTCTTCGTAATGACTTTAAAATTAGTCTTATATATCGTGTAACTTTTATTCTTAAGATCCTGGCTTGATTAATTCTATACTTGCGAGGCTATAAATTATCAGGAATAGCAATCTGATTTATGCGGATGTACGCTGGCAAAATGATAACTTGAGCTATTAGTCGTTGTTCGTAGCTAATCGGCGGAAGCACAATGCAGGACGTTAGGGATGTGCGGGATAGTAGACTTCTTGGTCGTTAAGGCCGCACGAGGAAGAGATTCTACCATTACCCGTTCGTTCCTTCCTTCCCTGAGTATGTATGGCCAGAAAGAATGCCAATGCATCCTAATGAATGTCGATTCGCCGCCAAGATATTAAAGATATGTGTACACGCGCGGTCGCGCGGGCCTCTGTGCCCGACAGTACGGTGCGTGCGTGGCCGCGACTATATGTATCCCACGTCAATAGCGTAAGTGGGAGCCTTGAAATTAATCGCTTAATATTTTGCGCAATTGCGATACGAAAATTGTATCATTACATATCGCACAGAGAATAAGCTGCAAGTAGTTGACTCATAAAAGACGCGTCATGTATTAGTTTTGTGCGTCAGCCTCAAAATCCGTATCAGATAAATTAGTGAGCATTGATGGCGCAATGCTTGATCAGTGGATTCTTATCTACATCGTTGATTTGATAAAAAGGAACGAGGCATAAATCATATTGTTTTATCAGTGAAATCGGCTAGTATTCGGAGTTAAAGGCACTTAAAGAAGCTTTTCCTTCGTCTAACTCTACGCCATTGACCCTGGAGGATCTGCGCGTAGTGTCGAAAGAAGCTCTCTCGTGTGTAAAGCGTATACGCAGGGTGCGTCAAACAGTACCGCAGGAATTTGCGGAATTCCAAGGTTCTTGCGCAGACTGCGGTGCCGAGACGCTACCGCGACGGCGGTATCGATCGATCGACCGATCATTGAACGTACGAACGAGCCTCTCGGAAACTTCCCAATTACGTAGCGAGGAAGCGCCAGCTCCTCTCGTTCCGAGGAGAGAAAACCGGGAAGCGTGGATGCACAATGGTCGGAAATGCATGGCGCGGCACACGTGTCAACGTCGAGATTTATGCGCTCTCACATGTCGCGCACACGACACTCGTCACACCAGAGATTTTAATATTTTTAATGCGCTTTTTATACTCCGATGAGCGAGCTGCGTATTTCCACCTGTGTATTCCTATATGAAAAATAATTACTCCTAAAGAGAGTGGTTTTTTCTTCAAGATTTTAATTTGTTTTCCATATTTTTTTACCGTAATTTCAGTTTTTAGTTTATTAACTATTTTATTAAGATATTTGCGGTTGAGTAAATTTATTCATAAATGGAAAACAAGATAAAGATTCTTCTCTTGTATCTTATTTATGTGCATGAATATTTTAGTCAAACTTGTTTCGATAGCAGAATTAATTAATTTCACGCGTGTTCTATTTTGAAATGCTTTCGTTACTCCCTGCCGCTATAGTAAATCTAAAATTAAGGGAGATAAAAAGTGAGCCACATCTCGGTGAATTTCATCTTACACATCAATTAACATATAAGCGGATCGTATGCGCTTACGTTCGGAATTTTCGTCGACTAGCTTAAGCACGCCCAACATCTAAAAAACAAATTACATATTTAATAATACATTAATCCATATCGTTACATACTTAATAAACGAATCGCTTATACGATATCGATGCTTACATTGAATACGATCTTCATATTAGACAAAAGAAATTTACGAGCACGAGTGATCGTATCTATATCTATGAAAGAAAAAATTAGGAAGAATAGATCCTGATTATCCGGCTTTGAGCACAGCATTCTGTTTGGATATATGTTCGCTCACCGAGCGCCTTTTCGAAGACGCGAAGCTAAACTTACCTCTTACGGAGGTGAGCTTGTATTACGTAAAAGTGCGAGAGCAGCATCATTGCGTGCACGAGTCGACATAAAGCAGCGCGCATATCCAACTTTATAATGCTGATCTCTCCACGTTGCTCTCCTTCTATCTCTCTTGTTCTCTTTCTCTCTCTCCTTCTACTTGCGCGCCAGTCCTGTCTCGCAGTGGGTTAACGAAGAAAGTATGTGGTGTAACCCACTCGAACTTACGTGCCGGCGAAGCGTGGACCGCGTATAAAGTGTGGGCAGAGTGATCCGGTAGCCCACGTGTTCTATCGGCGATTAATCCGCCCCGAGATAGGAAATCGATTCGCGCCGAACTGATTTAAATCCCTTGCCTCAACCGTGCGTTATTGAGCAACATATGTGAGTCTTGGCACTATTATTTTCTCTATTAATAGAATTTTAATGAGAGTTCCGAAAAAAAAGGTATTTTTGCAATAAATTCTTTACATTAATCTAGATGCTTACAATTATCATCAATTGATTTAATTAAGGGGGGTAGGGGATTTTAATACTCCAACGAAAACTGTGTTTTCAGTCCGACAAAAAATTTGCCTTATATTGTGTCTTTGAAAAGATATTTTATTCTTAATGTACCAACCAATTCTTCCGCAAATGGGGATTCAAAATATTCTTGATATCTAACAAAATAGATTGGTTATTAATACAGCTGCAAAAGAAAGAATTCTGAGAAATATGTAACTAATTTTCTTAATGTACATAATAACTATAATTACAATTAATTACAATATTTTTATAAGAAAACATCTGTTTGTGTGATATTATTCAATATCAAATCCAGATGGAGAGATTAACAGGAAATTTTTGATAACTAATCTGCTGATTACTATCGATGGATACACATTAGAGTCGCGTCGGCTAGATTCGAAGTATTACGATAGTAAATCGAGAGCGATAGTTTCTCTTACGTTAAAGTATAACTAAAGTATAGCTTTGGACCAAAGATAACGACGACAGAGTAGTTGGCTTCGGGCGATAGTTTCTCGTTATAATCTCATCGATCAGCGCGTCGCGCAGATCGAGGAAATCCGCGATATTTTACGGGGAGGATTTTCAAAATCGATGAGATCCGTCGGGAGGATTATGAGATCGCGTGCAAGAAGAATTAGGAATCGCGCGCGTAAGTGTGGGATTCTCATAAAATGGACCGTTAGAGAGGATGGGTTCCTGCCTTTTTCGCATCTCCTCGTAAATGATCCCGCAATTCTTTCTTTCTTTCTCCATGCTATTGTCTCTCGCGAGAGAATCCATAATTTAGCATTCCCATAAGATGCGTGCCACCTCACTTTTTTTTCGGAACGCCGTTAACACTTTGAGATCTACTCATAAACCTTTTCGCCTGCACTCGCCACACGAACCCATTAAAGACTATAATTATGTCTTCCATTTATCAGTCAATCGCGTTTATATCTTCTACATTATGTAACCATAAATGTCAAAACAGTATAATTATTCTACGTATTACTTCGTCATTCACTGACATCCGTGAAAGTAATCAATTTTCACGTGTTTCTCGAAAATACTTTATTACGATTCGGAGTTTACCTTCGACAATAGAACGATAAACTTAACATGGCAGCGTAATTCCTGCCGATGACAGACTGAAAAATTCTATAACTAATAATGCGAGCGATCTCGCGGTTAGCGTTGGTTATGCAATCGCAATGAAATATCGGAAGACATTACGAAAGACCGCGGCAGCTTGTTTACTCGAAGTACGTGAGATGAATCTTCGCGGAAGGTACGACGCGCGTGGAAGTATCACTTATTCACGTCTTTCCTACGACGCGACGTCGCTGATTGCAGGGATTTCCGTCTTCCTGCCGGCACGCCTTGTACGCGACGCGGATTAATTAAAATTACGAGATGCAATTAGCGGTCGTTACATGTCGACGTATTATTCGGTGAAAGTGTTGAGAACCTCGACCTATCCTCGTGCGCGCGCGCGAACGCTCGGTCGGCTCCATTAATCTCGCGAGCTATTTTCTTTTTTTCTCTCTCTCTCTCTCTCCGCTCGTCGGTCGGGCTTATCTCGCGCGGATCTACCTTCCGATATGCGCACGCGTAATAATGCGGATACGAACTATGAAACTATCGGCAGATATCGTAAACGCCTCCCTCGTGCACCCCACTGCGCCACGACGTACAACGCGTTGAAACGTCGTGTATAAATTATTAATGGGTGAAAATATCGCGCGTGTCAAAGTCAAAGATGAGTTCGACGGGTTCGACGGGACGATGAGTTGCACGTTCGCGATTAACGTAAAGAACGTTTAAAAGCAATAATATCTGATCGAGGAAAAAATTACTTTGCATCGCGTATCGTTATTTTGTCCAGGTTTCTGAGTAAAAAACTTTAATGTCTAAAGTTTTTACTTGTGAATACGAGACGATTAATCTTTAATAGGTAGTTGTCTCGAAAATCGCAATCCACAAGAAAAATTTGAAAATTTAAATGTATGTTAATAAATGTGAGATCTACACGTTTGTGCAATTTAAAAGTTATTGGCCGTCCCAAACCCGAGATATTCGCTATCAAAAATTGCATTTTTTACATGTATTGGATACACAAAGCAGACGAAAATCTCGTATTTTTATTTTTTACATTTAGAACAAACCACAACACAGTGATGAAAAACGAATAATACATATAGTAGAAAGACACTTTAGGAATACTAGTAAAAAAACCGAAATTATTGACCATTTAGATTTAGAAATAGAATAATAAATAGACCTCGATTTTTACGATTATTCGAAGTAAAGAAGCGACTGGAGGAGAAAAATAACAGAATAGTCTTTTGTTCTGCGTGTGAGGGACAGAACTATCCAAAAGTTTTCAGCCTGTAACCGTAAATAGTGAGGATGTTTTCACGTCGATTTAGAGTATAAAATTTTGGATTGTACTGTCGCGAGACAACTACCTTAAGAAGATTAAACTTAAATTGCTTTCGCAATTAAAAAAGGAAAGAGCTATATCAATGCTGCTTTGAACGCTTTAATTTTCATTATTTCTATATAATCTCCATTTTAATAATTCTTATGTCGAATTATATGTTTTGAAGCATCGCGTATCTTAATTTACGATACCAGCCAGACGCACGGCGACCTTCCTCTTTGTTTAAGCTCGTTGGGGACTGATGGCAAGTTGCACCGTCGTTAACTTGGAAATCGTATATTATACTTAATATCGCATTACGATCACCGTCGTATTACCATTTGCGATTTAAGCGGCGGCCTCTCGCCGAACGCGCACGCTTAACAACAGGTTACGACTATCAGCGAAATAATTTGACCGGTCCCCTTTCACTCGTTCGCTCCAAATTAGTAAATCCACAAGACGAATGTTGCGGACGGATTATCGTACGTTTCGCGCAATTGGTATATCAGCTTTACGAATGGCGTGTGACGAAACGTGATTAACAAAAAAATAAATTATCATTCTCGAGAGTAGTTCGAGGAATGAGGTTTTAATCGCGCGATATGTGCCAACATGTGCCAACGCGACTCACGGTTTCGAGTTCACCTCGATTTCGGCGTGCGCCGTCGTCCGGCAATTAGCGAATTCTTATGGGATATTAAGAGTTAAGACCTTCGCTTGCGTTTAATTTTACAATCAATTGATTGGGGTTTGACCGTTGATCGAATAGATTCCGGGGTTTAACGGCACATGCTCACGCATGTCGCGTAATAATCCTTGCGCGGTAATTAGGATATTCGTGGGAACCTCTTCATTAAAGGCGCATTAAAAGACATGACGCGCGGAAAGACGCGCGCGCCTTCGGAAACGCGTTAGCGGAAACCGGTCCCCGAACTCTCGTGCGCGAGCGGCGCGATATCACGCAATTTCTATGGATTAAGGGGAAATAACGCGCCTGTATTCCTATTTATAGCCAGTTCGAGCCTGCACGCGCAACCCCGTGCCGTTTTCTTCGGCCTTTCCGGCCGAGGGGCCCAGGCGCATGTGTGGACGCGCCTTTAAAAGGACACGCATGAGTGTGCTGTGCGGCGCGGCTCACGTCCAGCGGCGTAGGAAACTATATAACAAGGCGAAACCTACGAGACGCGTAAAATCCGTCTCGTCGTAAAACTCTCCGCGGTACGTGGGGATCGGGGATTACTACGTGTCTCGTCTCGTTTTTCCGATCAAAACGCGCACGACACGCACGGAAAACGCGAACGTGCGCGGGCCGGATATCGCTCATGCGTTGCTATTAAGTGCGTTGTTGTTACGAAGTATTTCGAGGTCTCGCGTGATTGAGGCGATTTCGAAAAGTGTACACATAAATCAAAGACAGGCTACAATTATTAGATAATTCCGATCGTACGCGCGCCGGTTGTGCCGATCGGCTAATGATAATGGAGGCGCTACATATACAATAATAAACAATTCTCCCATGTAAATTGCAGGGAACGCCGCGCCGGGCTCTCTCTTATTTCGCGCGCTTCGCGTTTCGATCTATATACGCGGTGGTTCCCAGGAAAGATGAGGGCATCGGAATCTCGCGCCGCCGCGGCCGCGGCGCGCCGATCGAGGAAACTACCTGGCGTGTGTATGTACAAACAAGGTTGCAGAGTAGTCATTACGCCCATGTACACGATAACTAGATGATTAATTTATTATCGCCTTCCTACGGGGTTCACCCAGTTACCCGATGCGCCCGATAGGTCAGTGCGAGGGCCGCGCGCGCGGCTCGGCTCAGCACAGCTCGGCTCGGCTTGGCGGTGCGCGACGCGGACGGGGGAAAGTATATCGATTTTGCATCGCACGAGCAACGCGGTTGCACGCTCCAACGTCTCTATTCGCTCGCTCTGTAAGCACCGCGCGCGCGGACCGAGAGCGGACGTTATTGTACGTCACGTATATAATAGCCGATCAGATATTAAATCTCCCCGCGCCACGGATAAGCACGCCCGCGTTTTACACGCTACCGTTGTCGTCGTTATAGCCGCCGCGCCGTTGTTGTCGTTTATCGGCATTATCGGCAAAGATGCGCGATGTACCGTGCCATCGCAGAGGCGAATGATGCGGGGTTGCAGGTTTATATACCATGTCCAGTTATCGCTTTGCTTAGTAATGATGTGTATTAATATTTCAAAGATCGATAGGTTCGCGTGCCATTAACAATGGCGGCGCGTATGAAATGTTGAAAAGTGTGTAACGCGAAGGCAGCTTACAGTTGTCGCGACATATTGTTGAATCGATTATAATTTAGGTCAATCCACTGCTTTTGCAGGAACGACGCGACGCTCGGTGTCATGAAATTGTCGTCCCCGCGTATGCGTATGCGTATGGTTTATTAATTATTGAAACACTTGCGAGCGTTTAGTGGCCGTTATTAATTCCAACAGAATTTCGAGCGCGATTATTATCTGTACCTAATTAAATTATTTCAATGGAATTTTAATAAAGGCACCGCGGCCGCGGCGCGGCGTGTTGACCGACGCGTTACCGTAAACTTTGACACCGTAAGCGGATTGATGAGCCCGCGCCAGTCGTGTATGCTAATTTAAAATTGAAGTCATTATTTCGACGTTGCCGACGCGACGCGACGTGTGCCTGGGTCGGCTATTGTTATGCGGCGCGCTCGCGTATCGGACACCGCAATAATAATAACGGCGATAATAACGATCTGCAAGCGCTGGGATAACGGGGACTTTGTGGACCTACATGATAGAGTTTCTCGAATGCATTTGCACCAACCTCTCGTCACCTTCCTTCAATTTGGCAGCATAAAGACAGCTTCATAAATATTATAACAGTCTTGTCCTCCTTTCGGGAATGCATACAAAAGCGAGTGAAATAGTTTGCCATTTTTGAAAGCAGCCCTCGTTACAGCTATAATTTCCTCTGTATATACACAGAAAAAAGTATTTTTTTTATTCTTGATTTGTAAATATCTTTAGTTTCAACTTGGAAATTTGAAATTAGATTATATTGTGTTAAACGAAGAAAACTTGCTTGAATAAAGTATTTTATATGGTTCAACCGAGGGTTCAACCAACAAAAAATTGAAATAAAAAGTTAAAATTCTTATAAGAAGATTATAGATTGTTGCGTATATGCGGGCATATAAGTTTTGATTTAACACTTCTTTTTTTGTGTAAATGACGTAATAATTGTTCTCTTCATTTCTTTCACTGATTTTATGTTTTTAATATAACGTCTCACAGAATCATTAATTATGGCCGTTGTAATACAATTCTTTTATTATATAGGAGAAAAGGTTTCACGTCTCATAAAGATTTCATTAAGCATTTCGACGAGTGCGTATTGTTCTGTCTGTTGCGTGCGCGTTTAATTTTACCGTCTAGAAAGTGAGCCCGTCGATTCCCATAAGTATCGTTAGTCGTAATCTAAGACCATCCGACTAGGCATGTGATACGAAAACTTGACACCGAGTATGCACGCTTCTAAGGCTCTTATCTTCTTATCACCCGACACTATTATGAACGACGGTCTATCTCACACGGCGGCTCTTTATCCCCCTTTGATTTTATAACGTTACGCCGTTGTCGCACGGGTTTAATAGTCTAGAAAAGTCCGCGACGATAATGATCGTATCGTGTGACGCTACTCGCGCTACTCGCAGGGTAAATCGTAATTTTCTCAAGAGTGTCTCCTTATACATTACCTTTAGCGATGTAAGTGGAATTTTACACATATAGAGGTAGTTGAGTTCTTTTATTCGACACGTTGAATTTTGTCGAAAGGGAGCGGCAAATCTTCCGAACGAAGCTGCCATAAAGCGCTTCAAGGCCTGATCTCTAACGATCGTGCGAATGGAAACCTAAACTACCACGTGTCGAAAGAAATAATAACGAAGAGCTAAAAAGTGCGCTAGGATATCGAGCGACGTTATTCACACGCTTTTTGCTATTGTTTTGCCGAGACGAAATTATTTAATAATATGTGCACACATTCACGCGATATTGCAGTAACATATTTTACCCCGGCGATTGGTTTATTTCCCTGTCGAACGATAAGAAGATTAATGTGCGCCGCGGCCAAATTATAGCGTACTAATTCGCGGCTGCGAAGGAGCGATAGCATAGTGCAGCCTGAACTTAAGATTTTCGAGACTGGAAAAATAAACGACGCTAATTCCGAGGCCCGAACGGGACCGATGGTTTCTTCCCTACGAACTACGATTTCCTGCACGATTCCCGAATGATTCCCGGAAAAAAGTCAGCCGGTGTGGTCTCGTTCGGCACGCACTGCGGCCTGCAAGGGAAGGCGAAGGGCTCGGAGAAGTAATATTCTCTTCTAACGCGATACTTTCATTCCTTTGAAACAATAGCTAAAGTCGTGGTTAGTTTATTATTAACATAGATAATTTAACAATATCAGTCTCTGACAAGTGTAGATCCTGACTACTAAAAGTTCCTCGTATTTGTTTTTATCTATGAATTCTTTAAGTTGATTTCTCTTGACAAAAGATCTCCAAGATATTCTCTAATATTCTCCGTAAGAATAATATTCTTTCACTTTACACTTCAGTAAAGCAGGATTTCCCGGCACACTGGTACCTTATAGTTCGTACTAGCTTGAGATGCGTCAGAGCCAGAATCTGGATCTGATTTTTTACGCCTCTCTGTCCCGCGCCCTCGGTAATGCACGTCCTTTTTCTTCCCATCGGCTGTGGCGAGTGTAGCGCGCTCGTTTCTTGAATTGCACTTTATTTATGCGATCCTCAATGATCTCGAGGTAGAGATAATCTCGCAGGAAGGCATGCCGCGCGGAGACTATTTTCCCGCGGAAATATCCTTACGTTAACAACCCGGGGTAGCGTGGAGTTCTCTTGGGGTCCACAGAGAATCGTCGTCTCATCGTGCTACGCGGAGAGGTCAGCGTCGTCCTTTCTGCGATTTTATTGACAACGGCGAGGCGCGGAGTAGCGCGCTTTCTTCGCACGAGGGATTCCAGTTTTACCGCGACCACGTTCTCTCGCCGTTCTAAAATTTACGATATTTCTGATCTTGTTTTTTTTAATTTCTTTTTCCCCCCCCTCGCTCGACGAGCACCGCGTTTGCGTGTGCGGTGCCGGAAGCATATCGCGCCGATAGATCTAACGGTGAATTAGCGCGGATGAAAGAGATTTTTCTCTCTCGTTGCAGATGCTGCGGTCGGCGGATCACCTTCTTCTGCATCCGAGCGGCGAGATCGCGCTCCGATTATGGTGAGTAAATCCCCTCCCTTTATACAGCACGCTAGGTCTTGTGAGATAAATTATTTATGACGCACGCTGCGCGCCGTCGGTGGTATCGATTTATCGAGACAGTAGGATCGATGGTTTTTCTACGAATTCGCGCCGACGAAAACGTAACGGTGCATCCTCGCCGGCGCCGTTCTTACCGCCAATTCGTGTTTTCTTCGATGCGTATACGCATCGTTGATCGATTTTACCGCATTGCACACGACGAATTTATTATTTCTCGAATATTTCAGCAAATTTAAATTTAGTTTATAAACTTACCACGGCGCTGTCAGAAATGTTCGAATTTCGCGTCTGGGAAAACGAAAAATTGAATCACGCAAATCAGTTTATAGCTTTATTCAATTTTATACGAAACATCTCTTACGTAGATATCTCACAAAGAAACCCACGGAGGTGTCCTTTTTCGATTTTGATAAGCTTTTAATATGTTGTTGTCTAGACAACAATAAGAGATACGTATTTTTTTATACGTGCCCATACGCATGAAAAACCCCTCTGAAAAAAATCGGTTTTTTTATTTTGGACCGAATATCTCCGAAACTATAAGAGATAGAAAAATTTTCCAAAATGGAAATTAAATGGCTTGAAAAGTACTTTGAACTAGTAATGACAAAAAATTATTTATAGTGTGTACAGAGGCATTTGTAATTATTTCTCAAAAATGGTTTATCGTAACATAACTTTATCATTTATGGTTTAATTCGTAAAAAAATAACCTTTCATTTGGTAATAAAAAATTTTAAAATTTTAAAAAAATGTATTGGTAGCGGGGGTGTTTAAAAATAAAAGAAATAAAAAAATTATTTTGTCATTATTTCAAAGTACTTTTGAAGCCATTTAATTTCCATTTTGGAAAATTTTTCTATCTTATAGTTTCGGAGATATTCGGCCCAAAAGAGAAAAACCGATTTTTTTAAAGGGGTGTTTTACCCCCTAAACATGCGTATGGGCACGTATAAAAAAATACGTGCTTCTTATTTTTGTCTAGACAACAACATATTAAAAGCTCATCAAAATCGGAGGGGGACACCTCCGTGGGTTTCCTTGTCAGATAAGAACGACGCTTTGTTTGTTTCTCAGATTTTCTTTGGATACATCGCTATTTTCCAGAGAAGGCATTATCTTCCTATTCCACTTTAGACTTTTTTTCTTTTCGAGATAAGTGCGGTAAAGCATGACGCGAAATTTGCACGATATATCCAGCGCGAGGCGCTCAAAGAACGCTCATTGTCACTTGGCGGCCGATATGGAAATCGCACTCTATACATTATGGAGTATCACCACCCACCTAAAACCGGCCTGTGTTGCGTTACGCGCCCAGTGTTGCTTTGTAACCGATAGTAACGCAACTATTTCTTCTTTTTTTTTCATTGGAAACTGGGACAGCCCACAGTGGGTTATATCATTTGCCTCGTATTACGCGATTGCTTGTTAACGCGCGCTCGCATTGTGCAAACCTTCACCCACGACACTGTTAAATATTAATTGTAGCCCGCTGTGCAATCGTGCCAGTTCTGTCTGTTTTTGGTATCGGGCGGGCCAATATGTCCGCGATTCCACTCCATTACCTGCCTTCCGTAAATTGGATTTGTCCACCGTTCACGAATTACACAATCGGAGAAATTGTGTTCTATACCCGTGAACATTGAAGCGGCAATTTAAGCGCCGAGAATAATACACCGCTGTAAATGTAAATGCACGAATGTCCGCGGAGAGATAACGCGAACGTATCGCTCGTGGTCGTCGTCTTCGTCGTCGTTCGATTCGCCCGGAGGTTGACTGATCTCGATTTACCGTTACTACTTGGCGGAGACGAGGAAGAGGAGACTCGGGCGGTCGCTCTAATCTTCCGGTACGCTCTCACCTAATTAGCCCTTTCGCTGCGAAGGGCGTGCACCGTAACTTCTGTAGGTAACTTCTTTACGAGAATAATGATGTAAATGACTAACTGCCTTTCATAATTCCTCTCGCGTTTCCTCGCGGTTCTCTCTTTTATTTTAGCCGATGTTACGTAAAAACGAGCTAACTCACCGAGCGCGAGCTTGTTTTGAATAAATTAGGTTTCAAGCGTGGCGTTTTATATTGCCGGCCCTCAACACGATGTATATAACACATTTCTTTTTAATTTTGCCAGCTAGCTCAGTTCATAACACTATGCAGTCTCTACGTAAAAAGCAGCTGTCACGCGAATATATCGTGCAATGTTTCATAGAAATATAACCGCTGTTTTATCGTGCGATTATGTTCCTGCTGACACGGGAAATGTTTTAATAGCGATGTTTAAACGTTTCGAAGCAGATGGGATATTGTATCTACATTATTTTCTGGCCTTTTCGTGACATACGTTACTACCTTCTCAAATACGAAAAGCCGCATAACTGATCGGAACTTGCTTATATCATACGTGCCCACGTGCAAGTAGAGGCTGCATACGTAAAAGAATTGTTATGCAAAACGATAGTTGTTTAATAAAACGACTATTCTTCTCGCTAATCTTTTATCAAGGACGGATCAAGTTCTTGATTTCATATTTTAGTTATTTCATAGTATTTTTTACGATTCGTGCCAAAGAATGATACGCGCTTTTGAATGACGGTCGACGGGCAGGTAATCGTGAAAAGCGACCGCGTTTTGCGCGTTCCTGAGTGAAATATTAAGCATTACGCGGCGCTCACGTGAGTGGAAAACACGCAAACGTAACTCGTACACAGCCCGCTGTACCAGCCTCGAACGAACAGACCGAAGAACAGTATCCGCGACGTTGGTAAAGGTACGTTCACCTCCTTCCGCTCGCGTTCGAGACACGTGTTTAAGATCACGCGCCGGCCCTATTAAGCCGGTCAATCATTACCGTGTGTTGATTGCACTGATTGCTTTTCGGTCGACAGGTTCTACCACGGTCTGCCCGCGTCACGGTGTTACGAAGATTATAGTTCATAACGGCCTTCATTACAATTTAAAGAATTAAATATTTAACCTTAGCCCGAGATCATCCTTTGAGAGCTAATGATAATTTCTATAAGAGATGTTCAGTTATGTTTATGTGGTAAAAAATACACGTGTATTGATCTTTCTAAACTGTAAATTAAATTACGATAAACTATATTTTTTATACTTTTTAGAAGTTTAAAGGAATAGAATAATGCAATTTGGAAAACTTTCCTAATATATTTTTCTTTACAATATATATTATAATTATTATTGTATTTATTTATATATTATAATATATTTTTTAATATAACTTTTGTATGCTGTAATTTAACAATTAAAATTGAACAGAATACATACACTTATATGTGTATGTATTCTGTTATAAAAGAATATAAAAATTGATTTTTACGTCTGATATTCGACACGAAATTTGAACATTGACAGCGATTGAGCATCGCGGGATGTTCATCCGTGCTAATGCGACGTCGGTACGTCTAACGTGTACGACAGAATATATTCGCGTACGTAGATCGCGCATATGGATAATCGCACGCGTGTTTGCACGCGGCCACGCGCGCGTGTGCATAATAACGCGTGTATGCGCGATACGTGCATTCTCCCGCGTGTGAGTCAGACAAATGGAATTTCGTGACACGCGATACCGAGCCGAACCGCGGCGGCGCGGCGGTTTATTAACAAGTCATCCGGGACCGGGTAACTCTCCTTGTAACGTTCGCCGCCGTCGAGCGTTAGAAGTCTCTCCGGCGTTTCGAATGCACGCATCGATGCGTGGAGAGGTGCACGCGAGAGCTCGGAGCGACAAGAATCGAGCGACGATTCATTTTCCACAATGCCAACAGTTCAGCGGCTCACGGCTGCATGTCCTACATGAATATCGGACTGGAAAGAAATCTGAGATGAGATGCGAATAATGAAATACATATGATTGAGCTCATTTTCATATACCTACAAATATCACAATTTGATAATAGTATAATAACTTCAACAACAATAGTTTATCGCAAACGAGAAGAACAATAATGAAAAATAAGTAGTAATCGTAACACCTTAACAACTTCTGTGAAAAAGAATCTTTTTGAAAAAGGAAGGATTAAAGGGGAGAAGGAATTAAATAAGAAAAAGCTAAAGAGAAGATTAACATCTCTGAAAAAGAGATATCAACGATAAATATGAAATTGTTGCAAAATGATGATAATTTATTTAATAATTAGGTACTGTAAATGATTAAAAAAGTACAATTATTTATTTATTGAAAATTATTTAAATTACATTTAAAGTTTAATAATTACATCCACACACACACACATACACACACACAATCGGGTCTCTTTATACATATAAAATAATTACCTTTCACTGCAGTACCTATATCTTTAAATATGTGGCTATTTTATGACATTTAACGTTTTAAAGCTGCTCTGTTACAAACCAAACGATTAAATATAAAAGTCTGTAATGCGTCCGCGCAAGTCTGAATAACGTTAACCCCTTGGAATATTTTGCAAGAGTACATAGCCGGTTATATCTAACAATAGCGCTTGGGGGAATCCAAGGTGCAAAAAAAATTCGATACTAGAAGATCCCCCGTGGCCGTGACAGCGCGGACGTTGCTTCGTGCACGGCTTCAATCTGCTGCCGTTGAGATGCCACGAACATTCTGTCGTGACCTGTCAGGTTTGCATGCCAATGTTCTCGCTCTTGGCACGAGCTGTAGCGTCGTGCACGTAGCAACGGGTGCACGCGGATCTGGATAAAGTAACATTTCAAACGCGTCATTATTAGCGCTAAAAGAAGATTTGCGCAAAATTTAACGTGAACAGAGTGCGACGCGACGCGACGGTCGCATTCTGCGTTTATTAATTTCTTTGATGTTAATATTTAAATTTATCGAATTGCAATTATAAAGGCATAAAAAAGAGAACCGTATTAATATATAGAGAAATAAATACATAATTTATAGAATTCAATTGTATGAAATTGTAAATATATTTGTGTATATTTCTTTTTTTGCTTTTGCAGTAATACTAATTTAATCATTACGTACGCAAATATTCTCGTTTATTTTTGCAATGCCTAAATAAAGATAGTCATACTATAGATTTTTATTGGTTTTTATTCGAACGTATTCATATAAATAAGCAAATTATTTTAAAAATTGGAATCAAATCGCACACTCGCGTTTACTTCACGGGTAGAATGTGAGAAAAGAATATCAGCAAAACAGAGAGACGGAGAGAGGGAGAGAGGGAGAGAGGGAGAGGCAGAAAAAGAGAAAGGGATAAAATAAAGGAATGAAGGGAAGCGGAGAGGAGAGAAAAAGCGGAAGGACGATACGGGAGGCATGTCCGCCGCCAGCGTCGTGGCGTGTATCGCATTTAATTAGCCACCATATGCGGCAATTAATTAAGAATTTCTCGCGTTATTGATGGTTTCACCTGGGGTGTCCATTAGTCGCTCCAACAACGCGCCACGCCGTTTTCGAACTGAGAGCTATATTCGTTCGCGCAGCCAGGCGCATCCTGCGCACGCTTTTCCACTAATCTATCCCCAGGATGATATACGAGTCGGCCATAACGCCGGCAATTAACGTTCTCACCCTACCCGCTTTTGTTCTCCGATAACAGTTCTTTTCACATAAAGATTTTTGTTAAATCGCAGGGACTGAAAGAAGATAACGAATGCGTGTTTTTTCTCAGCTAGAGTTACATTAGTTTTATGACATCCATTATTATACTAATTGTAATATCTAATTATTCTAATTATTAAATTCGCCACATTTAGGAATTTCTTTTTCACTTTTGTCGGTATAGAAATTGATAGGAAAAGAATGCGACGATGGAAACCGATTTCTAGAGCGAATTCGATTCGTTTTGATAGAATAAGATATAATTCGTTAAGGCTCCTGCCTACTCGTCTTTTCTATCCTTGTTTGATGACGTCAGAAGCGAGAAATCGCATGCCAAAAATTCTTGCGGTTTTACGTTGAAATAAAAAGATATATTCATAAAACACAATTGTAATTGATTCAGCACATTTGTAAAGTATACCGAACACTTTTTTTGGCTTTGATAATTAATCAATAAATAGCTGTAAAATGAGAAATGAAAATAGACAGGTTAAAAAGGTAGATTAAATGTCACATTAATTTTACGGCTATTTAGTGATTATTAAAGCCAAAGGAAAGTGTTCGGTATATTTTACAAATGTCCTGAATCAATTACGTGGGTTTTATAAATATATCTTTTTATTTCAACGTAAAACCGCAAGAATTTTTGGCATGCGATTTCTTGCTTCTGACGTCATCAAACAAGGATAGAAGAGGCAAGCAGGCAGGAGCCTTAAGTTATAATTATAATAATTATTTATGTATGATTTATGGATATGCAATTCGATTTCTCCTTGAGAACTACAACTCGCACGTCTTTGGAAGATCTAATCAGAGCAACGTGCTCATGACAATAACTTCCCACAACATTGCGAAAAGTTGCAACGAACAAACACACCGTGGTGCAACGCGTGGAAACGAATTCTTTTCAATGCTACTTTTGCCTACCTTAGTAAAAGTGCTACTTTCAATTTTCAAGTCGAACGATGCGATTATTATTAGTTATTACGCCGAACATTTTGCAATAATTACGCCTAATTGTAAGAAACTATAGCGATTACGTTGAATATTTTATGCTGTGATTTGTAAGGAAGCAGGATTAAAGTGAGACGTTTATCTATAAGATATTAAAAAGTAAACCGTGCGATGTACATTTTATGCATACCGAGCGATCTTACGTTAGACTCTCATTCTCTCGAATACGGAAGACTTTCATCAGGCGTTGTTCCCCGGCGCACATTTTTCAGCATGTTTATTACGTAATCCCGGATAATCTATTATCGGCGAGAAAGCGAGACGCGCGCGTTACTTTTCACATTATAATTTCGATATCGTCCGTCCAGTTTCCGCGGTACGGCGGTACCGCCACACCGACTTCCTCCTTCTCGCATTAATTCCGGTACTTTCGAGCTTTCGACACGTCTGGGCGCTGATGGAAATGCCGTTGCCTCGGAAACGCATCTCTCGCGGTCTGAAACCGGGCGCGGGCGCGGGCGGCGCGCAGGGAGGACGTTTTTGTTTGTATGCATTCCACGCGTTGCAGTACGTGACATAATCGGCACGACACGCGTGTACCACGGGTACCATTATTCGCGAACAATGGGACAGGCCGCGCGGAGGATGTTCAACTGGAAAATCGCGTGTCTACCAGTCAGTGGCTCTGATACTTGACAGTTCATTAAATCCGATTCGAGAAGCCTCGCATTGCGACATCTTCGAATCCTCTATGGCGGCTAATGAATTTCTTTTTCACAAAAAATATGATAAATATATTTTACATATTGTCATTTCTTTATCATTTAAATCATAACAGTTTTTACGACTGTATATTTATTAATGGGAGACTATTAATCAATTAATGACGTTATTTTTATATCTCGTATGCTAAAAAATAAAAAAAAAATAGGCACAAAAATCTTTGGGATATAGTGTATAAATATCGAGATATTTTAATCGAAATATTTTTCTCTGAAACAAATAAAAATTTTTAGTTTAAGCTGAATAGGTAATATTTTTATTTGTGAAAGAAAAGTTATAGAAAACCTTATTTAAACGTTTTTCCATGTTCGCTCGATCCAAGTCACTGACCTAGATACACTAAGCTTAAGCGAAGCTCGAACAAATCGATATACGTAAGATTTCCTGGCGTGCGATTTGGCACAATTACGGCGTAATCCCTGCTTCTTGCGAGATCTCGGTCAATCTTTGAAACGCGGAAAGTGGGCCAGATATTGGAAGTTTGTTCGCTCACCCTCTCGCCGATGCAATATGCATTCGCGCGTATAATCCATCGTTTTACTTTCGCTAACCGTCGAGGAGGTAAATAGATCTATATGGAAGAGAGAAGAAGAAGGAGGAAGAGAGGGGTCCTTACACCTTGGATGAACCGATCCTCTTGATTGCACCGATCGGCTTCTCTCGTGCGTCGCTGTCGGATCAACCTGAGGCGACCGTCGAGCATAGTCGTTTGAAGTAGGTGACTGCGCTCTCGAGCGGAGAGCGGGAGAGAATGAGACAGGAGTGAGAAAAGGAGAGGACCAACCTGAAGCGGAGAAGCGATCGTAGGGGCGAGGCAGGAGGATAAAGCTAAAGAAAGAGGGGGAGAGAGAGAGAGAGAGAGAGAAAGAGAAGGATACGCGAAGCTGTGGCGTGACACGTCGTGATCGGTAGAAAGAATCTCGTCCTGCAACCCGGAAACGCCGTGACTAACAACTCGGTATCACGAAGGTGGAAGGAAAAGCCTGGGGACCCGTTTGTTCGCGGGGTGGTGGGTATTTCTCCTCCTGGGGTTCAGGCGGGTCATCAACCATCGGCCGTCACGGCGGGCCGGGGGATCGCGCATTATTATGACCACATCTAATTGAAACTCTACGGCTCTCGGGCCTCGGCTCGGTTCGGCTCGGACAGCGGACTCGACCCGGCTCGCTCCGGCCTCCGACTCCGCTCCGGTCGCGCCTCCGCGCATATTAAGGCGGGTAGAATAAACTCGTTAATAAATCTCGGGGCATCGAGGTGTTCTTAATGAGAATTCAGTTCGGACCGCGTACCGGCCTGAGCCTCGGGTGGATTAGGCTCTCTCGGCCTGATCTCTCGGCAAACCGTTGTCCTGTCGAACGACCTTGCGCCATCGCCTTCTTTGTCCAATGCCGGCGACGTACCTAAGTCCAGATGATGAAATGTAAGAATGAGACATCACTGGAATAAGATTGAATCTATATTTCTACTAGAAAAAGAAACGAAAGGAAAAAGAATTGCATGCTTTAATTTTGGTTTTTAGTTTCTTTTTGCATAATTTTTTTTAAGTGTTCTTGATTAATGAATATGCAATGACGAATCTTTTCGAAATTTATAATATAAAGTAGGAAAAAAAATATTAGAGTCTGACTAATATTAAATAATATACCGACACATATATTTCTAAGCAAATCACATTTTAAGTGAACGATGAATGCAATAGAATAAGTTTAATTACTTTGATTGCAGACACACAAAATTCTAAAATATATTCGGACTAGTGTAGGATCATCAACCGTAAGAGATAAGGCCACCGCACAGACTTTTGCATAACGCATAACGCATAAAGCATAAAGCATAAAGGCAGTAAACCAATCAGAGTTCTTACGCACAATGCACGCAAGAAGTGGGGATAAAAATGAAGGACTCTGATTGGTTTATTCCCTTATGCGTTATGCGTTATGCAAAGGTCTGTGCGGGGGCCAATAGCCTTCTAAAAGTATAAATTTGTTTGACCCGGGAAAGGCTAACGATCAAGATATTACTTGCCCAGCTGAACGATGGTTCAATGAACGTTCGTCATACTTTCCTCGCATCTTTGATGTATTGCTGGCTGGAGATAAAATTCTAGAAATATGAGTATGATATTGGAATGTCGTTATGACTCTTGCGTTAATATAAATAAAACTTAGCGCTCTTATAACTATATTTTTTCATATTTATAGAATTGAAAAAGTAAAATTTTAAATTCTTGATATATATTTTTTTGCGTCATAAATATTGCATGTGAAATTCTATAACGTCAGGTTATCGAATAGTTGCTATCGATTTCAATTCCTCGTTTATTTCGCCTTCTGAGAAATCTAGCGAGGTTAATCGCGACGACGTTTTACATGAGCAGAAAATTAAGTCGAGCGCATAGACGGCTGTGCACTAAAATCTGGTATGACAAGTAGTGCATCCCGCAGGGATGACTGATCCGCATGGCACAGTCCAATTGGGCTTGTTAGTGAACCCATGGACCCGAACTGAATGTACTGCAGACATTGACGTACATTTACATCATATATATACTCACATACTCATTTTTTTTTTTTTTGAACGATAGTGTAATAAATATTTGAGAAAAATTGGAAGCAAGATACAATCTAATTTAACTAGGTATAGATATATGATGGAACAAGGTAAAAAATTAGAGCTCATTTGTTATTTATATCCTTTAATTAAGAAAGAAACGAGCAGTAGGTCTATCCTAAGTCAGAATCTATCCTTCACGACACGTTGAACAGGAAGGACATATGTTATCCGGAAAAGGTCTGCCGCTCCTTAATTTTTTATCTCAATCTCGTATGTTTAATTTTTTATAACATTTGTCAAGCAGATATGTGTAGATATTTATAATTAATTATGATCGTTGACAACGATCATTGCCATAATTATATTGTAATAAGTTCAACAAGCATAAATAAAAGATGTATAATATACATGGCATAGATTCTTTTAGATTTCGAGATTACGTAATTGAATGCGATACGACTAGTCCTGTGACAACAGGATTAGCTCCCTCAGAATTTTTGCGAGTAGATTTATGGATCCCTCGTGTCCCTCGCACCCAGAACTCGTCAGCCGCTCGACGAAAAGCCGTTTTGCCATTCCCGTACTTAAAACGTAGGGTGGAAGATCGTTCTATGCGTAAGTGGGATGCCGCGAAATTTATATGACGAAGACGAGTTCACGACTGGTTAATAATATGGAGTGGCACCCCTTACTTCTATCCACCTCTTTCTCTCTGTTTTCTCTCCGTCGTCTCCCTCATCCCCGGTAGGATCAATAGTCTGGTCCGGAGCAGGGCCGGCCGTAAAGTTGTCCGTGTTGTCGGGCGACGAGAACAGTTTCCAATTTTTATTTGCTCCTTTGATATGTATTAACGCTTGGAAATGAGAACGATACCTACTGTATCTTGGTCAAGTAAAAGAGGAAGTATATACATATAGAGTTTCTCTGCAACGCGGTGATTTAACTTACTTTTTTCGGAGAACTTGAGGAAATTAATCTAGATTCAATTTTCTCAACTTTAAAACTAATTTTCTCGAATTCTTGAAAAAGTGGGTTAAAGCAAGATTGCAATTAATCTTTCCAATATGTTGCCATATTCGACATTTCCTTTTTTGTAAATTATAAAATGACATCGGTTGTAGTTTTAAGATTTTCTGTGATGTATTTCTTTAATTCAAACAAGTAATACCCACGCACTTTTTTATGTTAAGTTTTTATTTCAATTATTTAACTAGACATTAATAGTTCTCGCTTGCCCGACACTGAAAGCTATGCCTAATAATTAAAGAGAAGCTTCGAGGAGAAGCTGCGTGGTGACTCGCGGCCCATCGGAACGCTATAGTACCTATTACATATCGCAAAGAACAATCCAAAGGTGAACGGCTGAGATTGAACCCGGGTCACTGAGCCGATGGTCTTGTACTTACCTGCAGACCACGCGAGCCTCCTTATGTGCATTATTCCATTTTATGTTAATTTATTGCGCGGTTCTTACGTAATTTGCAATATTTTCGCATCACAGTCAATCTCATTAGGAAGAAAGCTCACTTGATATCAGGCTGAATCGTCGCGCCTATCTGCACGCCACTATGACCGTTAATTAGTAACACGGAAACAAGCTACTGAGTGAAATGTAATTGCATTAAGCACTTCATGCGTGGAGATATAATGTCCGCGCGCGCCGTATGCGCCCGCGTGCGCGTTTTTATACGCATGCATGTAACAGCGGAACACTTGGCTAATAGGTAGTTCGCGTATTAAGGAAATTCGACGTGGTGTATCGGGCAGGCATATATGGTCAAGCAGCGGTAGCGATGAATTCCATGTTCTTACATGTTTATACTTTAATTGAAAATTGTCCTGCTTGTCAGGAAGTTTTTTATCGGGCGTTGCTTCGTCGAAGTATTACTCGTGTTAAATCTGAATAACAGTAAAGATTTTTTATTCAACTATTAATTATGTTAATTACTGTTGTGTTAAATATTCACTGGCGAAATAAAAGTTACTTATTCGGTTAAATCTGAATAATTTTTTAATCTAATATAAAAATAAAGCAATAATAAGAATAAATTAATTCTATATACAAATGTATACGTATACATATATAGATTTTATTGAGTCAATTGCGATCCTGCTTTCACTCTATTTATTCGTATGAATTTAATATATACCTATTTATACAATTAATATATTTAAATATTTCTTATGCATATGAAAAACGAGAAAGCTGAGTACGCGCGAGCGGTATATTTTACGAGCTGTCTCTGGTTGCCTCTCTTCTTACAGAATTCATCGCTAGCTCTTTTGAGTCACGACTGTACAGTTTTGCCACATCCGTCGTAATACTACTACCGAGACGCGACTGCAGAAATAGGATCGCGTTCAGCCCCCGAACTTCCGCCGCGCCGGCACGCTTCCGGTTTCTCTGTCACAGTAACTCCTGCGGCTGCTAAAAAGGGCGCGGCCCGATCTACTCGCTTTTATAATACAGAATAACGTACTTTCTGAAATATAAATATATCGATCTTCTGAAGAAATTTTAAGCTTTCAGCTAATGTAATTACAAAAGAATTTAATTCGCATTTTAATTATATTTATATTTTAAACGGATAATAAAAAATAAAGTTTAATCTTTCTTTACTATCGGTATGCAAATATTAAAGAAGATATTACAAGGTAATAAGAAGAAAGACGCCTCGAGATTGCTCGAGAGAACTTGACAAGCATTTGATCGTTTTTTAAATAAGTATATCGTAACGAGTATCGACAAAAGAGCCCTTCCCATCAAAAATCGCTCATTCTACATCGATCCCGTGATCGTTACGCCACTTACCATCCTTCTCGATTATCCTGCGATCCATCGAACGGCGGTCTTTCTTTTTTCCTACTTTGGGCCGAACGTCGAGAAGGAAACTCGATACCACGAAAGCCCATCTTGGGGACTCGAGCGCAATGATATGGAAGATCAGTGTAAGAGTAGGATGAGACGATTTCTTTATGTCGGTGGTCTTTCGCTAAGCAAAGTTGCCGAGCACGTTGACACATTATTGGAGTATCGCCGTTCTGTCTCTCTTTTCAATATGGGGCTGTTATTGTTTTTTGAAGTTTAATGAGCTATGCCAGGGCTGTCAAACGAGGCATATAGGTCATTTGCGAGATCATTAACGCTGCGTGAATATTTTGAGGGGATAATTTATGCAAAAATTCTGCACGCAACAAAACTCATTGGGCCAGAATAATAAAATCTATTAAATCTGCTGGAAAATATAATAATAAAATTTTTTTTAATCATTAGCACAATATAGGTAATCTTATCTGTGTGGAATATATTACTAGAAAAGCGCTTTATGCATTTTGATTCTAACATTTAAAGTGTATGGTAAAATAGCAAAGTGCAGAGATCCCATGGGGAAAAGCGCGATGGCGAAGAGTGGCATGATGCGCGGATGAAAGAGATGAGGGATCAAAGTGTGGCCGGCCGTGAAATAAAACGATCACGATCAAACGAGACCCCTGTCGAATAGACCGAAAAAAGGGAGAGTGAGCGGGAGAAAAAGATTGTGAAAGCGCGCGCAGGAGACTGATAGGATAAGGTTGTGTTGTAGGAGGGATGGACTTTTGGGGTTGCGGGCAAGCGGGCTAGGAAACGATCACTTGTCCCTGTACAAGGGTCTCTGCACCGGCCACAGAGTTTCGGTGCAAAAAAACGATGTAGATGATACTTTTTTTCGAGTACGACATAAATGTAAAATTAAAATCTTAACGACGGGGCGAAGAACATCAATTTATCACCAGGATCGTTGTATTATTTGACTCGCGCATTTTTTTACGCGCTTACATTGTATGAGAGGTGCGCGCGTGTGTGTGTGTGCTCTTTCATCCCGCTATGATGGATCGCCGAGATGGACGACGAGGCGACAACACTTTAAATTTCTGGCCAAACCACTCTCCCCTTCTCGCATGCCTGGCTCTTCTGAATTTCAAGGTCGATGGGACGAGATCCTGCGGTCTCCTGGTGCCTATCAATGCAATTGATATCCATTATTTTTTATATGAAGCTTATTGCGATACAACTATACTACCAAAGCATGATTAGTACAAATAATGCCTTATAACTTTTTAAATTCAAAAATACCTTTATCCATTTTAATTTTACATTTAAAAATTAATTTTAGCTCAATGGTCAATGGTAAATAAATTAAATTTTAATCTTTTTTTTAATTAACGAATATTGCAGGATGAAACATTTTCACACACAATACAACAAACATTTTTTTCTATCTAAATGATTTTTATTTATAAACATTACCTTAATATTAATGCTTAATAGGTGAATGAATTAATTCGCCTTTTATAAGAGGATAACTGTGTATCGAGGCGTAAATATAATACTGCAACTCCCTATCACTCTCCTACTTTGGCTAAACTCTCGTTTAGCTTTTCGCCATGTGAACAAGGTGGTTAGAAGTGCTTTAACAACGAGGTGGTGTTATCCCTGAGATTCGGCCGGCTGGGTCAGGCGGGGTCACAGCTCCATTGTATCGGCGAACGCTTCTAACTCGGTGCACTGAACTCAGGGCCGTATCGAAACTCGATACGTGACGTCGAGCATTCTTTCCTGCCTGATTCTTAGCATACGTCAATACATTATACATAAACAGTTAATTATTATCTCTAGACAAATGCACCAGTATATCTTAAAAGTAGAACCCGTCGTTTGACGATATCGTTCTGCAAAACGTAATCGACGATACCAAAAGGTCTTGTCCGGCTTATCGTAAAAGGGAGATAACTCGATCCGAGCAATAAATTAGCCGCGAAGAAGAGGCGACGTCAGACATAGAACGTGAAGTCCCTCCGCTCCGCATTACCTGCTCGACTGGCGATTCGGCCGTCTTAGCCTATTTCATGTGAGTTTTTCGCAGCGATATCTTTTTCGAGAATTGCAGATCGGAACGTAATAACGTGTGTACGCGAGGCGGCGGCAGTCTCGGTAACGGTCGATACATACCTGATCGAAGCGGAGGAACGGGATGTAACGACGACCGCGACGGGGCGACGCGACGCGACGGTGCAACGGCAGCAGCGGCGACCGTAACCAGCATTTCTCTCTCCCTCTCTGTTATCTCTCTCACATCTCTCATTCTCTCTCAGTCTTTCTCCCATCCTCTCTCCCCTTCGTCCTGCGATGCGCGGAGCGCGCAGCATCGAGAGTGGCTGTATCGGGCACCCCGCTGCCACACTGACTCTGATATACTCGCGAGATATCCGGGCAATTTAGTGCATCCTTTTGCTAGCTGCCCCGCAGAAAATCTTGGCCGGGAATCTCCCTTACAACCGATCGAAATGTTTCTCCTGTCCTTGAAATGAATACCACGGGTGGGAAAACAAGGTGAGCACCGTACAAACGATAGAGGCGAAACTTCCCTTCCCCTCCGCCCTTTTCTTACCATTGCATTGCTTTGCTGCTTCTTCCACTTGGTCTTATTTTTCTTATTTTTCTACGTCTTTCCTTGGTCCTTGCTCATCGCCGCAGCCACCCAGCCACCCCGAGGCCGTGCCAGGACATCGTTCCTTATCGGCATCCTTGTACCAGCATCCCAAAACTTCCATCCGATCTTATATGGCCCTTTAAAAAAAGTTTCGCGAAGCTTATTAAGAAGAATGGCCGAAAATGTGTCGCAAAATGATAAAAAATGTTCAGTAATTGCAAATTATTGGGTGAATTGCATACGTGACACAACTAAATTTCTGCAAGGATTGCAGACGCAACTCTTTTATATAAATTACAATTCAATCCCCTGACACACGAAAATTCACGGGAATATGACGAAACGCAAGTTCCGAAGTCTTGACGTTCTTCAGCCTTGTATTCAGCGAGACATAAATGTATTCGAGAGGAGTCGAGAGATCAAACACTTGAGAGTCAGGTGTTAGATATTAATCGCATTTAACAAGACGTCTCGCTGGCCTCTCCAGTTTCCCGCAAATCGCAATCCACCCGAGTCGCATATAAAGAGAGATGAGCACTAAGACGGGGACCGTGCGACTAGGGAGACAGGAGGGTTAGAGAGAAATTTCGGTTTTTCATCGCGAGTAGAACCACCTGCCAGCGCGAATCTCCGCATAAATTCTCGGCTCTTCAACCAATAAATCGTGCGCGGGTTCTTCTTCGTGGTTGTAAAACGTCGCGATGTCGAGCCAGCATTGCTGGCGTTATATCCCGGCCCGCTCCACCGGAACTTCTATCTTTCCCCTCGCCGCTCCCCCCACCTCATCTCGTTTCTTCCGTTCTATCTTTTGCCGTTTTTCTCCTCCTCCTTTTCATCTATTCGAAGACACGTTGCCAGACGCCGCGCCGCGCCGCGCCGGTCTCGTCCCTGCGTTTTGTTTTTCACCAGAGTACGTGGCCGTCTTTTCCTGTCACATTTTCTCCTTCCTTCTCGCGCGTCTCCTTTCACCCGCGCTCTCGCTCGTTCCATCCGTTCTCTCCTGTTAAAATAATCAGTCGAGCTGATGGAACCCGGAAATGAAATTGCACCGGTGTCCCGGAGTACGTGGGTTATTTCACTTATGACAAGATAAGAGATTTATTCCGCGTTACAGGAAATTACACGAAGTACGTTTGTAATTTGCAACATGGTGATTTTTTTGGTCGTTTCTCGCCCATAATTGTAATTCTAGTAACTGTAATATACATTTGAAAGTAGTATGTCAGTCTAATTCGCTTTTTTATGAACTCGGTGGCATTAATCTCGAATACGAGAAAATTGGTACGATGTTGCAATGATATCGGAACGCGTTGATACATCGTTCCCGCAGCATCCACCTTTAGCCTTTTCGCCGGAGAACTCTATCGGCTTGCGCGGCTGTTTAAAGCCCCGCAGACAATCCGGGGTTTCTTTATCCTGCTGGTGCATCGACAGCACCGGCTTCGGTCTTTTCTTGCTTTTCTTTTTCCCACGTCTCTCTCCGCCAAACCGCGCGATTCTTTTTAGCCTGGCGCGTCTGCGCTCAAACCGCGCGCGAGAAGCCGCCTTTTTTCATTTTGCCGCCCGCAGCTATGGTTTTAAATGCAAATTTCGGGCCTGCCGGACGGCAAGCGTTGACCGTCAAGAGCTTCGCCCGGGCGCGGACGGATCGGCGATCGGATTTGCGTAAGAATAGCGAGAGACGCACAGACGGACGGCCAGACGAAATGATTCACGGTTGCATGAACTCACTCCCGTAAATGAACCGCGTTGCAATTACGAGACGTACGCGAGAGCCACGTAATGACGATCACATTTAACAACGAGCGCTCGCATCTCTCGCCAGCGCTTGCCGCAAAGCGATACGATTTCTTCAATTATTTTTATACGTTTCTCATTTGATTATGGATTATTCGAATGCATTAAAGTACATGATATTTCATATGTACAAGGTCGAGTGTTGAATTTCAATCAAAGTACAAGGTTATCGTAATCATGTGGTATTCGCGGGACCAAATTTTTAATTAGACTACATGAATTACATTATTAATTAATTGAGTCGTAATCATGAATATGATGACAAATTTTTTAAGTAGTATTATTTCGAATGTGATTGCGATTATGTTTATGCAAATTGATGAAATGAGTCGTCGACATTTGCGCGCGTTATCATCTCGCCTTCATATATCACGTTCCGGTAAGAGGGTGTCCCGAGGAGCGTCACAACACCCGTTACAAGCGTTATAAAGAATCACGGAGACTCAGCATCACAGGGTGGTCCCGATACGCGGCCGTTTGTGTCCGAGCCCGAAAAGGGCCGCGCCACTATACGATGATGTAAAAAAAAGAAGACAAAGAAGCAGAGAGGAGGACGTGAATGCCAAAAACGAACAAGAATCACTGCCGCGTTGCAGGCGCGGAGGGAAATGGAGGAGGAGAAGAGGAAGACGGTGAACTCGGATGAGAGCGAGAGTGAGCACTGTGGCGATGTTCGTGCGTGTTGTGTAAAGTAGAAGGCCGGGAGTTCGGCAAGAGCCGAGGGAAGCGCGAACGAAAGAGAGAGAGAAAGAGACGGAGAGGAACCGGAGGAGCGAGGAGATAAAAGGAGGACGAAGACCGGGCTGAAAGCGAGCCGCTGACATCGCGGAATGATGAATGCATTTGGGAAAGGAGCCGCATAAATCCTCCAGGATAATGCTGCAGCCCGCGGTCCGGCTAGGGTAGTTTGGCCGAACATAGCCTTGAATTTGCGCGGGCGTTGTAGTTGATAAGAAGAGCTTTAAGCTGACTTGCGGGTCCAGAGAGAGATGCTTAATTCCTTCAATTTCTTTAGGACATCATTTATAAATCATTAGTTCACCATGTTCATATAATATTTCACGAAGCTGAGACCACATGCAATATCAGATCCTATCAATGTTCCTTATATACAAACTAAAATTTAAGTTCAAAATGCAAACGTTATTAATCCTTATTCCTTACCTATGTATACATACTTTGAACTTCTATAGAGTCAAACTAAATTATATTCTATTTTTTATTGGAACATTTTGTAGACGAAAAATAGGTTCGGCTGTTAATACTTACTTGTCGCGTCCTAGGAGACAATTGCCCTATCACAACGGCCAGTGTCTCGGCCAAGACCTAGCTGGACAAAAATCCATTTTTGCACTTGTTTCTAAATTTATTTTGCAATATATTTTTGTTTTCCTTACTTCTTGAGATAATACTTTCCATAAGCATAAGGTCTTCAATGGTGTTCTTGTTCTCATTCAGTACTGACAATGTAAATCACAATTAAAATTGCGCAACTCTCATACAGAATATATATGTGCTTATTTTATAATTATATCGTTGAATGTAAGCCTTGGGGCTTATTTGGGGAACATTTTCAATATAACTGTTTATTTTTAATGGGAAAAAAGTACAGCTTATACAATAATATTATGAAAAAACTTTGGTTTTTTTGATGTAAAACGTAATAAAAAGAAAATTTATCATTTTTCTTTTAATATATTTTGAGTGTTCCACATCGTTCCACTTGGAGACCACATGCATTTTGTTAGTTGATACTTGAACTTCAAAATCACGCCTGATTTTTTGTGCGCTCACGTGCGCTTTCAAAAATGGCGTAATAGTTATTCCGTTTGTGCCTGGTGGAACATAATATCCTGATGGTCCTTCAAAAATTCATATCTTCCACAAAAATAAAGATAGCGACTTCTTTCTGGGCTTATTTTAAAGGTAAGCGTAAGGGGTATATAAAAAAAAATCGCTACTTAATTTCAAAATGGCGGATTCAATGTGGCGGACCAAAATGCTAAATTTTGTTGTATTTACATGTACGTCGGTATATATAAGTTCTTAAGATCGCTGATGACGATTTTGCAATAAAAATTCCAAAATCTAAAATTGCGGATTCAATATGGCAGACTAAAAAAACGCCCGCGCCGCGCTGCGCCGCGCCGTCAGCAGAGGCCAAGCCACGCGGCGCGAACGTTTTTTTAGTCTAATCTAGTCGGGCGGCAGCGATCCCGTAATTGGTTCCAAGACAACAGTTCCGTCTAAAAAGTTGAGACCACTTCCAAAAGAAGTTATCGACCTTTTAAAACTGCCACAAGCACCTACACAAGAAAGAAGTTCTTTTTCAGAAAGTGTTGACAGTTCTTCTGAAGAACGTGATCAAAACAATTCTGATGACGATTAACATTTTCCGGACAAGAGCTTCTTAATGAAATCAAAAATATAAATACTAAGTAAAAACCAGTTTTTTTACACACACACGCGCGCACGCACCACACACACACACACACACACACACACACACACACACACACACACACACGCAAGCACGCACACACACGCACAAGCACACACACACACAGGGATCAAATCCTCGCCACGTCCACGTCGTTGATCCTGGGTAATGCCGAGAGCGGGGATCTAACGGACATTTTTGAGATTAAATTCGAATTCAGCGACCTCAAAAACCCTCTGTAAAAATGCATTTTCTCATTTACATGAGGTTTTGAATTTTGTCCAGCTTTTGATCGGTTTCGGCCCACTATCACAACGGCCAGTGTCTCGTTCAAGACCTAGCTGATTGATCTACCTAAACGCGGGAAAGGGAAATACCGATCACGATCCAGCCCAGCTGGATGTGTTTCATTCGCCCGGTGGTCAAGCACGGGCGCGGCGGGACACGCTCGTCGAGAGGCGTGGGAAGCCATGGCGAAAGGTTATGGCTATCGCGGAAATACTTCACCGTCTTAGGGAGCCGGTCCCGCCGATCTCGCCGGATCGCGCGCGCCGGGTATTTATCGTAATAGGTAGCCGCGTGTGCACGCCGCTCTCGGTCATCGCGTAATATACCGCGCTCGTTGGGACGACGGTATAATAAAGTAGGGTACGCTTGGTGCGAGAGCCGGGGAGAAGTATTTTCGAGGGTACTCCAAAAGGACTCTCGTGTGCGGCAGCACTCATCTAATAGAGATTGACGATACCACGATCATCTCGAGAGAAGAATTTAACAGTTGCACATAACAAGATGTGTGTGAATCTAGTATGTAATACGTATCAAAAATATCAGAAATATTGATGTTTGTAATATATGTAATATAACACCACAATATAGGTATCTGCTAATAATAACATATGTAATATAACAAATAATATCTGCTGTTGTGAATCTGGAATGTAATACATATCAAGAAAACGTCTGAAATATTGATAATTATAATATAGCAATACAATATCTGTTATTTAGGATATGCGGTAATCGTGTAATAATCGCAGCTTTTAAAATTTGTTATTTATACAATATAATGTTAATGTATCAAATAATTTTTGCATACAAGTAAAAAAGAGTTGCGTCGATATTAAACTGCCTATAGTGGGTATCTCAAGGTGTGGTATACTTGCTTGCATATGAAGAACTGAGCTCATAAAACGGTTTTTTTTTTTTTTTTTAGATGAGCATTTTTGCGAGCCAAGGTACAGACGACGAATGCCCGACATTTAAAATGGTCCTTATTCCTTGGTTAAGGACATAGCCGGGAAGGCTTGGACAGTTGCCAAGTACGTGATAAGAATAAGGTCGAAGGCTTCTTGACTTCCATGCTTGCGTCTGTTCGCCGTTGCCAAAAAATTTGCTAGTGTCCCGGCTGCTGGAAAGTACCTTTAATCTCGTGACATAATCAATTTTATACGAAGGGCTAAATCAGCGCAAAAATCTCGATACCGATTATAAATGAATTTTTTCCAAGCGTGTAGGTAATACTTTTCTGCGGATAAGTCGGAGATTTCTTATAGTTATCTGTCCAAGTATACTTGAGCCATTTCTTCATTGTACTTAATGATGCGGATTTGTAACATAATGTAACACGTGGCTCGGTCTAGACGCGTGGACGTGTACGCGTGGCTTAATTGAACTGTCTCGTGGTCTTATTGAGCAAATCACGCACGAAGTTACCAGTCAAGAGGAAGTGCTCAAGATCACGTAGCGGGATTTATTGTTCTGAAGTTTACTTTCCTAACATAAATCAAGAAATATTAAGTTTTACAACTTTGCACGCAATACTGATAGCAATAAATAAAAGTACGAGTACGAGGCAAGAGTTCGTGTGTCTTCTTTTCGTGTTTAAAGTATTAATATAATATTTATATCAATTTTATATTACGTTAAATAAAGAAAAAGATATATGTATATATTGTATATACAATAACAATATTAATACATGTTAAAATTTGAAGAATTTGATCCCGAGATGAAGGATTTTGCTTTAGCGAGAAGGAAAAGGTAGCGTACGTTCCTCGGGAGTTTTGCCGCGGCAAATCCCGCGTTTCGCGCGAGACTTGGAAAAGAGACGCACAGAAAACAAATGGAATTGCATACATGGCGCGAGCGAAGGCTTATTGCGTAAAATGAATCACAAGTGGTCAGGCAGGCTTGCGCGAACGTGCAACCGGTCAAAGGAACCCTCCGATTCTATTGCGATCCCCGACCGGTTGACGATGGAATTTCTGTTCGGTCGTTGTGTTCTTCCTCTTTCTTCATACCGCGCCTAATCCGTTGTCGCTTTTGCCGATTGTGTTTCTAATTTTCTCTTTCTCCGCAATTTCTTCGTGCGCATAATTCAGGTAAAAACTTGGGAGATCAATGTCGGATGTACCTATAAGTTTTTAGGAGCACAGAAAAATATTAAATAAAAATATTGATTGCTAAGATATATTTTTCTTTTTTTAGTTTTATTTCATATATAATTGCTTTATCTAAAGTTTTTTCGTATGATGATATATCATGATACATCTTATTCTTGAAATATGTTGTCTTTTTCAGTTTTTAGTACTTTGACGAATCCGTCTTTTTCTTAAAGAAAATTTAGTGACGGCAATTAATCGATACATGTTTTAAGTTTCAAAATTGTTCGTTTAAACATCAATGTCGAAAAAGTATTAGAGATGACGTGTATATTCTTATTCTACGAATTCTCGCGAAATGAAATATTTGTGTCCAACTATATGTGCGCTCCAGGCAGACTGCGAGTATATTTCCCATTTTGGTCAAATTGAATTTTAAGCGAGGCAAGGCAACTTCTCCAGACGTCGGGACGGCTACGAGGAGCGAAGTGTGGGTATTCGTGAGGGGTTTCCTCGATTCCACGTTGCTCTGGAACTCCGGTGAGAGAAAGTGCCGCGCCCCCTCCGGGAACGTCAGTCCGAGTTCTTCGGATCGAGCCTCGATTTGCCTCGAAGCCGATTCTCGGTTGTTGTGTGACGCAATCTCTTACATTGTCCATGTCGCAAGAGAGCGCAGAGTTTCGGTCGCTGTAACCGCCGTAAATCTTGATTTGTACGCCCATCGCGAGAGATTCGTCTTAACGACAAATAGTAAAGAACTTTTCGATAGAGCAATCGCGATTTAACGAGACTCGCGTCAAAGATTTATGTTTCAATCGGTGATTATACAAGATATTTATTGTAAAAAATTAATATAAGGAAAGAACAGAATATTGCCCGTTTCTCAACTTTAATTACGCTCGTGATAATTTTCTCGTACATGTGATTCTTGTACAGATTTCGATCAAGTTCTCACTATAAAGTCTTTAACGAACTAAATTTGGTCGTAATTTCCCTTGATCCTTAGGTTGTTTCGAACAAATTCCGCATTGACAATTACTAAGAAAACCATTAAAAACTTGATCGTAAAGTTTCCCGACTACCGTTTACAATAGAGTTATTATCAGGAGTTATCCAGAATGGCTACCTAAATCAGGCCCCAGCTGTCTCTCTCTCTCTCTCTCTCTCTGAGCCGCGGTAGAACGGGCCCCGCATCTGGCTGATTTAAAGCGGCCATAATTTATCAATTTAGTGGGGTATTTTTCATCCAATGGCCCGTTCGTCTGTCCGGTCTTCATAGGCACCAGCACGATAGGACGAGAGACGTGCATAAGGCGATATACCATATATACCGGACGTGCCTCCCCGTTGAGCGCGAGGTAGGCAGCAGAGAGACGCGATATTTACAGTCCCCGCTTACCCACATCCACACAACGCGCGGTTTTACTCCTTTATCCCGACCCTCCCCCCCCCCCCCCTCCCCCCCTCTCGTCGGTCCCCGCACCTTTCCTTCCTGCACCCGCTTAACACCCACGCACAAACACACGCCAGAGAGATACGGGGACGTTACACGCGTGTACGTACCGGCTCTATACAGAGAGCTGCCGCCGCAGCTGCTCCGCCTTTCTTAGAGAGAGCACCCGGAGGATTTCGTGATTCAGGTTTTCCTTCGGGACACGATAGATAGACGGCGGCGGCAGATAGACGAGAACGTATGCCAGCGCGCGCGGGAAGTGCAAACGCTTGCATCATCGTCTAGAGTAGACAACGGATATTGGAATAACCGCCGGAGATATATATTAACACTATGAAACAGCCGGCAGACAGACCGTACGTACCATAATACTCTTCTCAAACAACGGAATTTCACCGAGTGGAAGTCTCTATCCATTCGAAAGCTCCAAGAAACGAAACGTGAAGAAAGTTTTGTTGAGTAATGATGTCACGCTTGTAAAAACTGCGGCAATTCGTTCAAAAAGAAATAAGAAAAATTACTTTTATGTAATATCCTTATTTCTATATGAAAAAATTGAATACCTTGAACGACGTGAGAAAGCGCGGCATTAACTTGCGCGTAAAGTAAAATCGAGTAACGCCTCGGTCTACCCCGCTTGCCAATTCACGGGACGGTATCGCGAGATCCGAGTTTCCAGGATTATCGCGTTGAAAGGGTTTCACCGCACGTATGCGTGTACCAGGGTATCACGTCCGCATATACGGAGGTCGTTAACGACTCCTCGCGGACCTCGACAGATAAAGGGGCGGAGTTGTAGGTGGAAAAGAGTGTAGGTAGCCGCGGTAGGTGACTAAACACACTCTAAACTTAGATGGTACGACCTTCCTGTCTCACGGCTGACTTCCTGGCTCTTTCTTCCTCGTGCCGGGAAGCGGGGAATGTAGACTCGGGCCGGAGACCGAGACGGCAAAGAATATCGCCGCGCCGTACCGTGGGATTATTTATTCGTTTAAACAGATGCAAATGCGAGGTGAAAAGCCTCACGTAACGGTGAATGCAGTCATCGATACTTGCAAGTAATAGAGAGACGATTATGTCGAAGCGTGTCATTATAATTTTCAAAGAACACGTATAAAAATCAGGGACCAGGACCGAACTGGAATTGAAGCCGAAAACCGTTTTATAACCCTTTCTTTAGTTGAACCGAAACCGTAAATAGTACCAAATTCTAAAAAGTTTATAACACCGAAATTATAACCGCACCAATAAAATTATTTTCAGTTTACGATTTTTTCGGTTCTTTTTCTGGTTTTTAATTTTTATATAATTTATTATTTTTATTATTTTAAATATTTTATCTATTTACAATATTTACATTATTCTTGTTCTTTTGAAGAGAAAGAATATTCACGATTTTTCATCGATCGATCAAGAATTATTCGAATACTTTGGTATTGTTATTTTATCTTTTAATATAAAAATATAGATTAATTTTTTCTACATTTTTTGTTATTCTATTAAATAATATAATTTTTTAATATTCGCATATATACATATAACTATATAACCAAAAAACCGTAATTTTTTAACGATTTTGGTTTTCTTCACTGGTCAAGAAACCGAAACTGAAACCGGAACAGTTATTTGATTTTGTGACAGGAAAGTATGAAATGTAAGATTTCCCTCGACGTCAACGCTTGACTCTGCTCCTCGAAGAGTTGCCGAAGACTTCATGCTCAATATTTATCCTAAATCCTTGCGTCTGTGTGGTTTACTGTTTTATTGTTAGATGTTCGTTTAATTTCGCGCTATCTGTGTATTATCGAGCGCCGTCGAGTTCTCTGACACGCGCTTGCGTGGAAAGATCAATAATATCGATCTTTATCGATTAAGAAACCTAGCGAGGGGAAACGGGCCATGCGGCAAGCAGGAAAAAGGGAAGAAACACTTTCCTTCCGTCTGTCGAAGCGAGTAGTCGGCCTTCGAGGAGCTTTGTATACATATCTGTAAAATTGTGATTTCGGTATTTATCCCATTTCGGATAGCGTCGATCGCTAGAGAGCCTGATGTGCAGAGAATCGTAGGGGTTCGCCGATTAGAACTTCGTAATCGGGTGCCTGTAAGTTAGCAATAAATTTATATTTCTCCATCTCACAACACACTCTTCCGTCTTAATTATCTTAATAATCGTGCAAATTCATTTCCCCTGGGCTCACCAACTGAAGCCGCCTTGTATTGGTCTCATTTTTGGTCGTTAAGGTTTAAGGTTTATCGGTTCCGTCAAAACCGATTGGTGCCCAACTTTTGTTCTTATTTATACTAAATGTAAAATTTAAACATATTAGAGCCCTGTCAGCCGAGGGACACCAGCCACTGTGTGGTTCACAAATCCTGTCTCAATGTTTTATTAAACCACAACCCGGAACCGAACTGAAATATCCTTTCGGTCCAGGTTCCTGATAAAAATTATTGTTACTAAATTTATATCTTTGTAAAATGTTCTTGATAAATTGTCAAGTAATACGCAGGTAATATATTAATACATTAGATATTTACGTATCTTTATTTTTTGCGTTGAAATTAATTGTATCTGAACGTGTGATAGAAGGGTCAGGAAGTTAACGATACGGCCAAGAGGGTTCCTATATTCGCTGACAAGCGGAGATCCCTGGTGGGCGTATAAAAGATTGCGATAGATGCATGGTGATCAATCGATCAAACATCAAATATACGTCAGGTTCTCGTATTTCACCTAGACCCCTGGTCTGCGGAGCTTCGTTCCTCGTGCTAGCCCTTTAAATTAATGGACTGACGATGCTCGAAAAGCGGAAACAGGTCAACTTTGGAACCTCCCGAACTCTATTCCTGTGTTAATTTTTAAAGACTGCAAAGTGAAGGTCAGAACGTGTACATTTTTTTACTTTCTTATGTTAATTTGCCTTATGATTCTCATAAAAATATTCCGATATAGTCAGGCAATTTAATACTTTTTTAAGTTCACATTTTTTATTATATTCTTAACACTTTGTTGATTGTTCGGATAGTTCTATTTAGTTCATAAATCCATTACTGAACTAAATGGATAGATCTACCTATTTTGCACCACGTTATTCTTCTGTGACTTTTAATTAGTTCGAAGAAGCAATACTAAAAAGAATTATAAGAAAAAGATAAGTGAATCTTGAAGGATAAAAAATTGTGCAGTGCCCAACGTTTAATCAGGGCATAATTTGCGCGGTCCTTAAAAACTACATATAATATAGATTTTATATTACATTTACATTATTTTGATGTCTCTTAAGCAATATCCAATATTATGTTGCATAATATTTTTCTTACTGAAGAAGTGATTAAAAGAAATGATTAAAAGACAGCTCATCAAATAAAATTGTTTCTACTTTTTAATTTCGCAATTGAATTCTCGTAGATTAACATCTCGAATATCCATTCGCAATTTCTTTAGTTATGTAATCGGGATTCCATCAACGATGGCAATGATGGATCGTGCAAAAAAAATACTTTACTCTAGAACTTCCTATCCCCTGATTGAATTACAATTAAATCTATAATGTGGAGTACCGATAAAAATGGGGGGTGGCTGTTCTGTCGTCCTCGATGCTAAATTGTTCCGGTTTAACAGCACCGGTCGTCGAGAGGGACGACCGATGAGATTCATCGAGGGAACGTCACATCCTCCGCAAATTAAAAGCCGGAGAGAGGGCGACCGATCCGGAATGGAGGTCAAACGACGAGTGAACTAAATTGGAGTCGATCTAATCTGAGTGAACCTTGCGCTTGTTAGTTTTTCCCTCCCTTCCCCCGCGCGCCGCGGCGTGCGACGAAAAAGTCGTCAGGCATGAGTGCCTGCATCCGCGCGAGACGATGCTGAGGAAGTGATGTCACGCGAAACCTCCCGTTTTTCCACAGAGGATCCGGTTTGACTCCTTGAAAGCTTAGTCATTAACAAGCTGAAAAGTCATGTAAAACTTTTTCACGCAGAAGTATACAAGTAGAGCGAAAATTATATGTAAATTAGTCTACAATTACCTCAAATGCCGTTGCGAAAAAAGTTGGCAAATAAATTCATTATAAATTTATATTGATTACTTTTGCGTAGCTTTTGTTGGAATTTTAGTTACGCAAGGCAAATCGGGCAAATCTGATAAGCTTCAAATGATTGAATAGCGCGACGTTCGTAATCGCTATATTTGTCGTCGCGATGATTATATCTCACTAACGATGAAAGCACATTTCGTCGTATACAAATGCGATTATCAGATAACAATAATCGTCTGATAATGGATAGTCACGCGTGAATCATGGCCTTGCGCTACCCGTAATCGCGAAGAAAACGGCAGTAGGACACTCATCCCTTCTTGCCTTATCGGACAAAGCGTTATCACGGCGCTTTGACGGCGCGATCAAAGTCACGATAAATCACCGGGTGACGATCGACGGGATTCCCTTTTTTTTTTTTTACGTTTGCGGACCATTCATTACTCTCTGCTTCCGTAGGATGTGCGAGGACTTTTAAGGCGACCGCGACGGTGCAACGATGGCGGCGATCCGTCTTGCAACCTCGCAGAAAATGGAGCTGCGACCAGAAAAGGCGCTATTACCGTTCCTAATGAGGTTCGTTACGTTATAAAACGTCCGTGAACCAAAGTATGGCGAAAGTTTTCCCCGAGACTTCGCAGCTAAACGATCGTTTATTTATGAGGGAGACGGTACGCAACAATGTGGGTGTGTACCGATACCGCGATGAAGGTATCGATCGAGCTGTCTTAAAAACAACAATGTGAAATACCGCACGCCATTTTCGGTATGTTTGACGGCGAGAATGGACGAACAGACAAACAGCGAATGATCGAGCTCTCTCATACTCCACGTGATAGTCGATATAATACCGTATTAAGAATACCGTTTCATCGGTATTTACCTTTCTATACTTACGATCTTTACTCCACCATTTATTATAAATAGAATGTTAAAATATGTGAAAGTACCATTTCAATACATCTCTCTTTATGACGCGAGCTGTAGTAATTTCGGCGAATACATGGAATATAAAGTGCAACATAGTTGCGTACATGTTGAAAAAAAAGAATGATGGATATTTCATGTAGTACAATTTAATTTACCTTCAAAATGCTATATTTTATAATTATCGTACAATCATATGAATATATGCCATGATTGTTCTGTACTAAAGATGAATATCTTTAGTACAGAATTTGATATATATATTCCCAGACAGCATGCATGTCCAAAATCTGGACATAAGACGTCTGAAGACGTCTTAAAGATGTCATTAAGACATTTTTAGACGTCTTACAAAATGATGTCTAAAAGACGTCTTTAAAACGTCTTATGTCCCGATTTTGGACATAGTGCTCTCTGGGTTCTTTCCTTTTACCTATATAGGTATTACGGTATTTGTGATGTCCTGATTTCGTTACTTCTGTCTTTAAGGATTCACCCCAGACGCGCGAGATGTATTTATATACCACTGGCATGTCCTTCAAGGCGCCCGCTCTCCTCTTGACCTTCCACCCTCGATGCTCCACCCCCAATCGCGACTAATCGTTTGCCCACTCGCGACTCTCGATACGTAGTTGTTTTCGCACACCTCCACGGATCACCACCACCACCATACCAAGCACCAGCACAAGCAGCGGAAACAACAACGAGCGCGAGGGTGGTGTCCAACTCTCTCGGTGGCCGCTAAGGCGGGGAGGGAAAGAGAGGGGCGGAAAGAGCACTCGGTCGATCTCTCGTCGTTGCCAGGCGACCAACATCCACCACCAGGCTCTCTCTCATCCCTCGCGCCTAACCCTGGAGCGTAATTCCTGAAAACCGGCGCCATGGCGCCATCTACGCCGCGGGATGTTTCACCCTCCTTGGGGGTGCCCCCGCGAACCCCGCCGTAGTCGGATCGGGTAGTCGCGCGATGCACCCGGCGACGCTCGGACCCGCACTCGGAGGCGCCGCCGGTCGTCGTACGTTTCGCTTTCGTCGAGCATTGTCCTACCCCGATGGTACGCTGGGCGGTCGGAGGGTGGCGGTGAGTCCCGGCGAGAGCCATCCTCCCTGGCCCCTGCCGAAGATCTCGTCCTGGCGACGACGCTCCCGAGTCATCTCTACCTGAGAATACGCGACGAGCGATATTGGGGGTCGTGTCGTCGCCATATTGCTGAGGCACGACCACCCTGAAGCGCGTTTCGCAACGCGGTGCGGTGCAACGATACGATACGGTGCGGGTTGGTGCAATATGGTGGTGGATGCTACGTACGTTCCGGGATTGTTTTTTGACAATGGCTGCCGGTGGCGATATCGCGCGATAACCCCCGGCAACACCAAGAGTCGCCCGTTCGTTTTTCTTCACGCTCGTGGTTGCGAGGGTCGTTGAACCAGGAGTAAGTTTATAAGTTACCAGACATATCGGTATCGACACGTGACTATTCCGAACGATCTCTAACTTTTGTCAGACTCCCAATTCAGTTATCTGAATTGGATCTTGATTGAATGCTATTCAAGGGTTTACTCCGAATGCTAAAAGGGATTGAAGAGATGAAGAAATTTTCATCTTTCCCTATTATTCGAGATGTGTTCGTATGTCATTTATTTATATTTAATATAGATGTGAGATTTTTTGGGAATAGAAAATGTAACATTTGCAAACCGATTTTGCCAATATACGTTTATTATAAATAATGCATCTTACAAAATTGAGAAGAGATGCATTTCGTTGATTACAACGAATTACTACAAATTAGTCTAAAACGTTGATGATGTTTTTAGTTATTTTGTTACAAATTACAATTTTTCCACATGCTCGAATAGTTAATTGTACAGTTATCGTTATCTTATTCAATATATAAAATATATAACGATGAACGCGCTAGTAATGCTTAAACGATTTTATCATTACGTTCTACGACAGTAAAAGCCAGGGAGGAAATAATGATTGCCCTTATCTTGATAATGATACTTGATCATACTTGATCATCCTTGATACTTGATAATGGTACTTTTCAGGTATAAATCGGTATCCGAGCTCTCGACATTATCAAGGAAATATTTGAAGCGCTCGGCAATAAAGTCATGAAACAATAACAACGTATATAGAACTTTTTTCTCGGCTAATAAAAGAGAATCGGGGCGAATACTCAATAATACTGGTATCCATATCGATGTCACGTTTATAGATTTAATTTATGCAGCCTTTTGAGCTCGACACGCCGCCCTCTTAACCTTTCGACCGCCCAATAAATGATGGAATTATTTCTCGCTATTTCTGTCGTGATCCACCTACACCTTCATGTTTTTCTCTATAATGCACTGAGTCGCTGATAACAAGCGACGGCCTTCGACATTTTTAGCAATTAGTCAACTTCGCAGAAAAGCATCCGGTCGAGTCTTAAAGTAAAATAAGGGCGTGCTATTCTAGATAACTTCCGAGCCACGTGAAATTAATCGATTCATGAAGAGATGCCTTGAAAATAATGTCAACATTTCTTGATTATTTTTATTTTTGATGTTTCATATTTAAAAAGCTATAGTTTTATTTATATTTGAATGTTTCTATAAAAGTAAATTAATTTTTTAAAATTATTGTACTTTCGACAGAAAAGCTTTAATGATATTTACATGCAAGATTTGATGCAAATCTGTTCCGCAATAAAGCATATTAAAATTTAAATGTCATCAATCACCATCTCGACAGACAAATGAGTATAAATCACAGGCAAAAGAATTACTTATGTAATCTCTGTTGTGCCAAATCTCGACGATTTTCCGACGTGGCGACGTGAATAAATCGCAGTGGCGAAACTTCCTGTCCTGAGCTGGGTATACGAGACGAAAAGGGCTATTTGTACAGGCGAATTCCCGCGAGGGCGGGTGTTTTTCAGCTAAGGCAACGAAGGAGAGAAGAGAGGGAATCAGCCTTCTTTCTGTTCTTCTGTTCACGACATCGATTCTCTTTTTGCCGCGCAACATTCTTCTCTCTTCCGCGTTTCTATTACCCATGAATGCAGCGTGATTCGTTATGCGCCTACAGATCCATCGTGTCCAACAAATTTATTTAATATTATTGTATTATCTTCATATTGCCGCCTCCGCACGCTTTGTCAAGATATCCTTACACTCGATTATTGAAGTTCTCCGCAAGTATATGAGCTATAGCAGTCGAACACTTCGCGCGAGGAAACTTTTTCAATCTGAAAGTTTCATGCGTGGATCTTATTCTCATGTGCACCCTTGTTGTTGCGCAAAGTGACATTTTATCGGCGGCAGCTTGCGGTTTATTTTTATACAATCAATAAATTAATAAAATATTAAAACTGAATCTAACTTTGAGAAATTAATTTTAATTGCGTATTTTTATTTTCTAGTTTTTTTTATTTTCTTGATTGATAATACTTTACCGAGAAAAGCATATATTATTTCGTGAAATATAATTTATGTTTCGTAACGTATACGATCTTATAAATTTCTTCGGCATATCGATAACGAGAAAATCACCGGAGAAACGGTGGGTGTCGCGAAACTGCCCATGCCGCACCTAACTTCGCGAATTATTGTGCGCAGGAAACATCTTTTATTACCGCAGCAAAGGGGACGATCAGGAAAGTCTTTACAGAGAGACAATATCGTAGTCGATTGCAAGAGATAGGGGACATGTGTAATATTATGTCCATATGGTATGTAGACCTAATGCATCTGCCAATCCCGATATCCACAAAATTTATTGTGATTTACCACGGATAGTATCGTGTATGCTATATAAGTGTAATCATATAAGTAAAAAGACACGCGAAGCAAGAATTAGAGATCTCGTGTGATATTAAAAAGTAATTTGTAGATTAGAAAAGAGCTAGACTGCTAGAGCAATCTTAAGAATCGTCAGTGTAGGTAATAACATCAAGATCGAAATGTTCTCGCTGTCTCTTTCATCTTTTCTTAATGGGCCATTTAATGCCAAGTGTGTTAAGTGTTTCTCGTCTTGTCTTATTTCATTGATATTAAATGCGATTTTCACAGTAGATAAATCAAGCTCAGCGTTAGACGGCCACGCATAGTTAAGTCTGTCACTCTAAAGGGAGCTGAGAGCCAAGTCTGTATCTCTATCTGATTTTCGTCCGGTAATTTACGGAGCATGTCGCTCAAATTGCACGAGGGATGCTGGTGCCATAAACGACAATGAAACATGTTGGAAAAAAAGCAACATTGAACGTCCGCGGAATAAAAATTGGACATCGCTTGAACGATCCCTGCCTAGGTTATTAACGTCGACGATAAACGTGTAATGGGATACCGTAGGATTGGGAGAAATAAAATTAGACGATTGAACTAGACGTCGTTATCGTTTAACATACCGTGAACCAAACGTTAGTTTTCTTTTCCCTCTTTTATCTTTGAAAGGTATCCTTCGAAGTATCGCTGACACCACGAAAGTATGCGTGTCGCACTTCGTATCGCAATTTGCTGTTTCGTATGACGGAATTCATAAAATTCATTTGCACGCGGATCGGGAAGATATTAATTTCGCCGGTGTATATCACGCGTCCGTTGCGCGGCTCGGCACGACCGCTCGCCACCGCGGGGCAAGATTAAAATTGGGATTAATCGGGCGAGATTATCGGTCGCGTTCGTGCTTTCCCGCGTGTCGCAGTCGCGCGATAAGGGGACGCCGTAAAAGCGCGCGCGCGCGTCACCGTTGAATTTTACTATTTGGCGCGATTCACTTTCCGCGGCGCGGCGTCGCGTCGGCGTCGTAGCGTATGTCGTTGAAAAATAATCCTCGTCGTACACCACCTCCTCCGCCAAGGCCTTCGCGCACGCCGCGCCGTTCCCTTTATGCGCGCGCGCGAGCGCATAATGCGGCCGCGCCGCGAGTCCCGCGGAGCGGCCTGGAGCGGAGCGGAGCGGAGAGAGAGAGTGAGAGAGAAAGAGAGAAGAAGATGCTCTCGAAAAAGTGCGGCAACAAAGTTGCACGGTGCGCACACCCACGTCCGCGAGATCCAGAATGTCAGGGTCGTACCTTAACCCCGCGCTGTCCTTCGTTGCCTTCGTGTACCCCACCTTCCCTCTTTTTTGTCGCCGGGTTGCATTTCCACCGGTGCAGTTACCGGATTTTTCTAATTGCAACCTCTCTCTTTTTCTTTCTCTCTCTCTCTCTCTTTCTCTGACTCTATCCCTCACCCTCCCTCACAGGATCACCGTTAAGCACGACACACTGCAGCGCGAATTAAGGTACGGTCACTTAAAAGCAAACCCGTAAACCGACGCCCACGCAGCGGGTACCTGTTATATACGCACTTACGTGCGTTCAGGGGCGGATCGAAGAGCGGAATCGAAGAACGGAATCGGAAAGCGGATTGAAGTTCTACTATTTACGGCGTTATCGCGGTTGCGAATCTCACCGAAATCCTTTAGAAACCCATGCACTTACGTGTTATGATGGAGGATACGTGAAAAATTTGTCCAAATCTCCAAAAACTCTTGAGATCTAAGTACCAAGATAACTTAATTCCGTGAACTATCCACTTAACACTTTTGTAATTTCTTATCTCGCATGTAAAAGAAGAAATGTTTACAAAAAAGTGAAGTGCACTATATTAATAAGATTAAATTGAGTGTCGTCCTTAATTTAAACTGTAAATGTTACGCATCATTATTCTCAAAAAACATAAAAAACACTGTAATCCTTAATCGTGACGCTATCGTGGAGAATAAATTAATAAAATTTGTTTCTTTCAGTATTTGTAAAAGATAATTCGTACTTAAAGCGTAAGACCTCGCACAGTCGATACGAAACGATGCGGTCCTGGACGTACAAGTATAAGCCAGACAGAAAAATCCGAAAGGCTCTCTTCTACCGATGAGTGCCACGAATAAGGGCCACATAAAGACGGGTCATAAAACTATGATTTACGTCTTGTCATTGATGCGTTTGCTGTCCGCCCGTCCGTCGGTCAGTCCACCCATGGGCCCGTCTATCCATCCGTCCATCGTGCGTTCGTCTATACGCACCCATGAACCCTCCCTCCCTCCCTTTCTCCCTCGGTTCATCATCGTCTCTCTCTTCGTTCCCTCTTATTATCTTTCTTGTAGCCTCCCTTCTTGTTCTTCTACTTCTTCTCTGCTTCGTCCTCTTCGTCTCTACCGGTTTCGCCGGATAGCCCCATTGGGCCGGCGATGATCGATTCGTCGCTTAGAAAAAGTAGCGTGTCGTTATCATCGCAACTATTATAATCCACTGTGAAATATCGCGTGCGATAGATGCGCGCGGCGACGAGCGATTCGACGAAAGCATCTTCCCATCACGCGCGTCTGATCTCACTGCATAATTAAACATTATTTATATCTCAAGAGTTTTATTGTCTTGTATGTACTATATTACAGCCGCCAATTAAAATTTTAAACTTTTTTTAATTGTAGAGGAAAATTACAGAAATATGTACCTATGTGTGTAATATAAGATACTTTAAACAAAAAATTTATTTGTATGCTATTTGTAGATTTGTAAATTTTTATGAAAAGTCGAAGAAGCTTGTCGTGCAGAAATCTCGACGTCTCGAATGAATTTATGACTTGATAGTAATTTTGCGTTAGCTCGCCGCCGCAGATGCGATCTTGTAGACCTCGTGCGGTTCTCTCTCTCTCTCTCTCTCTTTGTATTTCTTTATGCATTTCTCCTCGAAACGTAAGTTATATATACATGTGTACAGTATGGTCAGTAGGTTATTTAAAGTTTTAACGCAGTCCGCACTCCCCCGACAGAGGGTTACGTTTAATGGCGTCTGCGGTTTCCCATCAAAAACTTCTCCTCATAGCACCTGACATCTCACACTTATATCCCCCGGGATTCCATCGTTTCTCATTTGTTTTGTGGAATCCTTGTACCCTGATTTTTTTTCTCATATATAAAGAGAAGAGAAACACTTTTAAAACAATTTTCTTTATCTCTCCGAAGAATCTCTGAAATAATTCTCTTGCACTATTAGTATTTACATATGTGTGTTTTCTGCAATACATAAAAGTAATATTTATATATACGAAATAACAAACAATACCAAAGAGTTTTACATTCGCAAAATAGCTGCGTCTATTTTTTTTGCGAGAGTCAAATGTATCGAAGTTATAAATGGAATAAACGGGAATAAAAATAATAAAAGCTTGTTTTTTTATTTTATTTTGAACTATATATTTTACTATAATATTAATTTTAACTTTAGTATAAACAAAAGTGGCAATTAAAGTTTTGTCAAAAAGCAAACTTCCAAGTTTCCGAAGAGAAGAAGAAATAGAGCGATTTCGCGAACACCCTATGTACACGGTATGTACACGGGTGCATCATAAAGTTTCCATGTTACTCCATTACCGAACATGACGCAAGTACTGCGCCTTAATCGCGGGATTACATGGCTCGCAGTGTAAAAGCTCTGTGCAGGACAACGCAAACTTGAATTACGAAATAAAAAAGTCTGCCGCAGCGGCGCGGCGGCGGCGGCGGCGGCGGCGGCGGCGGCGGCGGCGGCGGTAGTGACTGTCGTCGCGTTGAAAACTTTCGAGTGAAAGCGATCACGCGCGCGCCGCTTGTTAAGACGTCAGTTATCGTCGGCCGTAGGTGATTAATCCGACAGGTTGGAGGCGGAATTATAAAACGGCGAAATGCGTTATCGCGCGCGCGGTGAATGCGCGCGAGAGCGGTGACGGCGTGCCGCGTAAATGCACGAGATAAAGACGACTATATACATTTGGCCTGCTCGTCCACTTCGCGACGATACGTACGTATATCATGCCAGACGGTTCATCATGCGGTGATGAGGAAGGACAGAAGTCCATTTATCAGAGGCTCGTTCATAGAAATCTTTCCCGAGTGCCGAACGATGACTCAAAGGATATCCCGAGATTATCAAAGATCGTTTAATTTTATCTTTTGATTTTGCGAATCGTATAGATGTTCACGTAGATTCCGCGGTTCTCGGTTCTGCAGCTCGAAAGCGCGCCAAAGCGGCAAACGGTGCAGCGGTGCAACGAGATAAACACAAAGTCAGAAGTTAATTAATTAATATAAACGCTTGTCATGATAGTAAACGCGGCTTGAAAATACGTAGCAGGAATCACGGGATGCCTGGAAGGTGGAAAAAGTTTCCCTGCAATGTTGCTTCATAACTACATATATCCATGGTCGGATCAAGGCATTTTAAGAAGCCTGTGTAGAGTAGGGGTTCTCAAAGAATATAAGTAGGCTTATATCTCCCTTACATTTTATAACTTTATTATTCAATATTTAAAGCTTTCTCTCAGACTAAACTGCCTGCGTTATAAATCGTCGACGTTGCTTTTGTAATAAATGGTCGCACGCATTCTTTTTTATTCAGATATCAGAGGATATAATTGATATGCACATACGTTAACTTTACAGACCTAAAGACAAGATTAATTCTCTCAGCGTATATTTTTATCATTCTCAGCGTAAAGGCACCGAGAGAATTACCTCGGTGTACGGGCAGTACGGGGGCCCGGCCCTGCACACGTACGTCGGAGTCGCGACGCGAAGGTGAGCGCGCGGTTAATTTGCATAATCAATTCAAAACGATGAGTCTCGCGCCTCGAATGGATCGGTCATTCTTTTCCCGACGGCCCCCGGTATGGAAGAAAAGCCATTCCTGGCGTTATATAAATTACGGTCGTCTCACCCAAGAGAAGTGCACGCTCTTATGATTGTTGGGACGGCGCGGCCGCGGCGTTGTGGTAGCGAGTAGCAACCGGGGCTCTCGAGTCCCGCCGTAGTAGCTTCGCTTCGATTTGGATCTCTGATTACGCATCGCGAAGCCGACGTGCGCCAGAAATAAAAAGGCATCGGTAACAGAGAAAGAAAGAGAGAGACAGAGAGAAAAGAGAGCAGAAAAATCAAGAGGGAAAAACCGCGCATGTTGCAAGCATCGTGAGGCATAAAACCTTTTACGAGCGTTAAAAATCGCCGTGCTACGGCGTCCCGGCGCCGTTTCTTTATTTCCATTGCGGTAATCCCGTCCTCCCTTTACCGTTATACCTCGCTGTGGTCATAAACAAGCGAATCCTTCGCCGTTTTAATTTCTTCTTCGTCCTCTCCGACCGAAACGCCTTCACTCTTCTCGCATACGGTCCGCCCTCTCGCGCGCCCATCGTCTCTTCGTCTCGTCCTCTCCTCTCTCGCCATCCGTTGTCATCCTCCATCGTGTTCCTCGCGTACGTAGCGTTTATGGCACTTACACGCTCGTTAACGAATCCACGTATTGCCAGACGCTCCCGATAGACGATTATTTTCTTTCCACCGTCGCGACATGATTACGTCGTTTAAAAACGCGTATATCTTTCAAAGATCGTTTTGAAGAATTTAATCATTCGAAAGGGATAAAAACTTCCGACCATTCCATCAATGAATAACCCACGCTCTTTCGAAGCAAAAAATTAAACGCTGCAAAAAATTGAGAAACCTTGATGTATATCAGCTAAAAAATTATATAAGATAAAATTATTAAATTTGTCTGTAAACTTCTGCGAATTGATTATGTAATTTTTTAACACCTCGTCTACTTCGGCAAGGTTTGAATGCGATGGTAGAAACGTAAAAAAGAATGTGTGTATTTTCACGAATTGGTTACACAACTTTTTAACACTCTACCTATTTCGGCAAGGTTTCAACACGATGATGAAAGTGTAAATGGTATATTCCTTTTGAATATTTGATTTGATTAATAGAACATATAGGTACCATTTCAATAAAATTATCCGTCGCGGTTACATGATATATATCTTATTTTTTATGATGAGAATATTATTAATGACCGATCGGGTGATTTTGTTGTCGTAGATGTGAGCTATTGAAGGTGGGATCCTCAGGAACCGCGAGGTCCTCGCAATGGAGGCGGGACCAAAGCAGCAGCAGCAGTCGCCGCAACAGCAACAGCCCCAGCAACAGCAGCAGCAGCAGCAGCAGCAACAGTCGCCTCAGCAGCAACAGCAGCAGGAGAGCTCACCCGGCAGTGCGAGTCAGTCATCTCAGATCCAGGCAACCATCGGTCCTCAAGGTGGCCCGACGCAGGGTCAAGGTCAGCAGAATGCGGAGGACGCGTTCGCGGCGACGGAGAACACCCCCGTCGGCGAGGGCGTGCTCCTCGCTCGGATCCACGTGCCCGAGCTCTACGTCAGCAAGTGTCTGCAGTTCCCGAAGGATCAGCTGGTCTGGGACGTGAAGCAGCAATGTCTGGCGTCCTTGCCCAAGGTATGAACGATGTTTCGACGTAGGTAATGGAGGAGTTGTCGTGTATATTCCTGGATATCCCGAGGGAAACCTTGAAAACAGCCTGCGGAGCTGGAGTTATATCGATACTCTTAACGACGACGATCGAACGCGCGCGCTCGCGCGAGATTCACTCCTGGAGTCTGGACTAAAATTTATCTCCCGGCTGCTCGATAGCGCGAGATAGACGGACGAACGGACGAACGGACGGACGGACGGACGGGCGGACGGACAGACAGGCAGGCAGGTTGCGCGATGGAAGATGAAGGGGAGAAATTGAAAACGGAACGCATTATTCTCTTTCGCGGCAATAAATCCCGCGCGCGTACTTCTCCCGCGTGTTATTTCTGGCCGGACGATCCTTACGTCGGAAATTTATGAAGCCCGTGGCGGATTCTCGTTTTGCCGTCTCCATCGGACGTGCGCGAGAGAGTGCGCGCGCTTGCTCGCTCGCTTGCTTACTTACTTGCGCCGAGTCCTTCGCACGATAATTACACGTATTTCGTTGAGAAATTCCCCCGCGATCGAAAGCGCCGGTAATATAATTCGTAGCCCCGATTTAGCGTGAGTTGGTGCGCGCGAGAGACGGAGACGGTGCACGGAAAAAGGACAGAAGCGGTGAGAAGCGGAACGGCGTTGGCCTCTCTTACCCTCTCATTCCCGTGCGCGCACGTAGTGCCGGTCGCATTTCGTTGAGAAATTCGTCCGCGATCTCTTTCTCTCTCTCTCTCTCTCTCCCTCTTGAGAGCGTAGTATAATATAATTCGTACCTGCGCCACCCGGGGCGATTTGTTCCCGCTGGAAATTGCGGTCGCGTGTATATTTCACCGAGGATCGCCGAGTATCGATTAATCGCCGATTACGGTCGAACCCCATCGGATCTGTCATTTATCACCGTGCATCCGCTTCTCTCGCGCGCGCACCGCCATGCCAGATCCCAAGGACTCCATCAGGCTTTTTTCGAAGGACGCTCCCTCCGTCCGTCCTCTCTCTATCTCTCTCTCTATCTCTCTCTTTCTCTCTTTCTTTTCCTTCTTCTCTCCTCTTTCTCTGTCTCTCTATTTCCGACGCTCCACTCTTCTCCTCTCCTCACCTTTCCTTCTTTCGCCCGCCCTCTTCGTCGTCGCGAAACCGCTCGTAGTTCCTCGGGCGGCAAAAAGTACAGCGCACAATGTTGCGCACTGATTGTGAGAGCAGTGCAGAGGCAGCAGCGCGCTTTACATGCCGATTTCGCGAGATTGCAGACAGCGCGAAATTAAGAGCCGCCAGAGCGAGTAATGACGAATTCTCGAGGCGAGGAGAGAGCGAGATTCCAGTCTTTTCTGCTGCTTTCGTGGTGAATCCGTCGGCCGTCCCGCGGGACTGCCGAGAGTCACGAAGAGTACCTATGCCAGATTCAAAGACGGTAATCGGATCGAGTCTTCTCTTCTATTTTTATGTTCGACGGTATCGGAGCTTTTCTTCGCAGGAAAACATCTCTCCAAACGTGCTCCATTGATCCCCGCAACGCAATCAAGAGCTGTTTATAACACTTTTTTTTTAATTATAACTTCAATCGAAGAGTTTAGCACTTTAGCGCAATATGGATATACTCCTTTTTTTTTAAGAATGTAGGATAATCAGTCTTGAGAAATTGAGAAAATTATATTTTACGTTTATCGAGTTTTTAAAACGCGGTTTTTTCACCACCGAATTTGTCGTCGCACCGAATCCTTCATTCGTAATCTTACTTTCCGTTGGTTACTGGGGATATCCTTTTATCTTGGACTTCAAAGAAATCGCATTACGATTCGGTCGACGACACTGCACGATCCGATACTCATCGCCTTTGAATCCCATCGCGTACTCGCTTTCGTCGTGCTTTCATTCGACTCTCAAGAACTTTGACGACCGCACAAGAGCACATGTTAGACGCACTTTGTTGCTGAAGCGTGTCAAGAATAGACACGCGCACATGCGCGAGTGTCCCCGTTAGGCGAAATAGAGACTAGAATATCGATATTGTGTGGCTTTTCGCTTTCTGTGAAGTCGTCACGCTGCCATACGTCCTCTTTCTCTTTCTCACTCTCTCCTCCCTCTTTCTCTCCCTTCCTTCCTCTCTTTGTCTCTCTTTCTTGCTACTCTCTGTCACGCAAAAATTTTCACGCGTGTCGTCTTTCTGCCCCACATGCTTGCCTTCCGGGACACAGGAGGTACAGCACAGAGACCCCGATATATACCCCCGTTAAGTCCTTCACCAAAAAACGACCAATTGCTTACTCGACATTTTCGTTTTCTTCGCTTCACCTCGTTTTAGTTTCCCTCGCAATCTCATCGATCTGTCGAGTCTGCGAAATAACTTCTTTAATTCTCTCACGTTCCATCAAATCGATTTATACATTTTTTTGTAATAGCAGAGATATACATGTATTATACGGTCTAGGTATCAGGTACGTGAAGGAGACTTAAAGCGATTTAAATACGCGGTACCAGTACACGGTTCATCGATTGTATTATACACGACGATTGTGTGTCTTGCATGAAAATATAAAAGGAGAACATGTACTGGTACCGGTTCAATCCTGTCCCAGTATTTCCCTAGGCCTAGAGTTTGATTTGTACTTAATGTTTTACTTTTAGTTCTGTCTACTTATTGAAATATTTATGCTCTGCATTCAGGATGAATTTGTCGATAATCTGAACTACTTAAATAATTTAATATTAACATATTAATAGATGATATAGGTATATTATGATTATTGTATACAATTATATTGCAAGAAGAGAGGAATGTTTATCGTGCGATTACGTCCAACTCATCCTGGAACAGCATCTTACGATATGTACATGCACCTGTATTATTCATACGTTTTTTTTTTTTATTCATGTGCATAGATTTATATACATATACGTACATTTGTCTCGCAATGCGCGTGACCGCCAATGATCGTGTATTTTCTGACCTGTGGTGTTGTTGTTGTTGTTGTTTTTGCTTTTGCCTCACCCTGCACGGGGGCGAAATACACTCTACACCCGCCACCAACCACCAACCGCCACACCTGTGCTACTATCGTCTCGTGTTGTGGGGCCCTATCTACGAACGCGCGTACCAACCCCCCTTCGTACGAACGAACGAACGAACGAATATCGCAAATGCCACGCGCGAAAAATACCGCGCCTTTCGCGGGCCCTTCATCACCCTCCACTTCCGGTTGTGTTACGGATAAACCGCCAACACCGCTTCTCCATCCCTTTCGAGCGTCTCGCAGGTGGCCACTTGGTACAGGGTACGTCTTCACTATTACTAATAGCATGCGACCACGCCTTTCGTTCTTCGTCGATCGGTTTCACTCCCCCTTTTGTATTTGCCGTTTCGTGCCGATTTGCATGGCGAAATGAGAGAATCCTGCGACGATTTAAAAGGGAATGTGATACCTTTTTTAAAATACATTTATTATTATTCACCCTGAAACACCCTTTTCAGTTTTAAGTGGTTTAATAGAATTGTTTTAATTAATAATGATATATATTTCCTATAAACCATTAGCTTTTATTTAGACATTGTTCGTGTCATATTTCCTTGCAAATTGATTTATATTTTTTTGGTATATATATATATATATACGTGTAACGTCAAGTTATTAACTTTTGGTTTAGTAAATTTGCAGAGAAAGTTGCAGTAAAGCGCTGTCATGTTGCACATTTGTTATTATACAATCCGGTTATAGTAGTGGAGTTACGTAAAGTGATTATTTTTATTCATTTGCTAACAAGCCGTGATTACGTAGCGACAGTTAATCTTCAATTTTCTTATCTGTTTTCTTTGTATCTGCCGTTTAATATGCATTAAATACTTATGGATCAAATAATGAAACAAGTATATTTGATGTCTTCGAAGCTAAGGGACTATAAGAAAGATATACATATATTTTTTGTATAATTCAGGATTATATTTCATATACTCTTAAATTGTTCCTTACGTCTGTGTGAATCTCTCGAAGCGAATACCACGATTTATCTGTAATACAGAATGGGGAGATCAGGAATAGTTTTAGGTTGCTCATATGGTATAGTCTTCGCGAAATATCGACTAGCATGCTTGTACAATAGTTTGTCGAGGCAGTTTAACGTGATTGTCCTTAACTATTGGTCTCTGCACGATAATAGTTTATAGCACGATTGTTGCTCTGACGTTATTGCACGCGATGCGGGCAGTTAAACTAAACAGTTAAATTTCGAGAAGATAATACATTGCAAACTGTTTATGTGACAATTACAACATGCGTTCTCTCTACAATCTTCTCTTGCGATCGATTCTGATTGTTCTCGTCGCGTCTCAGTTCTTTTCATTCAGTTTCGGAATGCGTGCAGCGAGAGTTGTTTCTGCTCGTGTTCGAAAACGTCAGCGAAAACAATCGTATGACACGCGATTGCATGCACACAATTTGTGACACAAATCGAGCGGCTACGCGCAACCTGCAGTTTTCGATATTTCCATAATGTACACGACAAATTTACACGCTTTCTGCGTTTAGACGAAATATCAGAAATTGTATGCTCGGAACACTTAGCCGCTCGATTCGTAAATCACGTTTGCGACTGTGGTTCACTCAGGTGTGACATTTCAGCGAGACCGCAAATTTTCTCAGCGAAGGTACATCGCTGCGTACAATTACTGATTACAGTACTAGTGGCATAAGGCTCGAAGGAGATTTATTTTGGCGCGTCGAAATGCGGCATAATAATGGGCTTTTTAGCACGCGCGACATTACGCCGCGTTTTGCATCATAATGCGTTTTGATGTAATACGAAAGCTCGAAAGGATATCCGCGATTCTCGCCGGGCGAGTGTCCTCGATCGAGGTCGCGCGCCATGCTGTCGACCTCCTCCAGCGAGACCGTCCCGAGTCCCGACCAGCGCGATGCGATGTAGCGAGCAGCGCTGCCTGCTAATGTTGCTGCTGTGTCTCTCTGACGTTGCTGTACACGGTGACTTTCGTTTTCGCCGGGAGGTTAACGAAACCGTTGAACCCACATCGATTGCCGCGTTGCGTTCCTTCGGACGGGCACGCAGTAGTGCCGACCATCGTTCTGCAGACAAGAACCCCTTTCAAGAATAAATCTGCGGAAATTTACGAGCTAAAATTTATTTATACAGTTTACAATGCTAAGTTTTTTTCCGAATATTTCTCTGCAACAAGAAATATTTTTCTATAAAAAAGATGCAAAACTTTATTTTTTTCTACATCTAGTGCTAAAATTTTTTGACAGGATGTACTGCGGAATCTTTCCTTCCTAAAATAAAAGAGCGCCTCTTTTCTTTCTAGAATTTTTAAAAGGTCCACAATTTTTCTCCAACATTTCCTAAATCGTACGTTCCGCGAGAAAAATGCATAAGATGTTCCTTATCACACGTGCGATTTGTAAAAGCAGCATCCCAGAAGCCTCGCACGTAGGTACGAGTTACGTATAGAAAGCATTTTTCGAAATTATCTCCATATCGTCTGTTCGTTCGGTTGGTTGGCGAGACTATCGGATCCGTCGAGGCGACCGCGACGCGCCGCGTGCTCCTTAGGTCTTGAACCGGAGAGTCGGCCAAGAAATTCGTTACCCTTTTTGTTACCTTCCCGCCAGACGCTCTAAATACACCGTGTGCCGCTAACGACGCCAGCTCGTTACTCCTTTCGTGTATATCGCTTTCGATCACCTTGGCCTAAGGGGCCCATTCTCGCGTTAAAATTGCTCCACCTCCGCCTCATCCTCCTCCTTTCTGCAGTTTATTCGCGTCCCGTAGGTATTCTATCTCGCCTTCGTCGATCGAGAATAGGATACGGAATCCTTACACGATTCGCCAAAAGTTGTTTAAAAAGAATAGGAAGAAATAGCTGGGTATGAAAAAGGCGAACAAGAAGCTATAATAAGTAATTGTTTTTATTTATTTATTAAAATTTCTACTGCACGTATCTATCATTCTACGTGAAATTTATATTATCTTCATCTGCCCGTTTTTAAAATGTTATGTTAATTGTTAAGGTAGTCCGTTTTACAATATGTCAATGCGAATAACAATAGTTTCAACAATAGTTGACATTTCAATCCAATATAATGCTGATGATTTATGTTAATTCGATCTCAGATATTTCCAAGCTATCAATATGCGTCTCGATAAAATCTTATTATTAGACGACGATAGTTAGCTCCTGGAAGCAATTGCTTCAAGATCGCGACGTGGTCGCCCGGTGCTTATCGCCGCAAATGTGCATGATCCACCGATATCACTGTACCGGAACAGACTGAATATTACCGGCATGGCGATAGTATATCGCCGCATATCCCGCAGGAGGATCTCGGCGCGGATAAATTCACCCTGGCTCTGGCCGGAGCGCCAGAGGATCCGTGGCAGGATCGAGAAGGCAGGACTTCGTAGGCGTAGACGATCACCGTGATCCACGATTGCGTGAACCAGGATCATCCTTTACTTCCGATAGGATCGCGCCCCCCTTTCTCTTTCTCCATCTTCCTCGCGGCGGCTTCGGACTATCTACGCGTCGTCACTTTGTAACGCATATTTTTCTCGCGCCTGCACCATGTAATAACGTTCTCTTTATTTTTATCGGTGGATAATTTCAAATTTGTATCGCGGAAAAGGTGCCTAAAGTCTAATATGCGCGATATAATAATTCCTCGGAATCAGAGATTTAGAAAAAGAGTGAGTTAAAACATTTTCGAGTATAAAGTTTTTAACTAATTTTGATTTTGAATTTCAGCAAAAATAAGATGATCTTTAATCAATTATTAATACATAGAATTACATAAAATCGAGGCTCTTTGATTTGTATTTGTCGACCTTTTTAAAACATCCCGTAAAATAAACGTTTATAGCAGAGCTCTTTATACACGCGCATTCTTTACATTAAGTAGGAGTGTATGTTCGGAGTGACAATTAGATCGATTTTCAGCGACGGATATAGTTGCCCTCGCACGTGGCTTATCGATTCCACAAACAAGTTCAAGTCGCGGTACGTGATTACGTCCGCATACTTATAGTATAGACAACATACCGCGAATAAAATGACACAACCCGGAAACGAATGATCTCGCGTACGAATGATGCCGGCGTGTATACGTATAGGACTAGGGAGAACGAAGGATTCTGCCGTCAAGATCGACAAATCCTGTGCCGCCCCGCCGTCGCGTCGACACGGAACAAATGCGCGCGAGTTGTCGAGCGAGTACTACGTCGATCTATTTATATCGATCGTACGCCGTGAACCGGGTACGAGAATAGATCGAATGGAGATCGATGGCCAGGTTTTCCTCAGCGTTGAGCGTACAGTTGGAGGACGACCTCGATGGAACCGGACGAACGTGATTTTTTAAACAAATATATAACTTCAGTTGAAAAGCAAGAAAATTAACGAGATTACGAAAATCGCGAAGCAAATAAGAGACCGAGGAGCAGGCAATTTTTTTTTAAAGGGGGATATGTTGCTTCAGCGGAGTCCGAGGAAAGATGTGCGATTTTCGGATGGACGGTAGAACACGCCGCGCCGGAGCCAATTACGCGGTTGGAGATCGAGCGATCGTAAGGAGTCTCAATCGAAGGTGCGGAATCTCCCTCGCGGGGAAACTGGATGCGGACACGCGAGACGCGAGAGGCACATCCGCGGAGACACGTGGGCTTCCTCGAAAAGGGACAAGATGCAGCCACCTCGGCTCTGTATCTCGCTCTTTAACCGTCGCGGTCGTCGTTGGGTAACTCGGTGGAACCCGAAGCGTTGTCGCTTATATCGCATAATTGCTGGCGTTCCTGGCGGGCAGACTCTTTCGAGGATATGCGATTCGCGCGCCCATCGGATCGGACGAAGCTCGATCGTGCCAGCGGCGTATCGTCCTCATTCCTGAAACATTTTTGCCGCTCATTCAATTTAGCGAGTATTTACCATTCCCACTAAAAACGCCCATAGCGACTTGCTTAAAGAGGAAAGAAACAGCCTGAGCTTATTAAACGTTTATTAAGTATACACATTTCTCGCGCGCGTCGCTTGATGACAATCTTGATACGAAATTGCCAAGTAATTTTAGAGCTATCATTTTATTTAACATGCGTGGTGCTCTACGCACTATAAAAAATCTTCCCCGTTCCTTCAAAAATAAATCAATTTTTATAATGCATATTTATTAAAAACGAGAAAATATTCCAATAATTTTTTAGAAAAAAGAATAAAATTTTGAGCGTTATTAATTTAATAAACAATAAGACATTTCTTTTATACGTTCTTTTTCTCTTGTCATTTAATAATTTAGTCCAAAAAATCGTCATATGACGATTCGAGCTGTGAGCTTTTTCTCCAGAGCGAACGATTTAGCGATACATTAAAAGAACACGCTGCGCTATTTTTCACTCGCATTCGTAGGTGCGCGTCTATAGTCGCGTCCCCTTTAGGGAAAAAGGAATGGAAAAGAGGGAAAGGTTCGTTCCTCGGTTCGTTTTGTGTATAACGTCGCTTCTTTCAGTCTCGACGGGATCTAACCGTGCGGCAGTAGCCAGTAACTGCAGCAGCCTTTTACCCGGGGCTCCTCGAGTGCAATCTCGTATTCATGAATTCCTTGTACGTAGCCCTCCCCTGCGTTCCTTCTTCACCTACGTCTCCACCTCCGCCTCTACTCCCCCCCCCCCCTGCCCCGCGACGTTGCCTGGTCCCCGGTCTTTTGTGTACCGTGTGTGCACGGAGAATATCTCACACGCGTGCAGAACCGGCGACCGAAAGAAATCGCACTACGTCAATCGGGATGCACGCGTGATCATCGAAAATGCAAAGCGTGCCGCTTTTATGCCTCGCCCGGCGAATCATTATTCGTATTGCTTATAGACAGGGCAATCGTAGAATGGATACATTGGCCTGCTAAATCGTAATTCTGCTATTTCCTTACGTATCCTTACGTATTTGCATAGTGGATAGGATCTTCTGGAATTCTCGACATTGTTTCTTCGCAATTATTTCGATATAAAACAGTAAATACTTTAGCAGTAAGTTTTTAAACTAAAATTTGTTCTTGCAGGTAAAATCCTCCGAAACTTGCGTGGGTAGTAAGAATTTATCAACTAGCAGGGTATCAAATAATTAATTAGCCTGAAACTTCTTTGTGTTTAATCGTTTGTAAACTCCACAATAATTGATACATCGATATTTCAGTGACACAAAAGTTAAGTTCTCGTTAAAAAGTCCGCCGTTCGTATTACGGTCGGTTATAAGACATCTTGTCAATCTTGCAACTGTGTAACCTACATATGTAGTTATTGAACAGCGATGATTCCGCAGGGACGTCTGATCCGCATAGTCATTTAAGCTTAGCGAGCCGACAGATCCGAGCTTAACATACATACATTTATAAACCACGTGCATTCATATTGTATACGTGTTTTTTGTGAATATAGTTCAATGAATAGTTGATAAAAGTAGAAACAAAAAATAATAGTAGGTATCTAAAAAGAAGAATATATTGAAAACTGAATATATGCATGTGTATCAAATTGGATCCAGATCAATTAAGTGAACGCAAACAAACACGAATAAACAATGTCATTTGTGCGGTGGCGACATCGTTCGCATTCATTTAAAGCAATATATTCGTTCGTGTTTGTTCGCACTTGTTTGCTTTGTCTGGATTTGATTTTTTAAAAACTTGATTAAACTCGTTAAATAACGTTACAGAAATTTAAAAAAAATGGATGATTAATGAGCAATGAAAATCTTTAAAATTTTAATGAAACTAATCTCTATAAACAATGTCTTATGTCATTTTATGAATTATTGGATTATTCGTTACAGTGATATCGATTAATTTATGATATTAATTACATTTTATGGGTACATTATTCCATAATTTATTTGCCTTTTATGTTACCTTTTGCATAATGTGACGACGCATAGCATGACGTATTCCAATATTCCTGCGAGGTGAACTATCGATTCTAGCCTATTTTTATATTGCGTGAGATTAAATTGACAGCGTGTGCAAAGTAACAAGCGTTATTCATGAAAGAATAATTGTTGCGGTATTGGAAGAAATTCTTCAGTTTTTCGAATTGGATGTAGATATGTGTATTGCGTTATGTTCTGTGTGCTAATGTGTTTCTTTTTTAAATATAGATCTCTCTTTATTTACAAATTAAATTAATTTATATTTTCCATTTTAGTGTTGAGATTAAATTTTTAAAAGCGCCAAAAAGATTAAATTTTTAGTCATCTTGTATTTATATAAACTCGCGTTTATAAATCTCAAATATTTCAGAAGTTGGGACTTTTTTATCTCAAATATATCATTATAGCGAAAGAGAAGAAATTAAAAACTGATGTATACAATACAAGTATAAATATCAACTGTGATATTTAAAATTATTTTTTATATAGCTTTTGTTTGTCGTTATTACTGGAAATGGTTTTCAGATTATCGCGACGTTCCTTCGGAACTCAATTATTTCGAGACCTTGATTCGTGTACACATGTCGATCGTGCTCCGCTGCAAGATTGATCCACTGCGTCGCGTCCAGGCCTCTATCGAGACAAATACCCCGTCGCTATAAATAGTCTATACAAATGCGATTCTCCGGATGCCGCAGCGACATCGAGTCGTACCACAGAAATAAATCTCTCCGCGTCAGCCCTCGATCCGCGTCCTCTTCTCCGTCGTGAGCCGCGGAGGAGAATAGTCATTCGTCATAGAGTCGCCACAATTAATTATGCCAAACGGCAATCGATACGTCGCACGCGCCTTTTTTCCACGCGTTATCTCGTATCGACCTCGTGAAAAATAAATCGGTGGAATTCCAAGACGAATGACTTCGCGTTAACAAATTGCTTTCGTGATAAGACACATTGCCATGTAGTTTTTGTATCGTTTGCTGTCTCTTTATTGTTGAATCCGCTAAACAATGCGTTATGCATATATAGGAACGCTAAATTTTTCAGTAATTATCTCTACAGTTTGCCGATTTTTGTGTACTCTTTCTCTGATGAATGTAATGACGCCAGATTAAATAAAGTTAATACGCTCGTTACAAGCTAACAATAAGCTATAAGCTAAATCACAGGCCAAAGACGAGCATAATAAACTTAGGTATTAAATATTAATTTATATAATGACAAAGAAAAATGATTAAATTGTAAATTCATATACTGATTGTGAGAAAAAAAATTTGTTGAAGAACGCAAAATGTGTTTAATCCAACTAAAATATTTATAGTCCAATACGTTCAACTAAACATTACTACGATGAAACAAAATATTGTTTTCAAACCCCATAAATTGTTACTATTGTAAACAAAACACTTTGAACCAACAAAACACTATTTGAACCAACCAATTTTAAACAACCTAAACAAATTTTGCGCATACAACAAATTTTTTTTCTCAGTGTAGTAAATAACATTGTAAATAACCGAACGTTTCGGTTCATCAGCGGCGAATTACTTAAATATTGAATCATCATAGTCGTTTTTTTCGTTGCCGAACATCGTGACTTCCTCATGACGATTTCATGGGAAGTTCTCTTGGTATTATTTGCGCAGTATGGACCCCTCTCCTTTCTGCGGGGTATGGGGGGGGGTACACATAGCAGTTGTCAGTTGCTATGTGTGGACCAACACAGCTTAACGTCTCTTCCGAAAGACGAAGCCCAGTTTCTCCGCACGAGAATCCCCTCTTTATTTCTCGTACGGCGGGTGCAGTATGAAAATATAAAATTTTCTGTGATTAGGTGAACTTGAACCCGGTTCCTTCTGGTTACGAGTCTGGCGCTTTACCACTAGACCACACTGCCACCCAAATATTGAATAATGGACTTAAATATACATATAAAGTGATATGTCGGAACTTAGAGTAAAATAATTAAGCGTAATAATAATAAAAGTAGATAATAGAGTGTCAGAATTAATGGCAGGTGGACTCATTGTCAGTAGTGTAAAACAGTGAACAATAACACTTTTTCCCCCGCATAAATCAGTGAATGACGCCAAAGATCCTATTCTTTATCGATGAAAGATTTATTAACGTCTACACAGCAATCTACAAGTATCAATTAAGCCTGAACCAGACTATTCGTTCTACATTTCACTTTTGACAGACTGGAAAAATAATTTTGCTACAAGATTGCCGTGGAAACAACACGGCGAGAAGACCCGTGGAAGCCGCGCCGACATTCCATGCCGGGTAACGAACTTCCCGCCGTTAATTGACAAAAATTCTCTGCCAAACGTTTCGCGCCGACTGCCAATATCCGCCAATTTGCGAGTCGCTCGGCTGACTTTCCGCATCCAGCAGGGCCAACGAAGTGCGGCTCTCGCGTGCAGTTTGTCGGTGTAATTTCCAGTCTGATTAGCCGACACCTCTAGAGCGTGTACGCGCGCGCGTTTTCGAGTTATGTACGAATTGCCGCTAACGATGTAGTTAACGGTTGATTAAAATCGAGATCCATCTATTTCCGCGGAGGCGGTGGGAATTTTGGTCCCTTTACCGGACGGGAGAACGGGAGCGCCGCGCGCCGCGCGCCGCCCTTTACCATGCCCGTAGCACGGAAACGTATCCGCGGCACGAAACGAGTCCGATAATCGCCCTATAATTCAACCTGAATCGCGCCGAACAGTGTAGTGGCTACACGGTGGCACAAAAACCTTATCGCGTGCGGCAATTTGTCGGCGGCGATCTTTATTTCGTGCCTGTTTGGCTGTTTGTATAAAGACCAGGTAGAAGAGATAAAAATACCCCGGGAGATTTTTATTTATCTCCCGCGCCGTCAATTTACGCCGCTAAATATTCGTAACTTTCAAATGGTAATTGCAGTCGTACCTTCATTATCCCGATGCCGCGATGCAAAGAGGGATGGCCATTAATTCGAGAGTAGAATACGCGAGATTACTCCGATTTTACTCTGCATATTTTATTCATGGCACCGCCTGAAGAATTAACCCGCGACAATTTATCGCTGTTGCGCAACACGATAAAGTTATGACTTGCAGAAAGTGTAATTTGCCTAATAAAACACGCTTCATAGGTAGCGTTAGTGATCGAAATATCGTCGCCGCCACGTGGAGCCCGTCGTCGGCCTCCACCGGAATTGATTGCCAATTACCGGTGGAACGACGCTGACTCGATTCTGTGATCTAGAAAATTGAGTTACTTGACGAAACTCGATTCGACGGCGAATATGGCGGCGCGGCGGTCTCGAGACGAAAATGCGGCGTCACGTTAATCATGCCTGTAAGTTTATTCCTGCCGTAATACGCGAGCGACGCCCGCGGACATGTTATTTTTATTTTTTACACCGATTAAAAAGAAACATTTTCGGAGTATTCGAAATTGCTGTCGTAACTTGAGGATAACGAATGCTAATTATCGCGCGTGATGAATTAATGAATACGATACCTACTCATAAAGTATCGTTATAATAAGATGCGCGAAAGGATTCTCTAGAATCCTTATTCGGGACAGTGAAAGCGTGCAATACATTGACTCCGTTCTCAAAGAGTGCCAATTTACATGACTTTGCATTAATGACGCGTGTTATGTCATATTAGTTCTTGTCGTTTTTATTTATATTACTACCATTAATCATTTAAATAATCTGACTATTTAATCTTCCACCATATTCCAATTATATCGACTAATGAACATCTAAAATAACTTTGTACAATTTATCGCGCACGCAAATAAATATCGGAAATATTTTAATCGATGCGAAAGGCGTTCATGTAAAATGCATCGATAAGCGCCGTGATATGATCGTCTTATTTCACTTATTTCAGATTTCATAGCCTCGCGGAGTTTTTACTCGACGCTAATAATAATAAAAAGGAGATTTTTACTTGGTTAAGAAATTAAAACATCCTCTTTGCGACGTGATTCAAAGAAAGAACGCGATAATCACTGTTAAGCACCAATAATAGCGACCGGTGACGAAACCAGAATCAGTTCTAATAACCAGTTTGACGTGAGACAAAAAGCGACGGCGGACTTAAGAATCAATAAAGGGGCCTAAAGGATCGTCTCGTCGATTTCAGCGATCTTCCCGGAAGAATAGATCCTCCCTTTCCACCATTTTTTTCCGCTCGTTCTTCCGATCGAACGGTTCGCTCATTTCTTCGCCGTCGGCGTCTTCTTACTTCATTTTCCGGTGATAAATCAGATGAATCGGAAACTTCTTACAAATAATTTGCGCAATCTTTTACCGACACTTATTAGTGATTTCTTAAATACAATACATTAAATACTTTTTGACAAAGCTTTATCGAAATTTGTCTTACAGATTGATACAAGTGAATTTTTTTTGAAATTTTAGTAATACTTTTAATAATTTTAACTATTTTTTCAAATTTGCAGCTGCCGTATATTGAATTAAAAGAATTAAATTACTAATATCTGTATCTTTATTTATCTTTATCTATAAATTAAATAGCGCACAAAGTTATCCTTGTGCATTTGCTGTTCAATTTTTGACTAGAGACAAAAACGAAATGTCTTATATAATGGCTCTTATTAATGAGTGTATGTATTAATGTGTTTTCGAAATACGATACAACGCAAAAGCGCCCTATATCAAGATATTCAATTAGGCACCGACTAATATTAACGTCGATAATTGTTAAGAAATCGCTCGTTATATTTTTCGAGAGGTAAATCGTTTATCTTATCGAGATTAGTCATTAACCTTTGTTCAAAAGTTAAACCTACGTGGCTTATGGGCTCGGTATCGGGGGATCTCAATGCGGCATGGTAGTGCGTCGATCGCTTTTGCGATAATGGTGTGAGTCAGCTTGATGGACGCGGGAGAAGATGCTTGAATAAACTTCCAGATAAATATTTGCGCTTCGCAGAATGCCTTTGCATTGTCCGAGCCGTAGGATCGTTTCAAATTAAACAGCGGCCTTATCGCGCATTGTCAGATCAACCGGCATCTTCAATCTTGATGATCAATGGTTATACAAAAGTATTCCCTGCGATTTAAATCTAGGATTACGATAACTGTGTTAATTAATATTATTGTAGTAGCAGAAAATTCACGTCGATAGTATCAAATACCATTTTAAAAACATCGTAATATTATGACGTGTAATCGAACCGATTGACGAGAGATTATCGCCATTTTTTAGGAGTGTCTAATATCACTCCGATTTTGTTCACTTTACCTTCAGTTACGAGTGATCACAGAACTCGCAGTCGAACCCTTTCGCGATGCGCGGTCGTGTAAGCCAGCGGATGTCCAAAGAACCGCTATTAAAGTCTCGATGACTGCTTTTTTCGCGATGCGCCCCGGCAATTTGATTTCGTATTCCGCCATGGCCGCTCCGTTTTTTCCTCTCTTTTTCTCCGTCGCGTAGTCTTTCGCCGGTGCGTAGATCGAAATTTTATGGGTCGTATTTCCTCTTTAACGCCGATGCTGTGTCCGGCACTCCGGATGATTCCACTCGCCTTTGTGTCCGTCCTCCACCCTCTCCTGTCGACTCCCTCTACTCCCTGTCCTTTACTTTTCGTTTCCCTCTTTCGCCGCCTACCATACCTTTTTTGCGCGGGCGATCGTAAGTTTTCGTTGTTGTATCACGCGGATCAACGGATGTGTATACTGATCGTCTCTCGAGGAAAGTGGAATGAGATCCGGATAGATGGGTCAAATTTGCTAGATATTTATTACCGGATGAATCAAAACCCACTTCCGTGTGAAATAGAGAGAAATAAGCGAAACTAAATGGTCAGATCTTAAGTAGAATGCCTTTTACTTGGAATATATTAACTCTGTTTGCGGTACTTTTTACTAGAACAAACGTGGACCTCGCGAATGGGATCCGGTTTTACTCCACTTCTCCACGAGAGAGGTTCCCGTGATTGGAGTTCTCATAAAACTCACTCGCGTTGGAGTGCGAGAAAAATTCAGAGTACCGATCCTTGGACTCGCCGCGTAAGTTGTCAGCCGCGAGGAGAGAAATTCGCGGAGTCGACGACGAGACGTTGACGATCGGTCGCGAGAGCGAGTGGAGATCGCTGGCATGAAGGCGAAGGCGCGCCCCAAGAAGACGAAAACTCGTTTCGTGCTTCTTTGCGAAGGTTAAAACCGTAACGCTCCTATCCGCCTTGCTCGTCGTCGCGGCCGCTCGTATGAGAGCAAGCGAACGCGGGCGCTGGCCAGGCCGAGCTTAAACATCGGCGAGGCTGGCCCCCCCTCGCCAGACCGCAATTACATCCCATAAAGCACGATTGAGACACGGTTCGGCCATTATTCTCCCATACAGGGCCGTACAAAAGGGTCCCGCCGTTTAACGCGGCGACCCTCTTTCTTGTGCATACCTCGCCTAGGTCGCGGCACGCGCGCGCGCGCGCGTACTTGGTCAGAAGGGAAGAGTGGAAAAATGCACCCGAGCTATGTCAAGGGTGTTTGCTCGCGAATACTCGAGAGTATAGGTCGATGGGACCTCGATCGGACCGCAGGAGCTGCCTTAAAGAGCGATCCACGTGAAGCAATGGTCTCTTCGAGGATGATACCTGTATCTTTATTATGAGTATCCTTCCTTTGAAATTAATATATCGCGTGAAAAAAGAATTTAAAAATAAAATCGGGAAATTTCTTCAGAGGACTGGACGTGCAAAAGAGGATTGCTTTATAAATGAGAGAATTTATTTGAAAGAACAATGAGGTCCTCGTCTTTTGAAAGGGTTCTTTATGGCTCCCGAGTACCGTCGAAAAACGTTATGAGCGAGGTAGAGGATGATAATAATAATCAATTCTACTCGATTCTAATTTAATCGTTGATCATTGACTTTTTCCGCTCTCGGTACCTATGACCTTGCCTCTCACCCGTTCCTTTGGTAATCGAAGAAACTCGAGGCACGTTTCGCTATGGTGCGATTATGCCGCCTCTTGGAACTTTATGAAGCAATTACCGCGGCACTAATTAGAGTAGGAGCGCCGGTTTGGCAGGACTGCTTCATTTTTATCCAGGATGTCGTGAGTAACGGAGGCGAGTCGCTCGCGAGCCTTGCCCGAATGAACAATGCTTGCGTCCCTGCGCGTGTCTCAACTCTCTTTCCCTCAGTATCTCTCCATGAAATTATGCGTCTCGTCTCACTCAGTTTACGCCACTTAGGCAAGTTGGACTTTACGCGTTGATCAATAAATCAAGGAAGGTGCGAATCTCGGTTTTCATAGACGCGCTTTCTTTAATTTAATTTACTTAATCTGTAGATACTATTTGTTTTTGTTTTCACGAATACACGTCACATTTCACCTGAAAGAAGGATAAGAAAGATTATTTTCCGACAGGTAAAATAAATAGATAGAGATAAGAGAGAAAACGAAAGTTAATAACGAAAGTTATTCATTAAGATATTCGTCAAAAAAGGATATATGGAAGTTTGTTAAACTAGATGAGCTTTGCTGAATCTGACACAAGGCCGCTTCTTCATCTCTATCTTCTTATTCATACACATTGCAAACCTCAATTTTAACGACGTTCCGACCACGAAGCTTTGCGCGACGAAGGAAACCACTGACGAGCGTGTCACGGACGCATCATTGAGCCGGCTTAGCGAATAAAGAGCGAAACGAGGACGTCATATCACTCGTAAATACGAACCTCTTGAGGAAAACATATTAAATGCAGCCAGAGAGGAAACCTCTAAAAATGACAGAGTACAATTGCTTTTCTATAATCCGGCCGATCCGGCCTAGAATCGTGCGCGCGCGCGCGCTACGTCACATCACTTATTTCGATCGTGCTCACCTATCTAAAAAAAAATCACTTCAACAAATGATATTATTATTATAGATATAAGTTATTAGAAATCTTTTAAGATTCTTCGCTATCGCTATGATACGATTAATAATATCTTTTTCGTAAGACAATTTATCGGGCTGGGTATTTAGGTCGATGCTGTCTATGACATAAGTAAGAAAAAAACGTTGAAGCATCTGCCGCTAAATGTTCACATCCGTTTTCTCGCTCGTCAGCTGCCTTTTTTTCTCTCGCATTTCGTGGCTTTCCCATGGTCGACCGCACCTCCGCCCATCGCCATCGGTACGGCGAGGTACGGAGACTCCCGCTCTTTTTTTCGTGCGAAACCTTTAATTTGGCACGTGTTGCACTCTTGGCTATTGTTGCCATGATTGTCGGGTTGGCCTGACTTGTCTTCCTTCGCATCGTCGCCGATCTTTCGCGTGGCATAAGCAGAGTATATGGTGATAATGCGCGGTTCTCGGGTGTGCGTGGCACGCGTGTTGTTTCCTCGGCCTCGCTTTTCGCCTATCTCGAGAGTCGTTAGGTCGTTACCCGCTAAATATTATAATACCGCGAGAAAGAGCGCTCCGCCGCGCCGGCGTCGGGGGAACGTCGTAAATACTATTAATGCAATCGGGAATTGATTTTCCCCGGTCCTCGTTTGGTATTCATGGGCAAAGAGTAGTTCGCCACGTTATTCATCCTACCTATGAATACCAAAGATATTGGCCTAAGAGAATTTTGTAGCGAACTCGAGAGAACCGTAATCGCACGCAATGCGGATATCTTTTTACGGAGATAAGCACCTGCTATGTAAAAATACATTTATATTTTATAATTATAAATATTTTTAATATAGTTATTTAAAAGTAATTTAAATACAGAATTCTACTTAATCTATAAGATTAAATTACAAGGTTAAATAGAATTCTATAATTTTTAAATAATTATTCTCATAAAATATGTGTGAATTAGTTTACAACCAAATAAATTAATAATCTATCTATTTGACATCGATGGAGTAAATTACGTCGAATCAAGTGGGTATTAATGACATTAATAATATTGATTTTTTGCGATATGTACACACTGAGTGCGCCGTATGTAATATATAAATATTAGGCGACGCATCGAGCCCTTCAATTATCAAGTAGGCATGATTGTCGTTGAAGAGATAATGACTTACGAAGTAATTGCAAATCCTATGCCTGAATCTTGTCTCGGAAAGTTGCCCGTTCGTAATTGTTGCTACATGCATGTGTGTCAATCGGAAAAGTGGGGGTGGCGGGTCGCTTTGATCCTCTCTCGCGCGAATCACCTGTGCCTTAATATCAAAATTTCATCGCCTTACAGGAACTGAAGGAGAGCTTCAATTACGGCCTTTTCTGCCCGCCGGTGAATGGAAAAGCCGGGAAATTCCTGGACGAGGAACGCCGTCTCGGCGATTATCCTTTCAATGGACCCGTCGGGTATCTGGAGGTAAGGAAACGCGCTCTTTTCATTCCTTCTATTTTTTGTTAAGTTATTCTTCCCATTTGCAATCGTTCGCGAATCGATCGTGTTAATTCCGCTTGTCGTTACAACCACGAGAGAAGACAAATATGTTAGAAGACAGACACATTTATTTCAGTCGGGCGATTATAGTCAGTTTCAGTAACATGTGGTAGTGCACGGCGAAGGCTTCCCGTTTTAGTAACGGAAGGGTTAAGTAACTTCCTCGCGTGCGCATTAAGGCTGTCAGCAGACCCACTTCACGCCTGATAGGATCTAATTACGTTTCTAAGCTGAATACTGAGAAGATAACAATATTCTTTAGTAAATGTGTGAAAATATACTGGAATCGGATGAAGATTTTACATAAAGAAGACTGTAATTATCAAACAGTAAAATTGGAATCTGGAATTACTTTCTTAAATAAAATTTATTCTTAAATAAGAGTTATTTGTTGAGAATGTGGAAAAAATACTTTGTATAATTATTTCGTCATTTTATTTGCCGACAATGTACCCGTAAATGACGCTTGTACTTTTCACAACGTTGCTCGATAAATTTTTTTTTTATAAGTCAATTTTTTTTAGAAAGGTCATGTGCAGCTTCTTTACATCATCTTCAATTTCAAATTAAAGATCCTGCGCAACGATAATCGTTTCCGTAACGTAATGAAAAAGAGAAGTCGCGGAAGTACGTATTATGTAATTAATCATCGCGATGATCCTGGCTATCCTCGCTATACATAAATCACTCGGTGGTCGCGGTGCGACGAATCCACGCGCCCTTGCACGGGCTCGACCGGCGATGACTGTTGAAACGGGGATTCGCGAAAAACAAATAATCCGGTCCCGGGTTAACGAGATCTGGATTCTATCCCGCGGTTTTCTTGCGTAACCGGTGCTAGTTCTCATCACCATCCACCTCGTCGAGTTCCCTGCATCGTCGTCGTCGTCGTAGTTGTCTTCTTCTTCTTCTCCTTTTTCTTCTTCTTCTTCCTCTTCTTCTTCTTCGGCCGATCCCGATCGGTTCCACCGTGCCAGCTGCACGTCCCTGCTTCGTCGCGGGAGATTCACTTTCAGGGACGGCTGACTCATACAGCTTCTTTGAACCGTCTTTAAGCCGCATTCACCTCGCACGAGTTACAAATTACATGGGGGCCCCTCGGCGAAAAACTCGCGTTTAACGAACGCCTGTCAGCGGGATCCCCACCGGACAATGGGGCCCCGTGGTTTTGAAAACCATAAGTCTGTGGATATGTCGCAAAGATCTGAGCCTTAACAATAATACCCTTACAGCGGGACTACTCTCTTCGTAAACATAGGTGTTACGGGTTCTTAAGAGGTATCACGTTTCATCAAGATTTGCTCGTTATTATTTAATTAACAATGACGTTACTGGCCATTATCTTGACAAACCATCGCAAGATTTAATATAATAATCTCTTCGTAGAGTATACCTACAACGTTTAAATCACGTTGTAAGTAACACGTTAAGTAACGTTTGCCTTATTAAATTAAATAATATTTAAAATTGAAAATTAATGTAAAATATAAAATAAATACGATAGAAGCGAAATTATTTCGAGAGGATTTCCTTATCGAATAAATGAACGATATTGAATAAGGCGTTATTTATACATTAAGATGTGCCGGGAAATTATTATCTATGTTGAATAGGAAATGAACTTCCCGTTTATATCGCTAGTACTTCGCCGTAATGTTAGCTTTGTGCCAACAAAGTTTCCTTATTACAATAATCGATCCCTGTCAATCTCAGACTCCCTTTCGTCACGAAAGCCGGAGGAAGTTAATTTCAGGGTTGCTTCAAGCCAAGTTCCTTTGATCCTGACGATCCATTCATTTTACACGAGTTACGTATCGTTGGACAATCGGAGCAGGACGTGGGCGACAAGCCACTTTGGCGAATCGCGAATCCATGAATGAAAAATTAAAATTGACGGTCGCGTGTCGGCGGTGACTGTCAGCCGAGCGCCGCGAAATAATTAATTATCAATCGAGAGGAGTTACGCCGGGCAAGCTCGTCGTACGCAACATTCAGGAATCTATTCAAGATCAGCATGAATTATGTGTTCTTTCTCGATTTCATCTTGTGGATATACTCCGCCGCGCGCCCGCGCCGGCTCGGGCGTAAAAACTTACTTTGCAGCTTCACCGTGGTTGCTTTCTTTATCCGCCCGACGTATTCGCTTCCTGCCGCTTCTCCGTGGAATAAACGAACCCTTCTGATGGAATTTCGCAGAGCGGCGCGGAGATAGGAACGCGCCTCGCACAATTCTCATTTTTCACCCTCAAATCTCGCTCGATGCTCGAGCTCCCTGTCTATATCAAAGTTGGGATAAGCGGCACCGTTAGGTCGAGCTACTGCGCAGCGCGCTCGTCCGCATTCATAACGCGATATAACCGGCTGATGTGCGCGCGATGTAATCCGCGCGATGATGATGGCAGCGCGATGCACTTACGCATCCGGCGTTACTGTACTGTACGCGTTGGCACAGTGGTCTTTATCACGCTATTATTGGTCGCGTACAATGCGGCCACGCGGTCGTGTCTCGAAAAGAAGTCGCGCGCGTCAGATGACGGGACGTGATTCTTCGCGACACCGTTTTCACGATGCTGTCTCACGCGAAATTGTATTATCCGCGATTAAATAAATATTCAATTATGCATACAGCGATCTTATAAATTGAATCGAATATTATGTACACGGAAAAAAGAAGATGTATTAACAGCATTAAGTAACAGCAGTCTAATTGAAATAATCTTTATACTAATTCAATAACGGTATTAATGTTTTTAATTATTAAATAACATTTATTTAAAACAAGTAACATTTTTCTAAAACAAGAGCATGACGTATTTGTTTTATTAATACAGTTATTGAATTAATAAGATTGAATTTTTACTAGAAGGGAAGAGAGAGTAAATCAGGTTCATTCTCCTGAGGGCGTAGCCGTGCTTTACGCATCTTATGTCACATCCGGTTTATTGCGTATTCATCGATAACGGAGAAATACGCGTGACGAACGTATTCATATTAGATTGTAAGAAACGGCAATTATAACCGTCCAGGTGAGACGATCCGGCGATGAGATACATTTACGCGATAGCCATGCACGGCGTTCTCTCGCGATGTATTTACATAAGTACTACTAGGAGCTACCGCGGATCTATACCGCGACAAATTGCACGCGACGAACGGTCGAAGAGTGAAATATCCGGGTATCTTGCTATCGGTGTTTACGGTTTTATTTGACTCGCTGCATTATCGCGTGTAATATAGAAATAATTAACTCGCGTCGGGCAGCGAGCGATAAATTTCACGCTTTTACATCGACGAGACGGAAAGTGACACGCTGCTAATGGTCGTTCGGTAATCATTGAAACAACAACGGAATCGCGTGTTTAGAAAGCGTAAGTATCACCGCCAAATAAATTCCAGCTCAAATACAAGAGGCGGGTGTACAAGATGCTGCATTTGGATGAGAAACAGCTCAAGGCTATGCACACCAGGACGAATTTGCGAAGGTTATTGGATTATGTGCAGAGCAGTCAGGTCGAGAAGATCGCGAAGATGTGCAGCAAGGGGCTGGATCCTAATTTCCATTGTCAAGAAACAGGAGGTAATTCGCAATTGCTCAATTGCGGGAAAATTACTAAATGACTCGTGAGTGATAGAGCCTGATTCCATCAGTTTCATCACAATGAGACCCGCAAATATTTATCTTGAAATAATAATTATATAATTATCATTTTATCCGAATTGTTATTTTACGAATTTTAATGTTGTAATATTTATATTCTCTATCATGTAGATAAAATTACAAAATAGAAATATTTTCTACGTTTTTACACGAAAAATATCGCAAGGTTAAAGCAGTCACCAAAAATTTGGAATCTTTTTTATTCTCGATTCCAGAGACGCCGTTGACCTTGGCAACGACCTTGAAAAAGCCGTCCAAGGTCATAATTGCATTGGTCAATGGCGGTGCTCTACTGGACTATCGAACGAAGGAGGGTTTAACGGCGATGCACCGTGCCGTTGAACGGAACAGTTTGGAGGCGGTAAAGACGCTTCTGGAGCTGGGTGCTAGTCCGAATTACAAGGATACCAAGGGTTTGACGCCGCTCTATTACAGCGTTATTTACAAGACCGATCCGATGCTCTGCGAGACGTTGCTTCACGATCACGCGACGATAGGAGCTCAGGATCTCCAGGGCTGGCAGGAAGTTCATCAGGTTTCGCTCATTTCTTTCTCCCGTAGATCTTTCTTTATTGGCAGACTTTTATAAAAACGTTGAAGAATTAATAAAATGTAGAAAGTCATATTTCTTGCGAATAGCATGAATGAACGGGTCTTGATAAGATCTGACAACATTTGTTATCTCTTTATCAATGCATTAATAAAGTTTCAACATCAGATACTTTCTGATAACCTTTTAACAACAATTTAATTAGAAATATTATCGCTGATATCGATTATACTATTTCTTTGTAAAGCCATTTCCCCGTAAAGCGAGAACTTACAATTAGTCCATTAGAGTTTCATTCATAAATTCTCGCGTAAGGAAAAATAGTGGAATTAGAGCGCGCTGGTTACGAGTTAGCGAAGAATGCGACTCGAACTCCATTGAATGGATTTCCACGTCTAATACGCGCCTACTCCGCCGTATGCCCGCAGGCATGTCGCAACAATCTGGTGCAGCATCTGGACCACCTGCTTTTCTACGGCGCTGACATGAACGCGCGCAACGCGTCCGGTAACACGCCGTTGCACGTGTGCGCGGTGAATAACACGGACGCCTCGTGCATACGTCAGCTACTCTTCAGGGGCGCGCAGAAGGACGCGCTCAACTACGCGAACCAAACTCCGTACCAAGTCGCGGTGATCGCGGGCAACATGGAGCTCGCCGAAGTCATCAAGAACTATCAATCGGAGGAAGTCGGTGAGTTATGAACGTCGCACGAAGTGTCAAAAAAAATCGAGCTCTCCCGCGATGGAGGGAGAGAAGGGGACGCACGCGGGGAACGCGGGGGCGCGAATATCCGGGCGCAGGAAACTCGCTTGGAGAGGTCGAGGCATGATGCTGCAAGAATAAACGACAGACGTTGACGATCTTCTACCTCTCCACCTCCCCCCGCCCCTCCCCCCGCGTTCTTGCTTCTCTTTCTCTCTCTCTCTGTTTCTCTTGAACATTGTTCCGTCGTTCCCGGCGTAACGATGATAACGCCGAACGGTGATCGTCCTTCCGGGATCACGAATGGGACGAACGGACTTGGAAGACGGATAACCGTGATCTCGTTACTCGACAAGATTTTTCTATTATTCAATAACCATGCCCGCGAAAACTATCAGCCTGGCTGTCGGATTCTAATCCCCTCTTCTCGCGAACGCGTACCTACATACCAATTTATTAGATAAGTTAAAACTCGGCGCCGAGCATCAAGATATTCAGCGACGAACGTGATGGGTTTCGGGAGCTTTTCTGATCATAATCCGATATAATTTTCAATACAATCTCCGTGATTGGCTCGATAATAAATTGAAATAACTTGTCGGAATCTTCAAAGTAGTGGCCAGTTATCGCATTATCGCCGATATCGTTGTGTATTTCGAATCCGATATCTATAATATCTACGATTTGTTTGTTGAAATAAAGTCGCATATGTCCGCGATCGTGCGACATGATAAAGCTTCACAAATGTTATCTGATAAGGAACGAGATCGTGGCCTATAAACCACGTATGCTTTCATATGGCATGATTATAGTTGGGCATGGCATGAGCATGTGCACGTTGCTTTTCCCGTATTACAGAGGTAGGCATCAGTAGGTAGTTTCTCTCGATCGTAGTTACTTAGAGGGTGCTTCTGGAATTGTATATTACACGCGAGGCGCGCTGTGAGCGCGTGACGTACGTGTGTGTGTATCAATGTACCTCTATCTACCTGTGTCTGTGCTGTGTGACGAGTAACGTAAAGATTTACAATCATTTGTCATGGGATTTTTGGTGGTGATGGTCGTGTATGACGTCGAGTACTTTGTGATATACCGCGGATAAGTAACGACACTACCTTTTGATAGATTTGCTTTCCAGTAACTAATGGTATTGTATTTTTGGTTCACTGTCGAATGGATCAGTGCTGCCAGATCGGGAAGAATCGCGCGTCCTCCTTAGTATCATAAAAAAATTACCTTTTTATAAAAAAGGGAAAAAAGTCGCCAAGTGCACGCGCCAGTGTAAAAAATTGTTATATATTGAAAAAATATGTTGTACAAAATTGTTTTAATATATCTATAATAAAAAATGCATATATAAGAATTGTGCATTGCAACATAAATGGTGTTGATTTCCGTAAGAAGTTTAGAACATTTCATAATTTTAAAAATCGCATCATCCTTAATCAACAAATGTCTCAAACTTTAAATTAATAATTTTCAGATCATTTTATAATATTTAAAAGATATTTAAAAAATTGATTGTGTTTTGAAATCGACCCAACTGGCAAGGTTTATTAATAAACATTATTAATAAAGATTTTAAAACAACCACTTCTTTTAATTATTTGCTGACGACGTAACGTTCCTATTTTTATCTGATGATATTAAAATGAAACTTGGCAAACATATAAATTCCGGATTATAAAATATTCCGTTGCATTTTAAAGGACATTTTGTCATTACATTTGTTTCTGGCTTATATTAAATTTTGTTAGAATTTTATTTAAATCCGACTACTCGGCATTCCAGCGAAAAAATTTCGTTGAATGCGTAAATCGAGCGTATTTTTACGTTAAATCGAACACGGTGACACGTTGGATTATATATACCTATTTTTCTGGCAGCATTGAATTTGCAAGAATGTCTTGACTAGTAATGTTTGGTAGTTCGAGATACGTTGTGAATCGACGTGGCCCCCGCGGGTCGTCGGAGTCTCCGAAGCCTGGAAGGAAAGAACCTGAAGAAGCGCATTCCGACGACTTCGCGACGGCGACGCCGATCGTCTGTGCACATGACGTATTCCGACGAAACTTACCCGTAATTTCGAGCACATTGTATCGCACAAAACGGATACAACAGAACGGGGATGGAGTCGTTATCCTTGCGTGTGCTTTCTACCGCTTTTCCATCTGTACAGGGTGTCCCGGAATTGACGAAAAGTGGACGCGTTAACGTTGTTCCTGTTCAATTTCTTTTCGGACTTCAGTATTCGATATTTTATTGCTTAATCCTTAAATCAAAATTCTATTAAAATAAAGTTCACACCGAATTAGCTTCCCAGACAGCACCATGTCCAAAATTGGGACATAAGACGTCTTAAAGACATCATTAAGCAAAGACATTAAACGTCTTAAAGGTCCCGATTTTGGACGTGCATGCTGTCTGGGTTATTAATGATATTCCAGGAATATATTTTCGTCTTTAAAGTTAAATACGGATTAAATAAGAGGGTTTTTCAATTTAGCTTATACGATACTTAGAAAATTATTAATGTCTGGGGTATTTTCTCCGACAAGTCTTACAAGAATAAGTAACGTCCACTTTTCTTTCGTCGATTCTGAGACGCCCTGTACGTGTCGGTACTAAAACGACGAGTGCAATATCTGGTTGTCCGGGGGGTTACCCGGGGAGAACCAATAACCATCATCGTCGCCATCACGAAGTAACATTGTGCGTGCGCGCGTGTGTGCGTGCGTGCTTGTGTGTGCGACACGGCGACCGCTTGTAAGATCGCTTTTGCAAAAATCCCGCACGACGATCTTCCGTGCCGGAACACCGAAAGATCGATCGTGGAGAACGGGGCCCTTCGGTGCCCCTGCCCCGAGCCGTATAACTCTTCGTTTTAACAAACATAATGTACGATGTACAAACCACGCGACTAACTCTCGTCTCGTCGATTAAACGCAGATAATGACGACGCATAAATGCCGTCGCGATACTTAACGCGCGCGCCGATTAAGTGATTTGTTCGATATCTGTTTCGGTCATAAAACATTGTTTTCATCGTGTACTACGCGGCTTTTGATACACGTGTAATTTATCCTTTCAACCCTAGACAGTAAAAGCGGTATCCATGACTATTTATCATTTATGATTTCGAGATTTTAAAGTGACACAGGAGGTTGTCGCGCTACTTCCTATAGTCAATAAACAGTTTATTCTTAAAATTGTGTAAAACGATTAAAATAATAATATAAAAACAATATCAACAGTATTTAATTCGCTAATGTCATTACACGTACATAATCATTGTTATAATTTTATATGTTATTAAATATTTTTAAAATGATAAAGTAAAAGTTATAAGACACTCATTTGATGTAAGTACCAATACTCAATAGCAAATAACAAAATATGAACATGATACCTATATTTACTATTATATATTTAAAAAAGATAAATAAAATATAATCTGAATTAAAAATGTATAAATTAACATTTTTCACCATATCGTGTTTTTACTTATTATATCAAATGTACACCGCTTTATAGTTTGTGTTAAATTTGGCAACACCGCATTATTTAAGAATTGGTAATACTCCTTACGCGCATTTATATACTTTTTACATACGCGTAAAAGTACTTTGATCTCAGGTCCGAATTAATAGATGTTTCTCATTGTCAGTTGTCAAGATCAGTCTGTCTTTGTCTCGCGTATGGTAAAACTGTATACGCGAGACGAAGACAGACTGATCTTAACAACTGATAAACGTCTATTAATTCGGGAATGAATATCTGTCTGACACCAAAAAGAAAAATAGGTTACAAAATGAGTTATAAAAATCAACCTCGTCGAAAAGGTCGCTTAGTGAAGCAGCCAAAAAAAGAAAATTATCTCTACAAGTTGCAATCCCGGAAAATGACACTAGCAGTCATACATGTAATGTTTCCACGTAACCATCGCGTCGTCCATTTGTCAAATATTTTTGCTTTTCTTCATCAATAAATATAAATTTCTCTCAAACTGTATACGGTCAATTTAGATGAAACTACACCAGAACGAACTTAATAATGTTTACTTTGTAATTATAACGATTTTTTAAATTTCTGTCTTATATGCAAATGTCCGAAATTAAGAGGAAATATCTACGAGATAAGAGGTTTTGCATATATTTGTAATGTAAAATTCTATACATTTAAAATTAAATATCTTCAAAACGGAATAGTAAAAGTCAATGAAATTTGTTCTACATATTGTTGATATAATTAACTTTTGTATTATGTATGTAATATAGACTTGTCTTATATTTCATCAAACGCGCCAACCTCCTTAAGAAGGAAATGTCATGAACCTTGGTTAATTAAATTTAATAAAATACGAAGTTTGATTAGTATAGAAATTATTGTGTATTGAGTATATTTTATCGGAATGAAGAGAAATTTTACACTGTTTAGGGTTCAGCAAACATTCCTAGCTCGCGTTCTTTCCGAACGATCGTAATTCAGGTATTCAATATTAATCGACATCACGATTTTCACGTTTCGCCCCTGAAGACCCGCGTCGACGGCCGACGCTCGTCTAAGAAGACGTAGACAGCAGAGTACATCGCGCCTACTCTCTTGTAAGGCTAAGTAATCCTTTCTTTACTTAACCTTGCAACCCTTGCGATTTTCAGTACCGTTTAAAGGGCCGCCACGCTACAACCCGAAACGGCGATCGGTGGCCTTCAGTGGCACCTCCTCAATGATGACGACGAGCTGCTCGGCGAGCAATCTGGGCACCCTCACCAGGATACCGTCCACCGAGCAGCACGCGGTGGCGTCTAACGCCGGTGGTAATACCGCTGGTACCCTTACCAGAACCATCTCGGTGGAACAGTACTCGAGTATCACGCGGGTACCGTCCGCCGAGCAGTACGCTACCACCGCAGCGGCCGCGGCGGCCGTGAGTCTGAGCCGAGTACCGTCCACGGAACAACCGTATCCACCACCTCCGTCGTCCGGCATGCTCGTACGGGTCGGGTCCGAAGAGAAATACGCGCCGCCCGGGGCTGTGCTGAGCAGAGTCTCGTCCGGCGAGCGATACGACGCCATCCTGACCAGAGTACCGTCCTCCGAGCAGTACCCGACCGCTACCACACTGATCAGAGTACCGTCCACGGAGCAGTATCCGGCCGCCGCGGTAGGCCTGACCAGAGTACCGTCCACGGAACAATATCCCTCCACCGGTGGTGGAATCGCGATTGTCGGTCAGACGACCGAGTCGAGCCACCACGGAAGCCTCGGCAGAGTACCGTCCGTAGAGTCGAGCAGAAACGATTTACCGAGAATACCGTCCGAACTGAACGGCCACCGACTGACGTCGGAGTACCAGAGTCCGAATTCCTTGAGAGATCCTAACGTGAGGTAAGCATAGAACGAGAAAAATCGCGCGCGCGAGCGCCGCCGATCGCTGGACAAGCGCGATAAAGTCGCGCGGTTAAAGCGAGAGCGGGAAGCGGGACACGTGGGAGGGAAGAAAAAGAAACTCTTCTCCTCTCCCGGGGAGACTCATCAGAGTTCGACAAAGATGATTCTCGCTTCGAGTACGGTCGACACTCGCAAGCAGCGACGTTCGTTCGGTACGCTCGCGCGGTCACCGATGCTTCACCCTGACCAGGACCGATCCGCGTGGAAGCTGATGACTGGAAAAAAAAATTATGTATCGCATCGCCACGCGAACCTTGGTCTTGGTCGGCGCGAAGCGCGATCGATCGCCGGTGTACCCTAAGAGTTGTACGCACCATTTCAAGATTGCCGAGCGCCGCGGAGAATTATTCGAACTTGAGAATGGAGGGCCTGACGAGGCTGCAAGAGCATCGGCTAGAGCTACAGCATCGCCTCGATATGCACAGAACGCAGATGGAGATGCCGCCATCGCCGTCGCCGAGCAGCAGGAGCTTAGCGCCTTTCAGCTCGGCCAGCTCGAGCTTGTCCGAAGGCAGCAATCAGCCGTCCGGCGAAGACTCGGCCAGCATCGTCACAGGTACACTATTCTTTTCTCATTCTATATCCCCTACAATCCACCCTCTGCGCCCGCCCTACGAGGGGCCCTGGTGAGGGGACCAGAACCGAGAAGTCTGCTCCTCGATGATCCACGAACGACCTCGAGCGGAAACACGAACATCGTGTAGATAGCCCGGACCCCACGAGAGAGCCAACTGCCAAAGATAGGAAGGAAGAAGCGGACGGTCGTTTCTTTTGCTAAGCATATCGCGCGTAAAATGACGGACCATCGTCATGTTTGTTATGTACCATCACCACCAAAAACCGGCGACGGTGCGCGAAGGTGGTCAAACGATATGATGAGAGATTTTAATCGGACATCCCACATGGCTTTGATGGTTCGTGCATGTTTCCGTTTTTTTGGTGTCCCCGAGGATATTAGAGATCCCGAGTTGATGGCTCCTCCTCGCCAATCTAGCAAGCGAGCTGGGCGAGGTCTCGCTCGTGGAGAGAACACGTTGCGCTTATTTTCATTAGCGGCCGCCTTTTAGGATGCGACGAATGTGACGCGATTGTCGATCTCTAGAGCTCTTTGCCGTCGTAGAACACACTCTTCTAGGCGAACCGAATTGAGTTGATTTTTCTGAGGTCGAGTGCGCTGAAGTTTTGATTTAGCGTTAAGAGTTAGCCGTTCTTTTTCTCTCTCTTTTTTTCTTTCTTTCTTTCTTTCTTTCTTTCTTTCTCTGTCTCTCTTAAGGATTTCGATTTCTTGCATGGCGTTTATCGCTCGGTAAGGCGATGCGGAGCGTACACGAAGCATCACGCTGAGTATATCCGACCGTTGTCGATTTCTAGACAAGAGCCTTGGCGACACAGCGTCCGACGTGATCAGCGATAGTTCCGGGGTGGGAACCTCGCAGTCCGACACGACCAATTCATTATCCATTCCCGGCACGACGGTGGTCTGCGTGGAGAACTACAACAGCGGGATCGCCGGCCATCTGACTATCAATCAAGGAGACATCCTTGAAGGTACACCACCAGGCAAATCCAGCAAAACGTACTCCTCTCTCTTTCGTCTAGTCTCCAGCTCCGTTGACTTCGCAATCGACGGCGACGTAACGTCGCTCGCTCGATGTCCCGTGACTTTCCGTGTTCCCCATGATTGACACCATCATTAACACCGTGTTCCGTAATTTGGGACGACAGCCGTCTCACTCTGTTTCTCTCGATTTCTGTTTTGTAGGTAACGTCCAGAAATATTTTTTTGATAGCAAGCGTGTTTTTGTTTCTTTATTTTTAACAGTCACCGGTGCCACCGACTGCGGCCTCCTGGAAGGGGTTTTGCGCGGACAGGGTACCGGCCTGTTCCCCGCGCATTGCGTTCAGGAGGTTCGGCTGCGCCACACGAATATACCTCTAGGTCCGCAACCCGCCAGGGATGGACGAAATCGAGTTCTGGGCCGCAGAGAGTCGCAGCACAAGTACTTTGCTACCGCGCCCAGATTAAAGAAGCCGTGAGTCCTATGCTTGATCACTTTTTAAATCGGTTTTAAATTGTATTTAGCGAGAGATACAATAATGATTATGAACTCTCAGTGTCACGTCGGAGCCTCGCACTGTTGTTCTTCATCGTTCGAGGAAAGGCTTCGGCTTCGTGTTGCGCGGCGCCAAAGCCACCTCGCCACTAATGGAACTCACGCCGTCCGCCAAGTATCCGGCGTTACAATATCTGGACGATGTCGATCAAGGAGGCGTGGCCGATTTAGCAGGTCTCCGAAAGGGAGATTTTCTCATTCAAGTAAGTTTGCAGACGTAGATATTAATTTACCGCTAACAATAAGTTAGCGGTATAGGAATAAGTTATTTTTATTACTAAAAGTTATTGTGAAATTTCTATAATTTTATACTCTGAATTGAAATGAATTGGGCTGCATTTTGCTCTTGCGAACGTTCCAGATCAATGGCGAGGACGTAACGACGGCCTCCCACGAACACGTGGTCGACCTGATAAGGAAATCGGGAGAGTTGGTACGAATGACCGTGGTCTCGCCGGTGATCAGTCTTCCGAATTCCCAGTCGGCAGCCGCGTTGCCAACTAGTCAACCGATTCAAAGACAATACGCAACCTTGCCGCGCAAGGGTAACAACAACGTGGTGATCGGCGGTACGCTCGGCAGGTCTCCAGCTCCTGTACCGCCGCGAAGAGATCCAAAGACCACGCTAAGCGTGGGAAGAGCGAGAGCGCGATCGATGGTTGCGGGATTAGGTAACAGACTAGAGATCAGTGCGACATATAAATGGACACCGTGAAACATCCATACTATGTATTTATGATGTCTCTTGCAGAAGGAGGCGGCGAAAGGGACGATCGCGACGAAATCGCGTCGACCGACGCAAAGTCGAGCAGTACGGAATCGATTCATATGCCACAGCAGCCGTCGAACACTGGTCAAAACACCCCGGTGCAACCGAGAACAGCCAGCATCCGATCGCGTCCGACCTCCAGCAGAATCACCGCCGCGGAACTTGAAGTAACTATCTCTCATCCGCTTGCGGCACGCGCGCCGGACATGCTCCCTCTCTCTTTCTTTCGCTCGAACACAGAGTCTATCCGTGGCGCTCGTTGTCCTCGAATTGAATGGCATTGTTATGCACGAGACGAGACCGAGGCTTCAGCTTCGACCTTTAATTTCTCTTCCAGGAACTATTTCAGCGGCAGCAGGGTAGCTCCGGCAGTCAGTACAGCTCGTCCATGATGAGCTCCTCTCACTTTCAGACTGGTCAGTCCACCAAGTCGCATCCGTCGTCGCCCGCCAAGACCGGCAGGGTGTACGCGAGCGTAGCGGAGATGAAGCGCAAGGGCAAAGTAAGGATGACCTGCCACTCAGTTACGAGCTCGCACTCGCCCTCTCGTTCGCGTTTCTCTTTTTAACGTTTACCCTAGTTGACAATAAGCCCTTCGATGAAAGCTGCCCTAGATAATGGCAATTAACTTTTTTGTTTGTTTGTTTGCTCATCTCACCCATCAGTAGTTTGATTGAACTCTTCTGACACCCCTTTAGACAACTACTTTAATTATCCCTTAGTCTCTAATAGACATGTCTTTTTTCTACTTATTTCCCTTGTATCGTCCCCATCGATAGTAATTCATTGATACAATACTCGACCCGACGGTTATAAGGATACCCCGTAAGAAAAGTCTACCAGCGTCGAAAGCGTCATCCGGCGTTTGGTGAACGCTCCGCTCTCTGGGCAATGGTAATGGTGGTTGTTTTCTTTTGCACGTGTGTTATAGTTTGCGCGTAAACCGGTGCGAGCGCACAGCAAGGGGCGGTCCTGGTACGGGCGAGACGACGAGGACTACTACTTATATTACTGATCCAAAATACTTTGTTTCTAGCTCGTCCGTGGCTTGCATGATTTCAGGTGACTAAGCCATTTGCTAAATGAAAAGAAATCTGACGTCCGCGAGGGCGTTAGGTACCACTTACAGCTTCGTGTTCACGCCTCAAGTATGATTAACCAATTGCTGCATTTGCATTTAACCAAGTTAAGCAATTTTCCCTTAAGTCACTCTTCAGGATTAATTCTATAAGCATGGAAGGCTAACGATACGTAACTATCTACGTCCTTCGCAGTATTCTACAGCATTAACACTTAAACTTAAATGACATTTCGCTGAGGCAGTAATGGTAGTTGGTCACGGTAGATTGGAGTTCACGCTTAGCTGGAGTACGCTTCATCCTCGTATCACATCTCTCCAATGTCCTTTTGCCGTTTGTTTCACTCTATCCCTCGTCCCTTCACAAAGTATTGAATCGCAATTCTGTAAATTCTTCACGCTCCAAGTTTTTCGAAGTTGGCAAGGCGACAACGCCGGCGTTCACGAGTCGCAGTCTGTACGAGCCTCTTGTTCTTACGTTTGCAGTCGCAATCGAGAGTACGCTTCTTCGGTGGCTTGGGCGGTGGTTCCGATCTTCACAGGGACTTCCACAGCACGCCGGATCTCAACGTGCAAGCGCAGTCGTCGTCCCTTCTGGCGCCCAAGTGCCATAGAAGTCAGGAAGACGTAAACGCCCTAAATGGTAGAAATGGGCTTCCACCACCGAATCATCCACCGCCACCTCCGCCGGTCGGACAAGTCGTCAAGGTGAATGTCGGCGCCAACGTGCCGGACGTCGTTACACCAGCCTCAGTCTACGATAACATGGCGCATATTCAACAAGTTAAAGGTAACAGTCTTTTTTCTCGTTTCTCTCTTTCGCTATATTAAAAAAAAATTAAAATTATACCTTCAATTAAGCATACTTTAATTCTTCTAATTTGTTGCACCAGGAAAAATATTGTTATATTTGTTATACGCAGAACTCGCGGCAGCCGCGGTCGAAAGTAGCTATGGAGTGATGTCGAGCTTCCGGCCGTCGAATAGCGCGAAACTGTACGCCTCGCCGGAAGACATGAAGACCGTTGGATATCGCTCGCGTAGTCTACCGGCTAATCGTCCGCATCTGAGGAAGTCCCACAGTCTACGCAACACGCCGTGCAGCATGACATTCAAGTCGTCCGGCAGCCAGCAGGCGCTGAATACCAACGTCAACATGAACAGTAATGGAAACGGTAACAATTCGATCAACAATCAGTACGCGCAACCGTTGAAGACTACCAGGAGTCACAGTATTGCCGGTATTCGCGAGCGAAAAAAGAAGACAGCTGTCGTGAGCACTAGCTCGTCCATCACGAACCTCTCGTCGATTGCGTCCGGCGCAAATGGACAGCCCGCGCCACCCTCCTCGGCGCCACCGATCCCCGAGCCAGATTACAGTCTGTCGGAATCGGAGAACGATGAGGGCGAAGACGAGACGGATGAAGATGGCGAGTCGGAGATTGCGAAGGAGCTGGAAAAGGCGGCGGCGCGAGAGAAGCTGGAGGCAACGCGGGAGACGTCCGGCAACTCCAATACATCTGGCTCGAGTTCGTCGGGCAGTGGTTCGCTGCCGCACTCATTCAGCGTCGAGGAGATTCAGAAAGTGCGCACGCAGTTAAAGTCGTCCAAGAGCCATCCGAATGACTTTCTCTTGCAAACGCAACAATCACTCGTCGAAGACGGCGACAACAGCTCGAGCGGCGTCAGTTCGGACCAGGATGTGCCGGTGGGCCCACCGATGGGCTTCGATGACACCGCCGCGCGAAATTTGGTCAATCAAGAAAGCAACCAACACTCAACGCCGGGAAGCGCGGCTCTGCTGACCGGCGCCAGTCCGATCGAAAAGGAGAGCAATCAGACCAAACGACCAGGCTACGGCGGCAGCGGTTTGCTGACCAGGCACGCAGTCAGCCTAGCGCAGCTGCCACCGCCAATCGAAGCCGATGCCGAAGAGCAGAATAGTGATCTGTATGTGCCGCCGCCGCCGGAATTTAATGCCGGTCCATCTGCCGGTGGTGACCAGGAAGTGGTGGTGTTTGCGCCGCCGCCGCAGTTCAGCGATAACAAGCAGCAAACGCAGCAGCAACAGCAGCAAGCCACGGCGCAGAATCGCGTCAAGATAATCGGCGCGATTCCCAAGGTCGCCGGAAACCAGGTGAAGGCGTCGGGCGGTCGGTTACCGTAGAGAAAAAACCACGGATCGCAGCACGAATAATTTATTCGTGTATTCCTTCCCGACGAGGCGAGCAGGAAGAGAATTTTTAACACATACATCGCGATTTCGAAGTCAATATATTTAGAGGCTCTCCGCCTTTTCGGTAGTGATCACCGCGCGACGAGCGCACTAAATTTAGACTACATCGATCTGGTAAAAAGGGATCGGCGATCCGCGCGAGCGTATATAAAGCGCGGTCGCTTGGACGACTTTTTTTCCAAGAGTAAATCGTATTCTAATCGAGCGTCGTAGGAAGTATATCGAGGAGATAATCGAGCGCGTTTTTACCAAGTAAGTTGACGAGTGTGAGCGTACGTCCGATTGCACCACAATAGAGGATTGGTTTGTCGCATACGAGCGCATGGTCGATCATAAGCTTGCCCATCGCCAACCCTGTCTGTGAGTGAGCCGACACAGATCCGCAAACCGATTTGCTGCGTCGTAAAGAGAAACGTGAGCGGCCTAAGGGCACGAAGGAGCGAATATAGGTACGCATTCCGACGGAAGAGGACGAACAGCCGAGAGGGAGATAGAAAGGAAGGAAATGCATTTGATGCGTGTACGCGTGCATGAGTTGTGACGCGTGAATGTGCGATGCATATCGGTTTGTTTTTCATGTTTCTATCGAACTACGAGGTGTGTTTTAATACTTTTACACGACACGACCACGACCACTCTTCGCTCTGAGAATACGGAACTGTCGAGGCAGGTTTTTGCAAAATCGCTTCTAAACCAATTTTAAGCAAAAGCATTTACAGCAGTCTCGCTCACTCTCGATCCCCCTTTGCCGACGAAGCGTCGACGGCGATGATTTCAGTGACGATGACGCGAAAATCACGTAACTGATTAGTTGTTAAATGTCGAACAAGCGCGGTTTTTTTTTAATTTCTTTCGTGTTTAGACACTGCTCAAACGCCTAATCACAAAGCTCTACTCGCGAAGTCATTAGAGATTCTTCCTAGTTTGTAATTGCAAATATTATTAATATTAGTATTAATTGATTTTATTATTATATTATTAATATTATTGTTAGAGCATTGTTATTATAATTATACGGCGACTATAACGCTCGACTGACGAGCCGTTCGAGAAAGCGTAGTCGCGTCACGAAAGAATGTGTGTAGCACTATACTTCGTTATAATGCACCATCATTACTCCAGCCTGTGTAAAGTAAATCGTACTCCTTCCATCCGCGTGAAAAGCTTCCTTGAGCCGGAAAACTTTTTTTTGTGTCCATGCATCACTTTTTGTGTCGAATAAATATGAGAATCAAAGTCGTGCAGGCGAGAAATCTCTCGCAAGCACGAAATTGATGAAGCTGAAAATGTACCAATGATTGGATCGGATTTTCGAGCTCTTCGCACATGCGCGGCCCAATATCTTCTTGCAAATTAATTGCGAGTATGTACATATATATATATACACACACACACTAAACCTTCCTGATTATCGTTTCTACGCCTTCGCGAATGCTGGACAAAAAGATAAGCGCATTTTGCGTAGTACAAGTGCGAGCGCGCGTGAGTCGCCGGGTGATTTTTGTGACGTGGAGAGGCCGAGTCAATCATACGTTTTTAAATGTTCCTTCGATATATTTCATTGTCGTCATTTTTTGATATAAGTACCAAGATCCGACTCAGCGTAAATGGCATACCAACGACATGAACATCCTTTTGTGTGTGTGTGTGTGTGAATACAAATAGTCTGCGAGGTATTCAGATATCTATTTTTACCTGGATATTTTTATCGGAGATATCAGATATGAAAATTATTAAAATTATTTACAAGGAAGATTTCAGAACAAAGTTAAAAGATTAAAAAATGATAAGAATAACTATAATGCAGTGCATTATATCTTATATATTTCTATTTTAACTTCCTTTTTTGAACAACGATGGCTTTCCCTAGATTTTATATAATTTACTAAAATTATATCCTATTTTAACTTATTTATATAATTTATTAGAATTATATAATATCTTGATGATATTACAAAATAATATTCATCCAGGAATAAAGAAAGCTACTGGTATTATACTTATTGTTAGTATCCATAAATATAAAATATTTATGGATATTTTCAATGAAACACACACACACTATTTGATGATGTTCACGAGATGTACATATACGCTGTGCGGGATCGCGCATCATCCGTAAACTCTCGCAGTTCAGCAAAAAACAATACACGACTTGCGTCACGACGGCTCGTACAATGCAGCAAACGGAGAGATCGGCTGAGAGACGAGGCTTTATTTTTATTTGCCGTGTACGTAGCGCGCGCGGCCACGTGGCGTCCCGTGCAGAGCGGAGCACGTGCACGACATAAGTTGCGTGCGCCAGCGGATGTTCTGAATGCGCACGGTTTGCGGCCGAGATTATATATATATTATATATATAATTACGACATTCCTGCCAAAAGTAATATAGTAGTCTTATATATCAAAATTAACGCGAGAGAGAGAGAGAGAATTAACGTTACGTAACACGACGACGCGTAAGAGGACACACTTTGTAATCTAGTTGTTCCCTCCACAGCCCCCCGTTCCCTTCGTTTCCCCTCTGCGTCGCTACGCACGGTTGATCGAGATCCCCGCAAACACCCGCGAAGAACGTGTCATCCTGGACGAGGGGGATCCGAGGATCGCTGCTGTGCGCGCACGCGGATCTAACTTCCTTGTTAAAACCTATCAGTAAAATATTTATATATGTATAGTATATGTATATATATACACGACGCGCAACACAAGACTGTTCCCAACGCGTGGCGTGGATTAATCGGCCGCGCGAAAAATTCGAGAGAAACGCGATTCCTCGGATGTCGCGGAAATACCGTTAAAATCACCGGTTCGCGCGCGTCGTGCGGTCTTGACGCGAGGAGGACTAAAACACGCCGCGACGTGAAACTTATAGCGATTTTTAACGGTTCTGCCGGATTAGCTAATTTCTTCTGAAAAGCCCTCCCGCGCCGGGGTTCAACTCCTGTTACCGATTAATTCGCGCCTCGCGGGGAACGCAGCGTGAGCGATACAGAGTGTATCGAAAAAAAGAAGTAATTTTATTACTTGCTCGCGAAAAAATTTTAATATTTGATGCTAAGTAGTAAAATCCCGAGCGATCGAATGCAAATGAATGGAGACAACTGACATAACGGTTTTGTGCCATTCATATTCGATTCGCTCGACAGTACTCTAAATATTTGCTATATATTCAGTTATTTAATCTCCCCGATGAAGCTTTCGGTAAGGAAGCTTTCGTATCGGACGCAAGTTTCATGGAGAAAACGAAGGGATATATTCGTACGTGCATTTCTCGAGACACTCTGTATACCGCGCTCCGATGTGAGAATGGCAAGTGCCAAGGAGAGCCATCGAGAGCCGTAGCTCGATAATCGTACTGCGACCGACTGAATTTTTGGACCCACTTTTTATTATCGTCTAGCATTCCTACGTTTAATCTCGCTCCCCTGCTCATCCACTTCCTCCTGTCCTCCATCATTCTTCATATTTCAGTTATCACTATCATTAATATTATTATCAAGCAATTACTATTAGTATTTTGTATTATAGGTATTGTATTGTAAATTGCAAAGTACGTGCAATGTTTCGACGATGAATAATAATCAATCATGTTCAACTAATTCGCCTGAGACTCTATTTTTACCTTTTATAAATTTTCGATAACGCCGATACCTGATTTCACCAATGGCTACCAGAATCCCAGACAGCACGCATGTTTGGACATCTTAAAGACATCTTAAAGACATCTTTTAGCCATATGTGTCTAAAAGACATCTTAAAAACGCCACTGAAAAATTTGGCACCGGTCATCGTCAGATGACCATCATAGTAATCAATTAATGCATCGCAATATATCTCAGGATATATTATAAAGCGTTATTAACATCATTTTATTTCAAATCGCAATCTTTTAACAATTATTCGTTTCTAAGTTTGAGAATCATAAGAAAATTTTTTACTTGTAATGTTAGAGCGATAATTAAATCGCGCACTAAAGATGGATCGGAATAAGATGGTATTATTTAACGTGGCTGAAGATAAGGAATTTGCCCCCTATTATTTGCGGGATATGGAGAATGGTATTAAAGTAAAGAGACAACGAGAATACGATATCGCAACCGTGAAATTATTATTATTCTCTTACAATATCTATCTCTTTAATGTTCTGTTCTTGAGCTATAAACCATCATTCGTGTTTGTACATGAAAGTATCCAAAAAAGACAAAGCACTGCTCGGATATTTCTCTCTTATTCGTATCTCATTCGCTCGGATTTCGGGAAAAATTCCCGCGCGCTTCGCTTCTCTCCTAGCTATTTATTCCGAATTTTCCCTTTTTTGTTTCCCCCCTCGTAGAACCACTATGTGGATTTAATGAACACCGGCGGTGCTTTTAACGATCGGTCGATCCACACAATGAACGCAAGTGGTCTCTTTTCCTTTATTATTATTTGGCAGTGCGAAACAACCGTGCTCGTTCGCTTCCTCTTCGCTACGCAATTTGAGTCTTGTCGAGTCTTGTCGGATATGAGAAACGCTATACATCAACCTTGGTGAAACGGCGAGAAATCGTTGAGATCGTTCGGGCCACGAAAATTCGGTCCGATATATTCCAGGTGGTTGGTCGCGCTCGATTCTCGCCGTTCCATCCATAGCGCGAAAAATATCGTCTTTCCTTTTCCCTTTTAAAAATCTACAGGGCTCGCGCGAGATAACGAAGCTGAATTTTAATTAGGTGGGCCCACCAGTTTTCATCGTTCCGCGCGTATATATACTTCGAGTTTCTTTCTACACGCTATAAACCATATTAGTTTAAACTATGCAATATACTTTTCTACTTTTATACAAGTACAAGCACTTCTCTAATCGAAGCAATCTCGCAGGGCCGCGATCAGATCATTAATCGTTAAAGGGTTCAGCAAACACAATAAGGATGTCCATCGTATAATAATATATTTTATCACTATTTATTAAAACACACTATTTATTTTAAAAAAATTAATCAATCGAATAAGATTGACGCGGTAATTTACAGGACTCTTTGGAACTGATTGTGAGGAAGGACTTTAATACTGATTATACGAATTAACGGTGTTTCGCTAATTAGAACTTAGGCGGCCCTCATCGCGATCGCTTGAACTCTCTCGTCACGCTTTTACATAGAATTTATAATAAATGCAAACACTATATCTGTAATTAGCTATACTTATATGCACATATCTCGGGAGGAGGAGGAAGGGGGGGGGGGGCTTTGTATATCGCGTCACATTCAATTATTTACACTTCCCGAGCCGCGGCAAAGAAACCCGGTCGAAAATTATATATGTATATCTCGATCTGCGTCCCGCCGCCGCGGCCGCCCGCTCAAAATAATATCCGCCGCGACCGTCTTCTCCCGATCTTCGCTGTGCTGCTGCTCTTTCCTTTATACATTTACAAGCCTTGTAACTTCTATATCGACATGCTGCTACATCCATCACGTACAGTGACGACCGGGTCCGAGGAAAACTGGCAAGCCGCACCGAGCCCTCGCACGTTTGTTAACGTGCAAATCTAGCTAGTTCCTTCTTTCGTCAAACGCCGTGTGAGATCCTAGAGTTTTGTATACGTGTGCTCGTAGAAATCCGCTCTCTCGGTTCTTCCAGAAACGCTCCAGGAAATTCCACGCGAAAGTATCAGTTGCTTTTATTTCACACCCAGGTAGGTATTAATCAACGTCCGATGAATTAACGTATTAACGCAATAGATTCTTTCCTTGATTTTTTATTTTCACCGATTTTCTTGAGTTTAAAATTTATGCAATTAACATTCTGAATGCTTCCTAAGTCTTTTGCGTGGATTTTTTGAGAAAAAAAGGTGTTTTTTCTGAAAAATGACCCAACCAGAAATGATTAGGTGAATCGACATCAACTCGACGATAAATAATAATTGATGTCAAATATATTGATTAATATTTTGTCATCTTCAACCTCATCGTAATTGTTTTATGTTAATTGAGCAATTGCGAATATTTCTGCAAGATTTCTATTATTTCGATTAACTCTGCACCAAATTAGTGCAAAGCATAATATAATACATATTATGTAATCAAGGTAAAATTAGCCGAAAGACATAGAAATCTTATAGAAATATTCGTATAATTGTTCAATTAACATAAAGACAATTGATGAGATGAAAGGTGACAAAAATATCAATCAGTGTTTGACATCGACCATTCATCGATGCATCGATGTCGAATTGACGTCGATTTAACTAATCTTATATGGCTGGGGAGAGATACTTTGCATACTAATAGATAATTAATTCAGAGAGGTTTATAATTATAAGTCGTGATTAAGTAGATAGGGAGAATCTCACAGGTGAAATTTCTTTCGTATTCCATTCATTTGCGCTTTCTGCTTCTAATTTTTGCAAAAATACGATGCCCACAGAATTCCTGTACCCATACTCTCGCATTTCTTCTCTTTCATTCTTTCCTTTCATTCTTTTCCTTTCTCGTGCCCATCATTTTTTGTCCTATATTAATTACAGCTAATCTCTCATTCCCTCTTTCTCTCTCTCACGTTCTCACACGCACTGTTCAAAAGAAGTAAATCTACGGCGTAGGTATATATTTATGTTGTATATGTGTGTGTCTGTGTGTTCCGCAAAGTTTCTTCCAAAAACGTGATAGGAAAAAAAAAAAAGAATTGAATGTTCGCGTATTTCGCTTCATTATATTTTCTGCTCTTTCTTCCAATGCTAATACAGACCAAATTAACTTAGAGAACACTTTACAACGTTTCTCTTAAACGTACGCCCGTATTATTTAGTGCATTGCGCAGCATCGCGTGGATTGATTTATGTAAATCTATTTTTAAAAACGCACGAAACGTATGTAAAAAAAAGAACACCAGAAATCATAGAAATGAGATGATTTCCGTTCAAGTCAGACTTCGTACACTAGAAAAACGTATACAAATCGTTTTACGCGTGCCCTCCCCCCCCAGTTCTCTTTCAGCCTTCCGTCTCTTTATTATCATTATTATAAAAAATTCGATATTGATTCTACAACAATAATTTAGAATTGTCAGCAGGCCGATACGAACGATGGTAAATACAAGATGCTACAGTTACGCGTGTTTGTGTGCGTGTGGCTAGGCCACGTGTATTTTTCAATCCTTCACAGTTTACAGAAAAAAAAATTTATTCACCTTCGTCGATTCCGGCGTGCTAAAAAATTCGCCACGCCACAGCGTAAAAAATTCTTTTAGCTAAATGTAGTCTGTTCGTTTTCTTGGCTGGCGACAATAAACGCAGGTGCAACTTTTACCTGCAATTAGTTACAACTTCCAAACAAAGGGAAGTAACGCACGAGAGAACGTAACGTCCGAGAGAATACTTATTGTTAGTTGGAATTAGACTCGCCAATTACATAATTATACAAGAGCGTTCTAAAAATATTCGCAACTCAAATAAACTTATCGTAAACAGGATCGCTAAGGTGTGAAACCGAGCTCGTCCGGTAAATTACCATAAAACTTAAAATTTCTTTATTGTACTTTTCTGTGATTCTCGTATTGCTGATCCGCTCGAATTTGATTTTACATCGCGAGAAGTAGATAATATAACTGGAAGGATCTTCGAAGAGTGCTTTCCTCTTCGTGTCTCTCTCACTCTTTACCATTTGTCGCGGTTCTTCCATTCCACGAGATCAAGCGCGATCAAGTAACCAAAAGTTCTTTCTATCGTCTCACCTTTGCGCTAATACTACGAAAATGATTAAAAAAAGAACAAAAATTACTTAATAACTAACGGAACCTCTGCTCAGCTCTTTTTTCTCTCTCTCTCTCTAAAATAAATTATATATATCTAAATATTCGCGTATCAACTAAAGAGCCGTGAAATACGATCGATCTAATTGGTCGGTTGCAAAGAAAGACATGTTCCGTGAAACGATTATCTGCCAGAAATGGCAGATAAGTTTTCACGTACGTAAAAGATTGGTCCCTTACCTAATCGATACAATCTTGACTGACGACAATTTATTTTACATGAGCAGAGATCGTGTGACAGAAAATTGGCAAGGTGAAATGATAGAAATAACAGTCGGAAGGAGAGATAATCGCGCCACAAAAGAACAAAAGTTAGGCGATGAACGTATGAATGATCGAAACACAATGAGATATAAAATGAAGATGTCGAAGAGAAGCAAGGATTAAATATAAAATTTCACTTCTCGTTCTTGACCCAATGGATTTCCGACTCACATAAGAGTCATAGTACCACGATAAAATTTTACTTTATTTGAAACAAACGTTTAAAATATGTCACAAAGATACCTTTATCTTTCAAACATCTTTTAAGCGACGTATCTCGAATTTTTGTTATTTGTACAACTTGATATACTGATATAACTCTTTTTTGCTTCTAAAATCCCATTTTTATATCTTATCGTGTTTCGGCCCGAAAACGGGATCACGGAGAACACATGACGATTCCTCACGAAACATCGTATGGCATTGAGGAATCGTCCCGATGAAACTTGAATCGATTCGAAACGCTGATAACAGGACTCCTCGACAGAACCCATGATATCTCTTTTCATGATATCTCGTTCTGTTCTGTATGTCTCTACTGGCAGTGCCTTATTGTTAGATCACGTGCACGACGAAATTTGGCAGTGCGCGATACATGAGCGCTCGGAGGGAATATCGCCGGTCTTAAAGAAAACCATAAAAATTAAATAATTACTTTTCTAAAGATAAAAATGAATTACCACTCCATTTAGATTGACACGGGGGGCGAATAATTAAATTGTCCCAAGTTCACGGATATATCATCCAAACGTGAAAAATAAATTTAACTTGCAGCATAATTTTCAAATTAACTTACAAAGCGTTATGTAAATGTAAATAAATCTTTCCTTAGGAACGGCGATATACACTCTAAGGATACACAAATCCGGGAACGGTGGCTGCGGCTAGGCCGTGTGTGTATGTATGTATGTGTGTATGTATGTACGTATAAAGAGAAAAGAGCCAACGACGAGTTTCTTAGAAGCACGATATAAACGAATATATGCTCGTGCAATAGAGAGAGATACTACGTTAGAGGCGCGCCGTTAGAACGGCGGGGCTGGCAGTGCGTGATTCTGGCAGTGACGCGTTTATATTATCCGGTGTCGATCTTTCGGTTCCCTCAAAAGGAAGGAAGAGAATCCACCGCCGTATGCGTGCCGCCCTCGCGGGGACGCTGTGCTCGAAAATCAATGGATACAGAGAGAGATATACCTTTTTAGATAGCTTTCGGTACTCGCGAGTGGCTTGCCTCAACGGCGACGAGTAACAAGCCCGCGGCTGCGCGAGTACAGGGTTTCGTGTAATATGCCGTTTTGTTACTATAATTTCAACTAAGTATTTACATTTACAACTCGCGGCCTCGCGTTCGCGACGCGCCGTGCACGCCGCGTGCACGGAACACCCCTTTCATATGTGGGCAGTTTGAGAAATAGTAAATTGTCATTCATTAAAATATCGTGTCCCATCGGACGGACGTGACAACGACGCGTTATCGGAATGGCCGCTTTTTTATTACATGCATCCTCGCGCGTCAGCTAGAGATCTATTCGGTTATACACTTACAATCATACTTTATAATAATAGTAAGAATAATTAATTGATTAATTATGTCGTAGAGCTCTTAATTACAGTTATATTGGCAGTGTTTCTTAGCTGGTGTGTAATGACGTTCCGTCTTTGTCTGTCTGCGTGTCACATACGGTCTCCATTTCTCTCCAACTCTCTCAATCCTTCATTCACATTTTATCTACTCATCCATTCCGATTTTCTCTCGATGTCAGTCGTCTCATCAATTTCTCATTCAACTTTCAATCATTCAACACACATGACACGACGTATATTCTTCTCCTTCGCGAGTCTTAATTTACATGAAGTTCTATTCGCTACGCATGTACATGCACGCAGCGTTGCTGCTCCGCGATCGTCCACAAGCATTCGCGGTCGCAAAATTTATTTATTTATTTGCGACCGCGATAAGCTGTGTACACGCGGGAGCGACGACACGGTGCACGTCTTGCTTTTTATTCACTCTCTTTAGCATTCTTCGCTTAACAAGTCGTGTGAAATGTAACACAGCCTACGTAATTTACCCCTTTTGAGGGTAACAGCTCATCGGTTACAGTCGCGCAGCATGTCAACTACTCCCGTTTTTCTTTATCTTGGCACTCGATTAAATTTTGCGCTCTTTGATGCGACGAGCGTACGTTAACATGCTGCGCGAGACTCAGCAGAAAGATAAAAGTAACGCGATGATGATGAAGTACACGAGAACTCGAACACGTTTCAGGCACAAAAACGAGGCAAGCTGCCGTACACCTCTCTACAAAAGCTGGCGCTCGGGCATGCCTCGGGCCTTGAGAACACCATCTTTTCCTTAATTTTGTTTTTTACATTGCCTCTCCGATCCATCTCTGCGAAGAACGAAGAGAAAGGGTGACGTACGTGTCGTTCGAATATTCTGCAATCTTTCAGTTTCGTGCCGAGCTTCAAGCCTGGGAGACTGTCAACCCCATTCAGGGAAATAACGGCGAATTCGGAGCATTATCACTCAGTCTCTCTCACACACACATGCATGCTTTCATTCGTACACTTGCATCCTCACCTAACAGCCTAAACTCGCCCTTCCCCGATTTTCTCTCGTCTCTCATACAATCCCGATACAGTCTTCTGCGTCCGCTTCGCGCTGTCCACAATCCTCTTCTTTCTTCTTTCTTGTCTCTTCCTCTTCATGTTCCTTTTCATGTCATCACATGACGACGACCGACGCGAGTTTCTACCGAGTTGTAAATCGAGGTAGACGTATCTTCTCTCTTCTTTTCCCTTCTCTCGAAGCATCGTCGGAGATCGCAAAGACCATCAGTTCCCGGAAGTGCCAAGGGGCCAATGTTAGATATTAATTGAGTCCTAAGGCCACCAGAGTGATTATCTCCTTATAAATTGTTAACTACCGCTTAAATATTTTGTCTGTGCACTCCCTCTGTTTCCTTTGGCAAAACCAAATACGCAAAAGCTCTTTACTGCTTTCTTTTTTTTCGCTTTTTGTCTGTCTACCGTTACTACCGCTTTCCCCACGCGTCTGTCTCCGGGATCTTAATCGGCGGTAGACGGTACAAAACGTATCCACGGTGAGGCACTTTCGAGGCCCAGACTTAGCGCTTCCGAAGCCGACGAGCGTCGAAATATGCGAGGTACTCGTGGCAGGGATCCGCGTAGAATTAGGGCGATTAGTAGATGTATTCATCGATGAATAATGACGAAGATGTTCATTGCTGAGCAACATTCTCGTCCCCAAAACGGAAGACGGATGATCGCGTTCCCCTTTGATCATCCTTCAGCTGTGTCCCTTGTTCTTATCGCTACTGTCTGCTACTCGAGTCATCCTGAATTTATCTCGATTTCCTTCGACATTGCGATTCTTATTTCCTAATCAATCTATAAGGATTGGTCGTTCATCTTTAGATAAATTATCTCCTAAAGCGGCCTCCGTCTCTTTCGATACACGTTCGGGTATTCAGGTCGTACCGTCGCGGCCCTTGTCCTCACCAACCAGGAAGCGTTATAGACCGTGTCGTGCTCGTGTCAGCGGCAGCACTCTGTTCTTCTCTGGTTCAGGTGTCGGCGCTCGTTAGGTCAGTTCTGATATACCGATTGGATGGCATTATCACGAGTTCTTTACCGGTTTCCGGCGCTGCTTCGCTCGCGCCGCCGGCGGTGTGTAACCGCTTATCGCGGGATAGAGAGCCAAACTTACTTGTTCCGAGTTACTAGCAACCGCTTTGCGAATACCTACGTGTTTCGTACTTTGTACTTCGGATTCTAATACCCATTCGTCCGGTTCTCTGTAAGAAGCGCAACAACAAGGATAAATCGTAAGACTTTCGGATATCATACGTAACTAGTTAAACTAAAACTAGTTTATTTTTACACAGCAACTTACATATCTTGAGGATACCACCGCAGTAATACCTTCGTCTTCCCGTCCAATTCGACTCTTCTCGCTAAAACCTGATGGAGACATTTTATTGAAGTAAATGCATTTTACAATGTCAGCCGTGTGATGCAATAATAAATTTTACACTTATAACTTACTTGACTAGTTAGTGCCATCGAGTTTCCTGGCGTTTCAGCTAGTCGCCCTTGCGTCCTCGATGTCGCTAGTTCCAGTAGCCTGTGCTGAAGACCCTCCATTATTCCCGAGTCAAAGTAATCAAATATTCTCGCTGCAAAGACACCGTAATATTAACAATATAAGTCATTTTTTACATTATTAGTCTATAAAATATATTCAAGAGAAGAAAAGAAATCTATAATTAATGGAATCGCGATAAAACGACACTCACCAGACCAAGGTTGCCGCCTATATCTGAGCTTCTTGCCATTCCTTCTAACGAGCTTGCCGCCGTTCTCGCAACTACGTCTTCCGTTACTGCTGCTCGTTTCTGACTGATTGAAGTGACCATTCACGTGCCTCTCCAGGGCAGTCTGTAAATAAATAAATAAATATGGATTAGTTTTTGAATATTTTCCCGGACAAAAATCAATGGTATGCGAGGAAAACACGCGTTACCTGGGAGCTGAATCTGCAACCGCAACCGTCGACGATGCATCGAAAGGGTTTGTTACCGCCGTGAGACAGAACGTGTCTCTCCAGCCATCGTCGAGAACATGAGGTCCTACCTTGCACCTTGCATCCCTGCCAATGACAGACGAAATTGTCGCCGCCGGTTTGCGTGTTGATGTGCGCAGCCTATAAAGAATACAAATTGCATACAAAAGCTAGATTTTGTATTATATTATAAATAGTAAGTTGATTTTCGAGCATTTTCTGCGAAGGCTAGAGATTTACGGCAAGAAATTTTCTGTCATGTACCTGTAGATGCTCTAAAAGACCACCCACAGACTCGAAGCTGGCTTCGCACTTATCCCAGCGACAAATCCCGCTGTCAGTAGCTTGCGATCTGTCCTTCTCGGGCGCTCGTGCCGGAAACCGGATGGTAGTAGGTGCCGAAAGGATAGGCGACGATTTCGATTCGCTGCTTCGGGAGTCCTCCTCATCTACATCGTCTTCGTCGACTGGCGCCGATTGACCATCTTCGTCCTTGCTGTCACCCTTCGGCGGCGAGAATAGCCTCGAAATGGGGGAGTCGTGGCCGCTCTGTGATCTTAACACACCCAGGATACCGCCACAGCTGTTCGTCAGATTGTTGTTCTCATTCACATGCGGCTTCGCCAAGATTGCCTTGAAGTCCAACGGTTCGTCCAGTAGTGGCGAGGCAGCAGTAGCGGGCTGGGAGCTGCCCTTGGTCGAATTAATATTCGCGTCCGAAGTTAACCTGTTTCAAAAATAAAAATAAAAAGTTATTACCCAGAAAACAGCCCTTACTTACCAATTGTTCCATTTTTTCTCGACTAAAAAAAGATTACATGTTTGGTGAATTAATTTACAAAATCCGAGCTTCACGGACAGCCTTGAAGACGCTTTAAAGACGTTTTTAAGATGTCTTTTAATGATGTCCGAAAGACGTCTTTGAGATATCTTATAAGACACGCATGTTGCTTGGGAAACTTCTCAATATGCATCTAATAGCAAATGGACTAGATAGTTAAAGATGTATGTCAGAAGTTCCAAGATAACACCATTGTCATAACATTTTGCTAAGATATTCGTTAATGTATTTTGTTCCAACATGTGAAACTTGAAGTCCAATTTATCGTAGCGTTTTCAAGAAAATTATTATGAAATATAACTGTTTGGAAGACGTACTCTTATGGCGAACAGTGCACACATTGACCGTAAAAAAACATATTAATGTAAACTGGAATTTTCAAAGAACACATAGACCATAAAATATAATTAATTCACCACTTAATTTAGGAAAAAATTGACCTTCAATATCGGAATTTTGAAAAAATCTCATTCCTGTTGACATCTACGTTCTGAAACTTGGCAACGTTAACAACAAATAAAACGCGTAATATAAATGTATAGCCTCCAAAAAAAAAATAGTTTATTGTGCAAAACTATTTTTTCTATAAACCTTTAAAATCGAAAGAAGAAAAAGGAAAGGGAAACATTATCAAATAATCTTATTGATAGATTAGGGAAGCCCTTTAAATTAAAAAAATCTTGAAATGGCAATATAAGGTAGCGATAAAAATTGAAATTAATTTTGAATCATGTATCTTTCTCATTGTAATTTTTTCTAAATTATTATTGAAAAAGGATAAAGGAATGTATATTTGTGTCCCCTATGGGATTTACAAAGGCGTTTTTGAGGAACGTTTCCAAACCTTTACCACTCCTACCTATTCCATTCCTTGGACCAACGGCTTAACGTCTCTTCCGAAAGACGGACCCACTTTCTCCTTCTCCAGTTTGGGATACTATACAAGTATACATCATTACGTCAGAAAATAAAAAAAACCCCTTGGTCTGGCGGGATTCGAACCGGGTTCCTCGAGGTTACGAGTCTGGCGCTTTACCGCCAGACCACACTGCCACCCCTCTAAATTATTATTAATAAATACAATTTTTATGTTAGAAAAGAAATATATTTTGGGAATTTTTATATTCAATTTTTATTAAAAAATGCATGGACAATGCATACACCAATCGTTTATATCGTACCAATAAGAATGAAAAAGCATTGTTTTTCAGTAGCTAATCTTCCTTCTAATCTCTCTACGGAGAAGATCATTATAATTTTCCATACTTTTTTAATATTTTTACAGCTTTCTTATACTTTTATTTGCGCTTTCTTACGCTGTATTAAAGCTCCTGGGCTCTCGCCGCGGTCGTGTGAGATCGTGACGTCAGAGGCGAGAAATGACACGCTGAGAATTCTTGCGTGCCATTTTTAAATGAAAAGATATTTGGATGAAAAAACACTTCTAATCGCTTTAACACACTTATAAAATATTCCGAAAACTATTCCTTTTCCCTTGACAGTTAATAAACAGTCGTAAAATGAAATTTAATACGAAGTCTAGTCATGCAAACTTATGCACAGGCGCTATCAGAAATGTTTCTTCATCCAAGTATCTTTTTATTTAAAAATGCAAAAATTCTCAGCGTGTCATTTTTCGCCTCTGACGTCACGATCTCACACGACCGCGGCGAGAGCCCAGGAGTCTTAACTCCAATATGAATGCAGTGGCGATTATAAGCCAGGATGACCAACTTCACTATTTTAGTGCGATGTTGCCAAATTTCAATCATAATATACCTAATTTAGGTTTTGCAACAATATAACTCTCTTTTTTCAGATATAATGCTGATATTTATTAATACATTATTTTATATGTCATATTAATGTATATTCTGCCTTGCTAAGAAAGAGTGCCGTATCCGCAAAAATTCACATTTTGAGTTATGTATCGATTCTGACATTTTCGACCTCGAGGAATTTATTGGAATAAGCAAACAATTTACTTCAGAAAAAAGTTAAACAATTGGTAAAATAAATATCTACAGATTGTGACGGCTACATTAAAAACTTTCGAGTGTTTTTCTCAGTTTAATGTTTTTGCAGATATACGGCACTCTTCCCTTTTAATACTACCCTAATACTACCCTTAGCAGGGCAGTATTAATATGTATATTATTATTAATATTAATTATTAATATAATTATTAATATTAATTATTTTATATACATATTAATGTATATTAATATGTATATAAAATAATGTATTAGACACATTGGATGTTCCTAATTCTGGCGATGAAAAAATAATGTAAAATATAAATTTTGTGTTTTATAGATTCGTAATGAAATCAAGAGAACTTCTTATTTTATAAATTAATTTCTTCAAAATTAGCTAGTAATTTATTTAGAAATAAATAACAAACTGACAATAAAATGATACTTACGCTCAGAAACCATTCTGTAATTTAATAACAGTTATTTTACTGTCTTAAAATTTATCGAGTGCAGTGCCCTGATTCTGTAATTCTTAACGACAGTGACATTATCGTTATATTGTTGTTGCGCAGGTATACCTACTATATGGTAAAAAAGCTGCGAAACGACAATCTAATGACATCGATACTGTCGTTAGAGTTACAGAGAATAGGGCTATGGTCATTTGACTAGAGAAGTGCTACCATACATCTTTAATTGACTAGCTAATCAATCAGCATTATTGCGTTAAGTCGTGCTGCCAATACGGAATTGAATATCTTTACCTAAGAGGTGAGATCTTGGGCAGATTTTTCAGTAGGTCGTTCGAGATTGGCAGAATTGGCAGCGACTTCGGCAGCTTCTTGTCTATCTTACCGTTGGCTCTTGGAACGATGACCACCGGTACCTTTTTCGTGATTGTCGACGACGTCAATGTCTTCACTTCCCAGGGCTCGTTGGTCATGGTACTCCGGTTCGTATTGGGCGACACGGTGCCCAAGTATTTTGCAAGCCCGCCCTTGTTCCTCTGCACCACAGGTGGCCTCCGAAATTCCGACGAGCTTTTTGCTACCAGCACCATTTCGTTCGTCTTCTTTATCTGTCAACAGAAACGTAACAGTAAAATTTCTATGTACTGTTATTTAGGCATTCTGTGTGAGAATATATTATGTCGGAGACGATCAAATACTAACTTAGCTTTTCTAAAAAAAATGAAAATAAAGTAACTTTTTTGTTAACGTCTGCATTAAAAAATGTAGCAAAATAATTATAGATACTGTTCAAATATGATGCCGTCGATATTTTCCGGGAAATTCTCAGTAACATAAAAAAGACATTGTATTTTTGCTAAAGCAAGATCACTGTGTATTTGGAGCACGATAGCACAACATCGAAATAGTCGTATACCAGACAAAAAATTCAGCCGCTGAACTTATCATATATTGAATCACAAAAATCTACTTCGAATGACTTGTCTTACTTCTCTTCTTGCTTCTTGTAATCGCGATGTGAGCAGAGATTTGATCTAATGTTAATATTTCATAATATAAATGAGCGAGACACATTTAGCGTTAAATGCGGTGCGGTGTGAAACGCGAATTATCGAGAACGTGCCACGTTAAATTGCGGATCGATAGGACGAGAGCAATTTCCGTGAATTAATATCAACCTATTGGAAAGACCTACACACGCGGGTTTGTTAAAAAAGGCTAATTCAATATCCGATAAACGCGTGCTCGCTGATAAGGTGAGTCTGTATCTGAAGTGTTCGCGCGAAGTAAAGCCGGTCGATATCTTCAACACTTCTGTTACAGCGTTGGTCGTTTCATCGAAGAAGCACTTTCTTCCGCTACTATATATTCCTTTGGTTTATCTGATTTCTACGTAAATTTACGTCTGATTTACCATAAATTAAATATCGTTAAACAAACGTGTGGTATACCGGTCTTGCAACAATCAGTTTTATATATTTCTACAACCCTTAACTTAAATTAAAATTTTGCTAAAGTTCGGATTAAATAAAAAGCGATCGCCTATTCATTTGCGCTTTTGAAGGACACTGAGAAATCTTAGAGTCTCAAACAATTCTCTTAGAATTCGAAATCTGTCAATGCCTTCGTGTTCGAGTGGCTACCTACCGATAGATACCGATTGCGAGTCGTTTAAAGTTCAAAGTAAACCTTAGAAACTCACATTTCTTTCAAAATACAAAGAGACAGTGGGCTGGGCACATTGTAATCGAGAACTCATTTTTTACGAAAATATCTCTCCAGATCTGGCCAAAAAGCTTGTCCTCCCGACATATTTGTCTTCTCGCATAAAATAGATATAGTTGTTCTTGACACATTTATTATTTGCATCAATCTCGAGTGGACACCAACCTTCGGCTGTTGCGGCTTAATCTGCGTCTTGAAGTACTCCGTGATCTTTCCCTGGGACTCGTGGTGGTGTTGGCCGCCCGCAGTCTTTCCGTTCCCCTTGACGGCCCCCCTGGAGGTGGGATCAGCGGCGCCGGAGCGCGGGAGAGCGCCAGCCTCAGGTTCGCCCCTCAGCCTCTTGAATGCGGTGGTGGAGCAGGCGGTCACCGCCAACGGTGGGGTCCAGGGCCACTGGGGCCTGGTACCGAGCTGCGACGACGGCGCCAGCTTGGGTAGAGACGGCAACGGACTGGCGGATGTGCCGCGTATCGCAGCTACCCCCTCGTCGCTGCTCGTGCTGCACGGCGAGCCCGGCTCTGTGATATCGCTGGTGCCACTGCTGCTGCATTCTCCGCAAGACACCGCGACTCCACTGCAACACACGAAGAAGATACGATTAACAGAAAAGTTTAACAAAATCCTCGGGGAAGAAGCGCGCTCGCAAAATTCGCGTATCGAAGAAATCGCTCGAAGAAGTTTGCCTGAACTTCCATTAATTTTATTATTATATCATTATTATTGCATGGTATATCGCGCTGTTATTAGAATAGAATATATTCTACATTTCTATCATAATTTTTTTTAATAGCACATTTCTTAACTGATGGATATAAGTGAATAAATGTAGGATAGTTTCTAGACAAGCCAGGAATTAGAATTAATATCTAGCGATACCGAAGTATCTTTTATATTATAACAAAGGTCAATCTGATTACTGGCAGCTCGTAACAAGCTACACGATTCGATAATGAGGTAAAAATCCCCTTAACGCGACACCACCTACTGCGTTTAACGCAGCATAATGTGAGGTGTCTCGTTACGGTTGTTACCGTATCTGCCGATCATTATGTCGGCAAAAATCCCGTGTACGTCGTCGTGCAACGCCCCGTTACAAAGTGGTGGTACAATTTATCCGAATGAAGATGGGGCTCATTCACCACCTCGTCGCATCTCGCCTCGTTTTTTCCCCCTCTGGGTCCAAGTGAGACCCGAGTCGCCGGTGGTCGGTCGATCGCTCTCGGTCCAGAAACAAACAGCTTTCGTGGCAACCGCGAAGCGCCACGAAGAGAACCGGTTAGAGACGACAAGCGGCGGCGGCAGCGGCCACGAGGAAATTGCAAGCTTACCGAGTAATGATGTTACCACCAACGCAAACCTAATTACAGGCCCAGACATTGCCAATCGGCCTGGTCCCGTCGCCCGTCGTCGTTTAGAGGGTTCCAGTATCGCGGCTCGGCGACCCGTTTTGGTAATTTGCAGGTAAATCGAGGTGCGGGAGACACGTGAGCGGTGAAAAGCGGTGTTTCGAGGAAATTTGGCATCAAATTTTTAACAGTGATTTAATTTTTGCAAGAGAATAATTGCTTCATTGTAAGCAAGTCAGCTTCGGTCTCGCGCAAAAGTGTAAAGCTGGCGTATCATTGCGCAGAGAGAATTAATTAATTATTAGAGTACCATAATTTCATTTCTTTGAGTTTTATAGTTCTGGATAAAATAAACACAAAGTTTTAGCCATTAAAGCAAGATATTGCTTGCAAGATAAAAATCATCAAATAACTGCGTTTTTTTCGTTAAATACGATTGTATAAAAAACGCGCAGTTGAGCGCGTATGCGAACAATGAGGTTTTATCTCGCAATTTTCCGCATTATTGTAGCTTCTCAAAAAAAGTGCGCTAAAAACCATTGAGTACGCATCTCTTCTCGCACTCGCGAACAGGTCAGCTTTGGTCTCGCGCAAAAAGCCTGCGTTCGCGGTCGTTTCGTCGCGTATCAGCGGTCGTAAATTATCCGGTTGGCTATAAAGTGGCCGAAAACGAGAAAAAAACGACGATTCCCCACCGCAGCGCCGTTCTCTCGGATAAGGCCAATCGTCGATCTTCCTCTCCCGACTTTCCGCCTGGCAGATATTTCGGACAACGTCCGTCTCACCGCGAATCACAATGTCAGGGAAAGAGACACTGACCTTTCCACGCTATGATAGTGCGCGCCGTTTTACGCAACGCGTAGCGTAGCGCGTAAGTCAGTTAGTCGGTCTCCGCTGACAAGCGGCAGAGAGGCATAAACATCGTTTATCTTGTCTTTAATGCTTACAAGTCACCTTGCCGAATTTCAAACACTCATACCGAATTTCATTGCGTTGTTTCCTGTACATAAATTAAAAGCGTATGCGAGGCAACGGCTTGCTGACACGTGTGTGCGTAAAATAAAAATTCTTATCTTGGAACATTTGGAGACAACTAACATCCTCATTAACTGTTAATGGAATTGTAACGACCCCTAAGTGCTCCAAATGCTCACAAGATAAGATAACAGTTTCAAATGTGTTTTTTAGGAATAGAAAATGTTTCCACGTGCTTATCCTTCGGTCTAATCTAAAAATAGCGCTTTGTCAAAATTTTTACGCGTGGAAGCTTCCACGAGTAACAAATATGACGTTAATGATGCATTCGCCGAGATAGGCATCCAATTAAAATGAAATTTTAATAGGCCTCTGGAAAACATGCTTTCGCTGTCTACGTGATTCTCTGTGGAAAAACATAAAATCGCACGTTCTCCTAGAGCGTAGAACAATAAGTGCGTTTCGTTTTCAGATGCACGGTTGTGCGAGGGATATATATATCTGCGCATACACATGTGAAACTGATTTCGTAGCAGCCGCGCGTTACGCCTTTATCGGGTTCTCGTATGCGCCGCGTGCGAAAATCGAGACGGCCATCGGAGTTGATGCAGACGCTCATGCATTATACATCCCCATGTTAATTGCATAACACGCGCGCGCTCTCTTTCTCTCTCTCGCGATAATGACGGGAATAAATGATATTTACAGCGGCGCGGCGTCGGCGGACGCGCGATTTTATCGCACGCGGCAGCTTTCGCATAACTGACCTACGTCCATTTCGCCGGCGCTTGGCCATGGTCATGCAGATGTACGCGCGCGCAACGACGATGGTAACACAGAATTCCGCCCTTTCCGCTGGAAATCGCTGGAAAGGGATGACAGCGGATGGGAGGGACAGAACGACACATCGACCTGTCTGTCTATCGTTCCTCGGTGCGCGACAATCTTGGTCGTCAGGGTCCGGTATAACTCGCAGGAAATTGAATGGACGGACGGACGGACGGACCGCTTGAAAGTACTTCGAGAACTGTGGAGGGCTTCTCTCTCCCTCTTTCATTAGCTTTCCAAGTGTCAACTTCAATAAATCGAAGCAAAGTCCGTATTCCCAAAGCGACTGTACTATCAAAATATGTAGGTATAATAATAAAAGATTTTATATCCGGTTAATCCTGTAAAAAGCAGTGTTCGCAGATTTTTCTAATTTTTATTAATGTGGCAAAACATATTCAGGTTTCTCCCGCTATCCGAAAGTAGAACGCGTTTCCTATGAAACCTCTCGTAAGCCGAAATGGCATACCTAAAGCGAAGAAGCAATTACCACGAAAAAATTTTTTTTTCGTAAAAGCGAAAATCCTTTTCGGATTTCTTTCGGTTAGCAGGTACTAGTGTAGGTCTTTCGTAAAAGCGAAATGACGCGGTAAAGCAAACTTTCAAAAAGCGGGAGATACCTGTAATTGTTGATACATACAAGATAAATATAATTATAGAAATATTTCTTTATACATCCCCAAAAAAAAGAAGAAACATAATAGATAATACCATCATTCTTCCGTACTTGTAAAGACTTATTCGTACTTTAATTATCAGTTTAATTTAACGATTTTCGTTGTCGGTAAATTTAATAAAATTTTCAATGCTACATCGCGTTCACGTCAAGAAGAGTCTGCCGGAATAGAAGGCATCGACTACGACGGCATTCGAGCAGTACAACGGCCTCAAACAAGACGTTTCGCCGTGCCATACATAATTAGACTTCAACCGGTAATCGTCTCGAGGCTTTACATAATGTATTAGCGCCGCTCGATGTGTCCGTCCGGCGCGGCCGCGTACGTGCGAGTTAGCGAATTAACGTGACTCAAGCTGCATAAACGCTTGAAAAAGTGGCGAACACTCGGCGAAAATAGTCACACGTGCGATCGGCGCCGTATGGCTTGGTATGTACCCTCACGTGCATGAGAAAGCTGTTGGAATCCGTGAAGTCACGGACGCGCGAGATGAATGAAGTGCAGTTCACCGTCCAATGCAGATACATTGGCAGGTGACACACTTTGCACGTACGATGTAACGCGCATAATACTACGCAAAACATTATTTTGATATCACCATTCGCATAATCATCCGGCCATAAATAACTCTCGGCTACAATAATCCTCCGTAATTTTAAACTGATTAATATATATAATGTGCGCGTTTTTTTTTTCGATTATAAGCTTTAAAATATAAGTTAAATAAATGTTACAAATGCAAAGGACTTATCATATTATATCTACCATCTTTCTTTCTTTAAGACGGGCGGCAGTGTGGTCTAGTGGTAGAGCGCCAGACTCGCAATCCGGGAAACCGGGTTCGAGTCCACTTGAGTACACTGGAATTTATTTCCAGAAACTGCGCCCTCCATGCGAGAAAAATTCTCAAATGGGAAAACTGGGCTCCGTCTTTCGGAAGAGACGTTAAACCGTTGGTCCAAACACTATCCTATATAAGTCTCTAATCTCGGTCCGTCTGTCTGTCCGCGAACTACTCATTCATTAATAGACTGAATTTTAAAGTGGTGTATATGAAATAGGGGTAGAATTTCCCGGGATGACGACGATGGGGTTAGATTTTTGTTTTACCGATTACCTTGAAAGCGGCGCCAAAATTTTACTAATTTTACGGGGATTGTGACGCGATGGGTTTAATTTTTTTTAAGAGGAAGCTTTCTCTATCTATATAATTACCTAATACCGATTTTCTTAAAACCGGTGCCAAAATTTTTCTAATTTTTCGGGGATTGCGACGATAAATTTAATTTTTTTTTGAAGAAAACTTTCTTTTCGAGAAAAAAAAAATTTTTTTACGGTAACGTTCAATTTAATATGAATCTATATCATTACCTAATATGTGTCTGTCTGTTCGCAAACTACTCATTCATTAATTGACCGATTTTCTTGCATCAAGTGCTAAAATTTTTCTAATTTCTCGGAGATAGTTACCATGGGGTTTGATTTTTTGTTTTACCGATTTTCTTGAAATTGGAGCCAAAATTTTTTTAATTTTTCGGTGATTATGACGATGGGTTTATTTTTTTGGGGGGATAGCTACCATGGGGTACGATTTTTTGTTTTACCGATTTTTTTGAGTGGTGCCAAAATTTTGCTAATTTTACGGGGATTGCGACGATGGGTGTAATTTTTTTAAGAGAAAGCTTTCTGTATCTATATAATTACCTAATACCGATTTTCTTTAATAAGTACCTGACGTCTGTATGTATGTCTGTATGTTTGTCTGACCGCGAACTACTTATTCATTAATGGACCGAATTTTAAAGTGGTGTATATGAAATAGGGGTAGAATTTCCCGGGGAGTGACATAAAGTGTATAATTTTTCGTTACCGATCTTTTTGGAAGCTGGTTCCAAAATTTTTCCAATTTTTCCGGAAATAATTGACCGAATCTCAATTTTGCTAAATTAAAAGAATTTTGGTACTGGTTTCAAGAAAATCGGTTTAAGAAAAATTAAACCCATCGACGCCATCCCCGAAAAATTAGAAAATTTTTGGGACCGGTTTCAAGAAAATAGGTCCATTAATAAATGAGAAATTTTACGGGGAAATTTTACGCCCGCGTAGCGCGGGCTTAGAAGCTATAGTATGGCAATATCCACCATGCCAGGATGCTGTGGGCTAACCACTCGCACATCTGAATTTAAAGCGATTACTGAAACCTCCTTGGAGGCCCTAATGCTCCGCGAGGAGTGAAAGGATCTATACATACATACATTCTTTCTTTAAGAGTTTTGTTCAACATATTATTGACCTGAGGCGTATCAGCTCATCTTTTCCCTGAACATTATTGACGAGTTTACTCGTGTTTAAAGAGGCATATATCTACAGCTGAAATCATCGTTCGCAGTTGTTAGTCCTTAAAATTGATGAAGTTTTCATTATAAGATTTGTGACTTGCAATTTTTGCTAGCAGAGAATAGGTAACTGAGCATTCTTATGAATGCAGTCCCAAACCTGATCTTTTTCTTGCAGTTTTCAAAAGAGTTTTCTTTCCTTCCACAAAGAGATCCATCTTGCCGATTATCAAGTAAAATAAAAGAACATATCCTAAAGAAAATCATATTCATAGAACTAAGTAAGAAAAATGGTCATCGGAAAATGTAAAGCCTGTTCACCTTACTGATTATCAGGTAAAATAAAGAAACACATTCTAAAAAAAATAATATTCGTAGGACTAAAAAAAATATTGTCATCGGAAAATGTATTTTGAAGTTTTCAAAAGAGTCCCCCACCCCCTCCTTCCACAAGATCCATCTTGCCGATTATCAGGTAAAGTAAAGGAATACATTCTAGAGAAAATTATATTTACAGGAAAATTATCATCGGAAAATGTAGTTTGCTCTTGAAAAGGAAATCACGTTGAAAATGAAACACGTTATATTCGTAATAATTATTGTGTTCCCCTCTATGAAAAATAATGAGCCACAAGCGTTAGTTTATGTATAAAACGACTGGTTAACAATGTATTAAAATGTATTAAAATGTAGGGCCTCCTTATACTGTTGAAGATTAATTTGAGTACGTATCGCTAATTATTTTTCTTTAAATCACATAACGACGTATCTTTTCATTATTCTGTTTATTAAGCTTAAGAGTTACAGTGTTTTCGGCGCTACAATCTGTGAACAATTATCGTTCCGTCGAGTAGCAGTGGTACAAGAAGGTAAATCTTTCCCTCGCCCTTATCCCAGCATCAGAAAGAAATCCATATACGCGAGCACGTTGAAATTCGAGACTCATTCCGGGCCTGGATCCTTTTCGTGCTACTTCGTCCTTCCTCCCTTTCTCAGTGACAATAGATCGCGGGACTTGGTCCAATATATATATATCGCTGACCCTTGACACCCTCCCTCCGCCTTCCTGAACGGGCGAACAAAATCACCCTCGGGCGGAAGATGACTGATTGGCAGTCCCTCCGGATCGAATGCGACTTTCGTTACCCCGCTTCTCCTCGGAAAGCTGCCCTTTCATCTCGCGACCCTTCGCCTTTCCCCGCGCACGTTTAATGCGTGAGTGCAGGGGAAGGCAAACGCGACATATAGGTTTTCATTTGAAAGAGAGGTTGTATAGTGCCACAATAAAATCTTGTGGTAAAATCTCTCAATCTCTGTACAGAATGTCTCGATGTCACTGGCACTTAATTTAATGACAGCCTCTTTGCACGATAGCTTCTACTGGCTTCTACTTTCTTTATCCTTCGACATTCCTCGATGCAGACAAATTTCTACCGTGTAACTTTAGTATTTAGAATTTTCCGTAGTTTCCCGGAAGCGGGCTCTTTTATTGGTGACATTAAAAAACGCTGCGAAAGCGTAAATTCAAAATAAAAGTTGAGGACTTGACATAAAAGCGGTAGTATCAACAATGGAAACGTTTTATGAAAGGTTCTAAATACGTTTCTAAATACGTAATTATATGTGAAAAGTACAAGAAAGATATATTTTGTGTTCCTTTCATTCCTTTCAAATATTATAGGTATATCAATTTAAAATATTTTTTATATTTCTTTTGGATCGGTAATATATTTTAGTCACTCATTTCACATCTTTTATGCAAAATCTCTTCATTTTACATAGATATTATTCCTATAAAGGAATCACGAAGAATCGGCGAATACGAAGCAAATTCTCGTGCGACACGCTTGAGGAGAATCGCACGGAGCCGTCGGTGGTGGAAGAAAGAGATAGTAACTCGGAAGACACGGGAGACTCACTTTCGGCGAATAACCGTTACGTCGATCGCATAGCGTTTCGCACGTAACACACGTGTACATATGCACACCCACGCGTACACGTATATCGTACAAACGACGAAAAGCAGTAGGTGTATACGCGGGGTGTCCCACAAAAGCGTTTTCCTCAAATTAGAAATACAAAAGGTACACTATCTAGATTCTAGAGTCAATAGCTTTACAATTAAAAATGAAAGAAATCAAATTAAATAAAAAAGCACTATTTAAAAGCATTGTAAATATTAAAATAAATCACTTTTAATCTATAAAACTACGCACTAATAACCGCATTGTACTCTCATAGCCCTTCAATTACCAAGTTGGTTCATTATCGAGAGTCGGTTATTTTTTCTTTTTATTTTAATTTAAAGCATCTTATCTTTGATAGTTTAATTTTTATATAGTTTGATGATTTAAGTTAATTTTAGATAAACTTCATAAAATTCTAATTCTTATTTTTTTGTTACTGACCGTGTTATTTTATGAATGTTATCACATGTCGTTATTTCGGACCACGTTTAGAAGGATATACACCTAATACAGAAATTCGATAATCGCGTTTAATCAATAGATTATGCGCAACAGACGCAAGACAGAGAAAAAGAAAAAGAGAAGAAGAGAAAGTGAAAGAAAAAAAGAAAGATGCGAAAATGAGCCTTCGAAATGGACATACTTGCAGATCACCGTGTACATCCGAGGTCGCTGTACATCGCGAGAGGCTTATGGACTCTCAAAGTATACGCGGGCCTATAACCTGTTACAACGGATGGAGACACGTTTCTTAGAAGAGGTCTACGTGCCCACGCGATTTCGCGTCTTCTCTCACGGGTGTCTCTCCACGGGTGCATAAGGTTTCGAGCCGAGGCGTTTACAAAACAACCTGCGACCCATTTACAAAACAACTGTACAATTCCAATCCGATTTACAAAATTGATTCAAATAGTTCAACTTTAATTCAACCTAATTAAAACAAGATCTCAATCCGCGGCTAAATTTGACGCTAATCAAATTTGAGTCGCCGCAATTTCGGAAAATTTTATTCGCCACGTTACGGAGCGATAGAGCGTAAAGTTGCAGACGCCCCGGGGAGTTGCAAATGCACCGTTGCACTTTTGGGACTTCCTGTTCTCCCAGCGACTACATATCCGCGCGCCGCGCCGCTTCCAATTTTCATCGCGGAATTCGGATTCGGATGACGATCGCGGACTATATCGCGGAGCCTCGTGTCGGAATTCGCGTGGGTGGAGTTTCCGTAGTTTCGCGAGCGAGCTGAGCGGGAGACCATCGCGTGATCGGACGTCGTTAAGATCCGATTTGAATATCCTTGGAAAGGGGGTGAGAGAGACGGGTAGGCGGGCGAGGAGGCGGGGCTGTCGAAATGACCTCGAAAAGCTCCTCGTTTAAGCGTTTAATCGCCGTGCCTATTATCAACTCTTCTTTTTCCATCGTTTATCCACTTTATCGGTCCCTTTCCGCCGCGTCCCACCTTCGTCTCAGAAAGCATCGATATTTATTTATCTCCCAATGTTTTTCTGCGCAGAAATCAGATTGGCGAATTGGCTAAGCTTACGCGAACAAATTTTCCAGTTATTTGTCAGACACTGATTACTCCCAGAGAGAGTTATTAATCAATTCCACTCGCGCGTTTTTATCCGCGCGGTATTCATAAAGAACCGAATGGCAAATCGAAGAGAAATTACAGCCATCGTGTAAGTTTGTATCAAGAGAATGTTTTACGTGTGTGTTATGAAAGTATTAGATTGCGTTGCACAAGATCTTTTATAAAGGAATTTTTACAGCAACCTACCCGAGTGTATTAGATACGTAATATTTATATGCACGCACTGTGAAATGTCTGATTGTGAGGTTTGGCCTCCTCGTGTTCTCTTCAACTTGAAAAATTGCGGATTGCTGCAGTCGTCGAGGCGTTGCACGCGTCGCACTTGGCGGTCGTCGTGTTTACACGAGGTTCAACGAAGCAAGCGTAACGAATCTTCATGGCAAATGTTATGTTTGCCGCGGTGTGACAGTCGTGCCGTTGTCACGAGATAAAGTGAAGTTTTCGCAAAGACCGTAATCGCGACAATTCAGATGGGGGATGGTCCCGCGATAGGGCTCGCAAATTATCGCACGAACAGTTACTGCTCCATAAAACGCGATCTCGATACTTTGGGACGCAAGTCGTAAATATTTCACGAACGCCGGACGCGCGCGCGCGCGCGCGCGCGGGGGGCATGGCACGCTCGAAGAGGGAAAAGATTGCTAGCATTAACTCACCGCGCGCGCAAACACGCGTGTGTATAAGGTAATAATATCGAAAAAGCCGAGAAAGTTGTACAATCGTTGCACAGACGTGCTGCAGACGTGCGAAAATGTGTGCGAGAGCCATGCAAATGGAAAAACATGACGAACGGAGAATGCAGGATTGGAAGAATTTAAAAACTCTGAAAGAGAAATCTAAATAAATTTTCTGAAGTAATTCGTTGGTCGTAATTGAATATTGCACATTCGTGATTCCTTGTTACGTTGAATTGCATTTATACACGATGCTTTTGATAGCTTATTATTACAAAATGTCTATATTTATTGCAAATAATAAATGCTAATTACATATTTGTCAAGTGCTGATTAATGGCGCAAACACGTAAAGATGAACAACGCGGTATTGACTATAAATACCATAAATATTTATATCACATGAATCTTTCTCATACATTCTAAATATATCTCGTGTGTATCGCACATTGGATGCGGCAGGCGATCGCGATTTGCACACTCGATTTCGTGCAAAAAAGCAACATGTGTGACAGAGGTATTTTAAGAATATATACGTGCGGCACGATTAAAGCATTCATCGCATTAATTATACTTCGATCATTATGTATCCACGTTATTTATAAACCAGCTGTGTTTTTTCGCGCTATTCGATACAATATAACGATCTTTTACGGTGTAAAACGTAAAAAGAGAGAAGGGAGAAAATACGCAAGTGCGTGTCAAGAAAAAAAAAAGGAATTCTACCCTTTCATCGAGGTTGAGGTAGAAGTTATTCTCACTTTCCCCCGGGGGAAAAGAAGAATAACTTCGTTCGCTTGAAAATTGACCTGGCTGTCTCGGAGGTTCCCTCGAGCCTTCATGAAACATACTGTCCATAATTAATGCCACGCGAACGTGTAATGCAGTGGTGCGTTTACCGAAGTGAAATTACCCCTATCGTTGCATAGTAAAATTTTGCGGTTTGGAAAAGCATCCCTTTACTTCGATCGGTACGCAATATCGTGAAGCGTTTGTCTGAATATAAAGTTGATCGAAAAAATGAGATTTTTCCTTGTTAGATTAATTAGAAATCGTGCTTACCTACACTAAAATTATTTCAGTTTTGCTCGCTTTATTAGTCATAAGTAGGTATACATCCGGTGGGCGTTGAATAAAGTAACGCATCATTGACTAGATAGACGATCGGATTTTGGAATAAATCCAGCATCGGAACGTGCCGATTGGTGAAAAATCGGGCTGCAGAGCCAATTTCGAGTACGAACCTCCTACGTGAGGCGCTTGTCGTTTCGTGCTGCTCGTTCGTTTATTTTCGTCTCGCTCGGTTTTATCTCTCTCTTCTTCCGTTATCCCTTTGGTCGTCTCCCTTGTGGCCTGCCAAATCCTGCAGTGCGCTCCGGGTACGACACACTAACCTTGTCTCGAACTCGACGCACTGGCGCGAAGAAACGAGGGGGAAGACGGGGAACAAAAGAACAGAATGTGGGAGGAGAGTGTCTCTCTTTTTCCCTCTCGGTTTCGTTGCTCCGAGATGGTCGGAGCTCTCTGTCTCTCTTCGAGCCTCTCGTCCTTGTCGAAGCTTCGAAACTTCGCGCAAGTTCATTATCAAAAAGAAACCTTGCCGGCGGCTCGTACTTGGCCACTTTGTCATGACTAGGTGAGAAAGTAAGATAAAAAGCACATTAATGGCGTATTTTTGTACGATAAGGGCTTGAGCAGAACGACTGACTTATAATTTTAAGACAATGTTTTATCCTTTGTCTTTAATAACGCACAATATTGTCTTGTGTCTCAAGTCATAAACGTGTGTACGAAGTGTCAACGTTTTTAAGACTATAGACACAAGACAGTATTGTGCGTTATTAAAGATTTAAAGCATAAAATATTGTCTTAAAGTAATAAGTCAGCCATTCTGCTTAGGTTCTAACATAACATAAAAAACGACTGTAAAAAGTAGAAAACTTGTGCGCGCAGGACATTTTATAATTCAAAACGTCCTTGTGTCGCAGAAAATTTTCTTGAATTATAAAATTTTATAATTTGGAACGTCCTTATATCAAAAAAAATTTTTGTTATTAAACAAATCGCTTTGCAATTTGTTAAACAAAACGCTATTGTAGATTATCCTTTTATGTAATATACAAATATCTACTGGTAGAAGTATAAACTATACTTTATATACATATAAGCGCAGTTAAGATCTGTATCATGCCCGCTTCGTGTGTACGATCTGTCGACTTTAAAAATATTATAATTGTGCGATATTATTACGATAACATGTATCCTTATCGCAATAATTAAAAGGTAAACACTTAATCCATGATAAAGTAAGGATAAACATCAAAGTAAGAATAATTAATTCAGGATGCGGGCGTAGCAATTACAATATCGATGCTTCTATATCACATTGCAGAGAAAGTTATATATACCCGAGTATATACCTAATACCAGTCATATATACATATCTTTTTTAACTGTAACTTATGCACATGCAGCTGCATTTCATACAGGATTCACATCAGAAAAGAATCCCAACTGGATTACATGAGATGATATTTGACGTGTAATTTCGTTAACAATTTCAGGGAAGATAAAACGCGACCGCCGTCGAGGCACGTCGTCCTCTGTGGCCTGTACGCATTTCGAATTCAGAATTACGCCGAAGTCGGGACCCGGAAGATCGTAGATATTAGTCCCCGAGAGATCCTGGAATATCCTAAACGCCGAACGGGGCAAACTCGTCTGGCTGCACTCTCAAAAGTAGAGCTCGAAACCGGGTACGTGTTCTCACCGCAAGAAACGATATTATTTTTCATATAAAAAAAAAAAGAGGAAAAATAAGAAAGGAGGAGAAAGGAGAAAACCCAGATGACACACGCACTTTGCAGTAACCATGCGACAAATCAAATTACGAGAATGCAAATTCTGTCGCGCCGTTAGGTCTCGAACTGATTGTGAGGGGAAGCCGATAACTTCACGATAAAGTCATGATTTCTCTGCCGAGCAATTTTTATGATCTTCGATCCGGGAATATTTCGCGCTGTAGGTAAGCTTTGATATATCAATTGCCTTTGTAATGTTTTCATCCAGCGGACATTTAGAGCTTTCGTTATCATTTACTTTTATCATTGATGTTGATGCATAATAGTCCTTATGATATCTAGCATGAACAGCCACTAGGTCAATGACATTTGCAATTCGTTTACAAACTTGCTTTGATATATCATGATATCTTTTTGATAAGATATTTGTAACAGTGTCCTTAAAAGAAGGCTTTTTAACATACGAAATAATTTATCGTTTTTACACGTCTTTACGTTAGGAGACTCTACCGAAGACTGGACAAAGATTTTACACAGCGGCGACAGGAAATTCCGTGCTATAAATAACTTTACCTGCCTTTAGCTTTACTTTTCTAATATATAAATAATATACTTTCCTAGAACTTCAATTTGAGGTTCAATTAGTGAAATATTCAACGTTGAATACTACAAGCTCTTTTTCTTATGAAAAACGTAATGTATTGTAAAATCTGTTATAATTGTGGCCACCAGTCATCAGAATTCGCTGCTTTAATTTACAGTAGATACAGCGATTCCGGGTGAAGCGTGAATGTTTGCGCATTTTCCTCGGAAACACAGTAAAGTTCGGAAGAAGCTGCTGGAAAAAAGCTGAGTCTTTCTTGAAACTAATGCTGGTGGAAGCAGAAAAAGGTCGGGCTAGGCAGGAACAGCTGCACTCTCTTAAGACCGAACGGCGGGACCCGGCCGAAGGAGGGGGTGGCTTTATTGGTTTAGGGTAGCTGGAAAAGCCGCGGCGTGGCAGCATTTCGATTCCTCACCGGTTCAGACAACGTGGTACAAAATTGTAAACCGGTAGGTAGACGACGACAGCTCGTCGACCATTATGATCGATACGAGACGGCGAGCGTGTGTTTTACCCGAACCGAAACAACAATGGCCAAAATCTTTCGTCAACTTCCCATTCCTTCGGGTTGAGTTTATCTATTATTTTAGAAACATAGAACCATTTTTTCTCGCTTCTCTATTTATTTTTGTAGTGGAATTGTTTAATTGTCAATACGCAAGGCAAACACGACAAGCAAATATCAATTTTAGAAAGTAGATGGTTAAATTTTAAGTATTTTTCTTAAAACGTTTCCTTCCATAGGATCAGCATTTTAATTATAGTAATTAAATTCACACGTGCTACGTAAGGTTTATACGCTGCAAATAGCGGCCGTTGATTATTAAATAATGGTAAAAGAGTACATTTCAAAATGCCAATCGCTCGCACAAGCCAAATAAAATACGAAATACGCTTACTTTGCACCATGCCATAGACGGTTCGAAGGAGACGAACTCTTCGGCTTTGTACACCCTTTATGGCGTGCAATCGATCGATGAAATAGCTTGCGACGACCTTTCGAAATGGCTCACCCTTCTCGGAAACAGCTGGCTCCCGTCATCCATCAACGCAGGGTGGAAAACGCGAAAAAGTTCACGGGAAAACGATATAAACTAGAACTTCGGAATTTCACGAGCGTCGTGAACGATTGTCTCGCGGGTTCCCATTTCCCAAATCAAAAGCTGCTCGATGCCCCAAATTCCTGTCTCGACATCAAGCGAGTTATTCCAAACTTTAAACATCGTACATCCGAAACTTTCTGATTTTAACTGTCAATAGCAACAGGGAGCACTTTCGAAATTCACAAGCTTCCGGCGCGGGCGCAATTCAATTGCACGTGCGACTGGCCAGGAAGTAATCACGTTGTTTTAGATTAGTTTACAGCGAGAGGACAGCGTTGTGCGTTCTCTACAGTAAGAGTTTCGACGATTCACTCGTGTATAGGATAACTTCCGAGAAAACTTTGCACGGCGCGTGTAATATAAAATGCAGTAGGTAGTTCGCCAGTATGATCGAAGCGTGTTCGAACGCTATACGAGGATTACGAGGGCCGGGTGGCCGTAAAGAGGGAGAGAAAGAGAAGCTCGTATACTCGCGCGTGGTGTGCTATATCTATCCCGTGGCCCGGCACGGAGAAGACTGGAATGAAAACCGAATTGTAGAATGTAGGGGTCTCTACACGGTGCATACGTGTTGGGGTAAGAGAGAGAGAGAGAAATAAAGAGAAAGAAAGAGAGAAAGCGGAGGGTTTAGACACGAAGGGCGGGGAAAAGGGAGTAACTCGACGGGGATGGCGATGACCGGAGGGTCGGTTTATCCTGCCGGAGATCCCATAGGATGGGATGGCTCCCTTCCCCCCCCCCCCCCCACCCTCCTCACCTCCTGCCACTTCGTCGCGTCACGTCGCCGACCGACAGTCTGGTTCGCGTTGAGTCACTGTGTATGCACGCGCGTACAGCTCAGGTAGAGGAGTATACGCGTGCGACGGGCGAACGAACTCGTCTCCCAGTCCCAACCTCGGCCTCATTGAAAATGTGGGTTCGGGTGCAAGAATGCGCGCCTTGCACGTGGGTCGTTCACTTATGCGAGAATGTCGCGGTCGCTGATAATCTCCATGTTGACACAATCCGGGGGGAATTAATTTCGCTCTACGAAACTCTTTGGATATATTTTTCAAGTGTATTAATTAGTTACTGGTGAGACACGCTAATCGCGTTCCCACATAATGCACAAAATGATAAAATTAAAACAGAAATCTGGGAAGAATTAATTTTGTGCTACGAGACTCTTTGGATATATTTTCCAAGTATGTTAGAAAATAAGAGACGTCGATAATTTATATTAACTAGCTACTTATGAGACATGCTAATCGCGCTCCTACATAATGCACAAAATTATAAAATTAAAACGTGATTACACGAAAAAAAGATGTTGTGTTAGCAGCATTAAAAGTAGTCTATTTGAAAATATTCAATAACACTATTAATAAAGCAGATAACATTTTATTAAAACAAGAGCACATGACATATTTGTTTCATCAATATTGTTATTGAATTAATAAGATTGTTTTCAACGAAAAGATAGACAGGAATGAATAAACAGAGAAGGAAAAAAGGGAGATTAATTTTCCTTAAATTTCCATACAGAAACGATTAAATAACGACGGTTGTTAGTACGTGGATAAATGCATATGCGGATAAGATGCATTGGGCATTCAATTCAGAGTTAGCACGATGTAGCACGCTTTGCGGAAGTACTTGGGCTCGGAGACGAAGTAGGTACACGGTATCGTTATACGTAGCTTGTAACAAGTGACATATTGCTGTACGTACACGAACACGCACGGCGCACGCGTGCACGGATCGTCGGACGCGACGTTCGTTTACGCTACGTGACGTAACGCAAGGGCGTTTCCGTCCTGTTACGGTCACTTCCGCTTTGAGACGGCCGCTCGCCCTTTCCTCACCTTTTTTCCTATAATTATCGCTCGCGCTCACGTCCTTCGGAAATTGCGATGCCAAGGTACGGGTCAATTAATGGCGGGGGGGAAGGGGGGGAGAGAAAAAGGTAGCTCGAGCACGTGATCGAGCGATGTAATTGCCGGGCAAGATTTATGCTCGGTAAATATCTATCCTCGCCGCACTCGAGAATTTTTTCTCAATCGCAGGAATAAACGCGGAAAATGCGGATGTTCACGCAATCGGAAAGATCCTCGGGATTATCTTGCGAGTCTCAAACTTGTATTTGTCGAATGCGATTATTCTCTCTGACTGAAACGCTGCTATTAAAAAATTAGCGACGTTCAACTCCGTCAGCGCGATAATAAATTAACGTAGGACTTTTTTATATAAAATTCCAACAATTTATGAACTATTATTTTCTATTTATTATTAGTATTTTTTGTTTTCAAAGTATGATTAATTCTTTTTTTCTTTATGCGGTATATGATGACGATATGAATGAGGTAAGAGAAGCGCTGAGAGCGATACCTAAGGCGACAGGAAAAAAGGAACGATGAGAGCGTCTTGCGCGGGACGACAACGGAGAGGAATCGCGCGGCTGGAGACGTAACGAGACAGGAAATCACACCGATGTAATAGGAGGTGCCACGAAAGCGACATAAAGTGACACGCGAGACACGCGAAGTATTGCGAAGTGGCACAGCATTGATACTAAACAATGCGTGACGTGATGCGCGACGTAGGAATAACACGGGAGAAGCGAGGCGATGCAGCAAGGATAGCGATGACACAAAATATCGCGATGCAGTAGCATGAGTGACACGAGAGCGACGCGAGATGATACGACGGACATAAAAGCGCGGCTTGTTCAGCATGCGTGATAGTTGCGATGCGGAGCGAATCTATTATAACAAAAAAAAAAAAAAAAGAAATTTCGACATCGGTTTTTGCGCGTAATTATTCGGATTATTAATTCGAAGCGGTCGACTATTTCGAACATGTTAATAAAAAAAAAGAGTATACTACAATAAACTAAGCTAAATCTCGAATCAAATAAATTAAACAAAATTGATTTAAAAATCATATTTTTTAGTATTTTCAGGAATTTTTGTTTCTCTAAAGAAAAAAAATATTACGCACCATATTTATAAGAGATATTTTGATATCTCTTCGCTTTCGGCGAAATACAACGATACGCGAAAGGATATTCGCGGGTAGATGACACTTGTCGAGTGACTTTGCGATCGATAATTGCGAAAGCGAGAAATGAAACGAAGGATCCGGCCGCGGCCGCGGCGGCAGGTCGAGGAAGACACGCGTGGCTGCGAGCACGCATTAAGTCCACGACGGCGATTTGCATACGCCGTGTATTTGCATAAGCCGCTCGCGGAACATAACACACAAGCAGATCGAACAATCGCGCCGCTTGCATAATATTTGCATAGACGATCGGCCGCGTCGCGTCGCGCCACGCCGCGACCGTCCGTACAGCCCGATCAGCCCGATCGACGAGAATCCATCCCCGTCCCGAAACGCGCGCGCTTATCGGAAAGTGTGCGTCTTAATAAGGGTGAGAGAGAGATCGACGTATTAATTCACGCTTACGCTCGATCCTATCTTCGCCGCAGGAAGTTCGCAGGAAGTGCACAGGAATGTGTGTGCTTGTTCTAACTCTCTTTAGGCCGCGACTCAGCAAGGAAACATCGCGTGTACGTAGATGGTGAGATCCATAGATCCGTAGGCTTTGATACGCGTATCAAGGTCCGTAGGTTGCGGGATTCACGGATGCAGCAACTACGTCTGTGCGTGTGTAAATTAATTGATTCATGCTTCTATAAAATTACCAGCATATATTACATGCGAGTAACGAGGCAATATTTGTTGAATTTTATTATTCATGCCTGCTATTTTTTCTCAAGTCATTTATAAGATAATAAGATTATATTGCACAAATAACTTTTTAGACGTCGCAATTTACGTCTACGACGTAATTCGATCTACGTTAGAGATTCGAAAATATGATTTCCGACGAGTTTATCTTTAGCCTTACGCTCGCGAGCCCGGATTACATTAACGAGGCGCATCCGATTACCGAGATCGTTAACGACGCCTTTGTCGCGTCACAATAAAATATTTTGTCAGGGCGTTCCCAATTTTCCGCGGTTCGCGAGCGCGTTTGATTTACAAATCGAACGATAATTCGCTCGTCCTCCGGGCTTGTCCTGCCAGAGGAGAAGAGCACAAAGGGAACCGAAAGCACGGGGTGCCGCCATCCCCGTGTACCGCAACTCACCCGCCGGTAAATCCCTTTTGTACTCTCACATCGGGCCGTTTGCCGGCTTCACGGCAAACGATATCGACGGACCGTTTTAAACGCGCGGAATCCTTACTCTCCTCTCAACGTGTACAAATTTACTAATCGACCGGAGGAAACTGGATGATATCGAGGACAACGTCGGTGTCGCGACGTTTCTTCTCTTTACACATCGCCGCTGCTTTTAATAATTTTCGATACTCGACATGCAGATTGCAGACGCGGCGTTCGAGATATTCGCGAGAAAATGGATATCGTTAAACTCGCTCTAAGCGGAAATGCACGTCTGGAGATTAAAAGTGCATTAATGCGTTATTACGATCGCGCTGCCTATTACGTAATTAATTATCAATTACACGAATCATCCGCAACGTCGACAACGGTGTCGGTGAATCGATAAAAGGCGTAAACAATTATATAAAGCTTCCAGAATATTTACGGCGCATTGACGGTCGATAATCACGGAATAAATATTTCCAAGGCGTCCCACGGCTTAATAACTGCCAGCGCGTACGGCCGATCGATCACGATTTGCCTATCGCGAAGCTAGCCGGCTGCGCGTTCGATTTCTCTGCAGGCATTAAAACTCTCGTAATCCAACTCGCGCGTTTCGTTCGAGTCGAAGAGGAAACCACTCACCGTAGCGTGCAAACAGTTACATCCGGCTTGCACGCCTATCGTCTGAAAAGCGTGTAACGCACGCGAGTGCCGGTTCGCGCGCGGATTGTCCCCTTACTGCGGAATCATCCCTTTAATTAATCCCTATTTAGGCAATCGATTTGTTTAAGGACGGCCACGCAAGGGGGCGGGGGAGGGGAGGGGGGCTAACATGGAAATTATTTCGGTCACGAAAACGGCTCGCATGTGCGATCGGAAACATTCGCCAGAAGGAAATCATTCCGCTTGGAGAACGAGGGAGAAAAGAAGTGCAGGAAAGTGAGGAGCGAAATGTATTAGGTAGCAAGGATAAAAATAAGAATTCTCTTCCTTCATTTAATCATGTCACATTTTGCACGCCGGAAGTACAAATCAACCTGAATCAGAAAATTATTTTAAAGACTCCAACTACGTCGATAAATCTACAGGGCGTAACAAAAATGTTGGCAAAACTTGAGTAATATATTCATATATTCCTCATGTTTAAAGAAAATTCGTTATTGTTTACATAGGTCTAATAATGTATAACTTTACCCTGTATAATTTTAACAATTATAACCCATCTCTGTATCATTTCATTTAATGTGTTCTTTATAACATGCTGACTTTTGGAATTAAATTATTATTAAGCAATAATAAGTAGATATTATCTATATCTATTTTATAATTCTAAATTTAAGCACGTTCCTACTATTTTAAACAGACAATACACCGGCAATCCTTAAGCGTTGTAACGCCGTCTTAGTCTTTAGGGAGCTTAGATTCTCTTCTTGGTTTTATCGTCCCTATCAACCCTTTATCGTCGTTCTTATCGTCTCGGCGTGGCCTTTATCTCCGACTCTAGACGACGACGAATCGCGGAGAGAGAAGGCTCGTGGTGATTAAAATTTCAGAGAAACGAACCGAGAGAGACGTTCGGTCGGAGGGCTAAGCTCCAAAGAAGAAAGACCGAAAGGGTCAAAAAGGGTTGGATACTCTGACTAAATAATTAAAGTCTCTACTACAATTTTTGACTTTTCGTAGAAGAACTACTCGCCCTTGAGTCCTACTTTTTTTTTCGAAGTAAAAGTTTGTAAAACCTGAATTTCTCGCCTGACATTATTTGAAAAATATTGAACTATTTGCACATATTTTCGTCGTTTTTATTATCTTAGGGTTTGAAACCAGCAGGGTATCTTGCCTGGGTCCAAACATAGTGGTAACTAAATAATATCACGGGATAATACAAAGACGAGGGACTAGTACAAATACCCTAATAGCGTTATGGTGACTTTACCTAACAGCAGGACACAACAGCAGGACAATCTTTCAACGAAGGTACAAACCGTCAATTATAAGGCTGTTTCCGTGGAAATGTGTAGATAAAATTTGAAAGTGCATCTATCGTAGGTATATACAACTAGAATGAGAGGTTCTATTCGACTTATTTCAAATTACTTTCTTCATTAGCGACGCCGCGCGCCGATGCTGCCGAGCAAAGCAAACGAGAACCTTGCCCGAAATAAAAACTCGAAACTGTAAATCACGGCGATGGACGTTCTTACGGGATAACGATGCAAAACAGGAGTCGGAGAGACACGAGTAAAACGTCGGCGGAGGGTTAAGAAGGAGTCGTCGATAAGTGCCCTCCTCCCTCTTGAGAGCTGAAACATCTCATTCAGCCCCGCTCGTTCGTTCGGCAGGATAACGAAGAGCAAGGCTTGCGCTCGTGTATGCATACTTATAGCTAGGTATATCGGGAAATGCCGTTCACGAGAGGAGACCGGGTCGACGCCCACGTACAACACAGAAACTATGTGCAAGCATCTCGGCCCACGCTATCGAGCCTCTCCAGGCGTAAGCGAGAAACTAACGGAGACAATGGATCCCAAAGTTATGCCCTAAGATCTCTCATGCAGCCAGGCTGCTGCCAGTGCCTCGCTACGAGAGAGCTGGCCCGAGGTGACTGGTGCATCGTCACGTAATGCTTATGAAGCGATTCTCTGTTACGAGACCTCCACACATAGAAAAAAAAGAAGTGTCAAATCAACACTCGATATGCTTGTATATACGCAAGAATATATAATCTTGAAATAAGATTATATTGCGTTAAACGAAGAAAATTAGCGTTAAACGAATTAGAATTATATAGTTGAACCAAGAAAAAAAAAGTTGAAATAACACGTTGAAATTTTTATAAGAAGATTATAATGATCTTGCGTATATGTGAAACAATATAATCTTATAAGAATTTTAACGTGTTATTTCAACTTTATTTTTCTTGGTTTAACTATATAATTCTTCGTTTAACGCAATATAATCTTATTTCAAGATTTCTACGTTAAAACTAAAGATATTTTAAAATCAAGAATATTCTTTTTTTCTATGCACAGCGCCATCCATCCATCGAAAGTACCGCATCATGAAAACACATTTATCACAGAACAGAGAATATGGAGAGCACGATTATTCCTTGTATATTTTAAGATATAGATATATATTTTTTTATCTCTTTTTCTTTCCAGAAAGAGAGAAAGAGAGGAGGGGAAGAAATATCTGAGGTTTCAAAGAGAACCATGTCGAGAAATTCCGATATTCATAAATCTAAAGATTTCCAAGATTTGTAAATCCGATGATCCTAAATATATGGTTCTAAAGTCGCAAGTCCCAAGGACTCCCAAGTTTTGAGAATTCGAGGCCAAGGATTTGCAGATGCAAAAGTACAAAACCCCGAGGCAAAGTTCTAACAATAATGTTACACGGAAGTGCGAAGATAGAGATCTACTTCCAATCAATCGAAAGTGCGCTATGTAATTTCGATTAACCGTTGCTTCTGAGTGCCAAGTCCCTCCAATTACTACGCATAATCGGCTCGAATTCCACAGACAGACGGACAGCCATAAGAACGAATGTACCGTTTGATACACTAATGTCTCATCCGAATAGCAGTGCTCCAGTAATGAGGATACGCGTACCCGGTAAATTTGCTCGAGACGAGTAATAGGCTACGGGACGTGAGGGATGACGAAGAGAAAGAGAGAGGAAAAAAAGAGAGAGAGAGAGAGAGACACTCGGATGCCTAGAGGCGCGCTCGCGTACGCCATAGACATAACTCAAGCGGTGGCTTTAAATGATTACGACACCGGTACCCTTTGAATACGTTACAGTGTCGCGCTTAATACGAATACAGTCCCGCGCTCGCGCGTTTTCGCAACCACGTCAGAAGGAACGGCGCGAGTGTGCGAGACCGTGGAAAAAGTGCATCGCGCACGAAACAATGGGAAGTCATAACGAGCGTCGGAAAAAGGAACGGCGTGGATGATCTCTTATCGATGCAACAGAATCCGCCGCGATTCCGGTATTACGTCCTGTTTTTCCCGAAAGAGCGAATGAACACTTGGAAAAATCACTTTCTACAAATTTCTGCTAGAACAATTCTACCGCATCTGCATTTAGGGCAGCGATATTGTTATTTCTTGAGCGAAAATATTAATGTGAACAATTTGGAGCGCACTGGGAAGTATTGGACGGCTGTATCGAGCAGAGTTGCGGCCACGCAGGTGCAGGAGCGGCGATTCCGCATCGTGAGACCGACAGGAAACCCGGACGAACCGCTTCGCTTCCGACACGCTTCGCTGCGAAGCGAGGAGCCCCGTGCGTTAAATCGACTCGTGTTAACTCTTTCGTGCCGGAAAACCTGACTTAATCGCGAATTAAAAAATAGTTTCCTCCGCGAGAACTTTCTTCATCGTTCCCTTCATAAAATTTTATAGAAAGATTGATTGCCAGATTGCTATTGTAATAACTAAAATCAAGCTTCGCAGTTCGCGGAAGTTTTTGTTGCGCTCTTCGACTTCCGTCGTGCATCAGACTGGCGTTCTAACATCGGTGATTCGAGAACGGTAATCTTGCAATCTTGCGAATTCTTTTTTAGCTGCAAGGCGCGCGACGTTGCTACCACTCCCGACACTTTCCAAGCCACGCGATCGATACGCCAAGTCGCCCGCGGATTTGGGGACGACGAAGAGGAAGTGGCACAGATCGAGATATTGAGGAAGAACCGGAGAGAAGGGACGTGCGCATGTGTCGCGTGTGCGAATGCACTCGCTGACCTGGGTTAACAACCCGTCAAGGGCTACAATGCAACATTGTTTCGTCCCGCACCACCGGCCACCGGCGGCGGGAACGACACGTCGTGTTTGTTCCGTTCTCTCTTCCACGTAGCTTATTCGCGTAGAGAAACAGGTCCTCCCGGCTTTCTCGCGCCGCTTCTTTTCATTCTTCGTCGTTTCCTTTTCCACATCGTCGCGCGCGCCGATACGGCGCCCTCGTCGAACGAGTTTTCTTCTTCTGGACAACCGACGAGTAGTCCCAGGACTCGAAAGGGACAAGTACGGGCCGTCGTATTTCGCAAACGGTTCGATATACTCACAGGATTGCTCGAGAAGGTACAAAATTATCCTTGGAAATTCATGCAAGCGAAAATTTACATCAAAGATTAATCTTTATGGTTAAACTTCACAGGTTCGTAATATTTCATTTAATCCCCACATACGTAAAGTTACACTTTATGTGAATTTTTTACATAAAAAAAAGCTAATGGCGCATAAAATAAATATTTTCAAAGGGCCATAGAATGTGTCGAATGCCTGTGTTCCACCGGGAATTTCTCAATTAAAATATTTTCGCCTCGCAACTTTCTGTCTTCGGTATGCGTGCGTGTGTGTGTGTATACCCATCGAAAAAAATCCTGATACTTGCCGTTAATGACGTTTTCAGCTGGAAAACTACGTGCGTGGCAACTTACAGAACGCGCTACAATTCCATTAAATGTCCCGTGAAGCAACGAATAATGCGGGGAGCCGTCGCGACGCCGCCGGCGCGTTTCAGAAGGTCGCGTTAATAATCGCCAACAATTAACGCGCGAACTTTAACGCGCTCCTTGAAAAATATGGAAGTCATTCGTTTCCGCCAGTGACTCGTAAATTCGACGCGTGCTTCTCTCGGCAAGAAGAGCTAACGCATTGCCGGCGAATGGAATTCCCGTGACCGTCCCTTGGACGATGTTATCGCCGGAAGCGAAGTAATATACTGTAGCAATATATATAGGCGAAAAATTTTTGCGCGATAATCCGATGACACGAAGCAGTTCACAAAACAAGATTATTTGATTAAAATAACAGTAACTTCTTGCTTTTAGTATTCTTGAAAAAAATTCCTGAGCGAACTTAACACTTGGAAAATTGATGAACAGAATATTTCAATTCTTTTAGATTAAAAATCGAATTCTAGAAATATTAATAAAATTCTGCTTATTAATTAATCAAATTAGAAAAGATTGGATTTGTTTGAAAGCTTATATACAATGCCGTATATATTTTAATAGATGATAAAGAGCTTGATTCTACCAACGTGCCAAAAAGTCAATTCCAAATTCGTCGAGGAATCTATTATCGATTAACAAACGCAGGATTGCGGCCTTCTCTCCCGCGGTCGCGACAAACTTGTTTTACTCGCGTCTTCTATCGCGTCTGTACATGGAAGCAAGAGTCTTGTCGCGAAGAACGCTCGCACGTTCGCTCGCTCGCAAGTCGTAGCGCAGCGCGAGTCGTGACACAATGTGAAACGAGCTTGTCCCTGGCCCATATAGCGTAGGTAAGCTCCATCCGCGATTGCGTAACCGCGGCCGATAGTAGAACGCGCGAGTCGCAACCGCGGCATTTTCCAGCGTACTGCATACTTTGGCGAGTGTAGTTTACTGCAATTGCGACACGGAAAAAATTGAGGAATAAATATGAGAGAGAGAGAGAGAGAGAAAGAGAATAAACTGAAAATTTCTCGCTATCATCATTTTGTAAAAATACGTGACATTAATGTATAGTGAGATCCAGATGTTAATATAGAAAGTATCAAAGCGAGGTGCGCGATTATTACCTTGTTAAGAACAGCCAATGCTATTTAGTTACTTAAGTAATATTTCACATTCTATTTGCGCGCGTAATATTTCCTTATTTCTGCTTGCACGTTGGTTATCGTCGTTCCAAGGTATCGGCTCGTTATGGCATCTCGTGTAGGTTGAAATATACGAAGGACAGAGAATACATACATGCGCTACACGTGCTTTCGCAAGGTTTTCTATGAACGCGCTCGCGAATAAAGAACGTAAACGTTACCGCTCGTGATTTAATGGAGAGGAAGACCGAAGACTCGATATACTTTTGATGCTCGGCACGCCGTAGTGACCCGTAACTGATGTGATATTAGAAAGTTCACGCGGCCACTTTTAAAGCTCACCATGTATATTATTTACAACGCGAGCCGCGAGCGGCTATACTTGGCTGCCTTCGTCATTAAACACTTAACCATCGCGGATCCAACGTGTTCTTAAATACGCCGGTGAAACGGCGATTCGCGGAATTATTACACTCGCGGAGAAATTTTACACCACTGCACTGGGTGGATCGTGAAATTCGCGAGTTACTCCTTTTGGACGAGCGCCACGACGACAAGCCAAGAGCGCGAAATGCTAAAACTCCAAGATATTGCCTAGGCACGACGTTTCTCGTTACCCACGCTAAAAGCCGATAATTATACGCTCGTATTTTATTGAATTCGCAGGCTAATTACAAAAGAGCTTAATTTATTTGACGCGAGAACGCATAGACTTCGTAAAAACGACCGTTGCCTTACGAGGCATAATCATATATAAGCCATGAAAATGGCTAAACTTTACGCGATATGAATATCGACTCGTACAAATAAAAAGATACAAAATGTTGATATTATTGGACGCGATACTTAATGCGAAATTAAAATGTTTCTCAATTAACACATTTCAAAACATTTCGACACCCGCAGCACCTGTCTCAATCTTCCACAGCAAATTAGAATTAACTCGTTCTTGCGATTATCGTGTTAAGTCGCGATAGCACATACATCGGCGATGAGCCAATCTCGTGAGTCACTAGGTATAATTCCACACTCACCTCCACTACTTCATAAACTAATAACATGTTCTCAATTTCACTGTCATAATCGTGATTTCCTTGCAATGCGGATCGCGTCGTGATTGATCCGTGGACGATGCAGCCTCGTCTTCGATTACGCTTGAGAACCTTATGGAAATCTTTCTCATACAAGTTATTTCACAGCAATTTCATTCTATGCATGATAATTATACGCAATGCATTGTTATTACTCCTGGTGCGCCACAATCATCGCATGTAATTTTTAACGGCAGATTTACTCGAGAGATTTGAATTCAATCAATACTGATTTTATCTTCCATAGAATATGCAATGATAAACATCAAAAAGGCGATAACAAAATTTATCGCTGAAATTTCGTTCGTTAAGCGAACGCAATATCCTGTACAGACGCACGATCGTTAAGCACGTGTCAGCACATGGACGGAATTGCTTCCGCGCTAATTCTCGCCGATTGTAAATAGCGATCGATCGGTTTTTGCTCGGATTTCTTTATCGCTCTCGTGACAGCATACGATAGCGATCACGACGTTGCGTTGCAACACTTGCAACGCGTAACCGCGACCGATCGGTCGCAAGTCGATAAATTATGTAACTTAATTCCGTTACCTCGGTGGAGAATGCGCGTGTAGCAAAACGAATTAATAGCCGACGATCCTCATCGCCGGATGCAAATACCCGCAACCTCTCGACCGCGGAAAATTTACGGTGGCCGGCGCGGCGCGCGGCGTAGCAAAGACGTCGAGTTAGTTACACCTTCCCGATCTCGATCTCGATCTCGATGATTCGCCGCGCGACTCAAGAGACGCGGACGTGTGTTTTAAGATCTGCGAGATCACGACGCGGCTCGTTTCTCGCACGGCTCGTTTTTCGTTTCGCCTCTTCTAATAGGCCGGCGAGAGTTAATTGCACCAAGGAATTTCTAGCCTGCCGATACGCGCAGGTGTGTGTGCGAGAACAGTGGGAACACCACAACTATAACAAGGTGTTTTAAACCCTCCTCATTCCTGCACTTAACCCCTGATAATATTACGGTTCAAGTCGTTCGACGCTCTGATTGGCACAACAGTAAAATCATTCCCGAAGAATATGTCATAGAACTTGATATGGCTTATAACGTGCAAATATAAAAATGTAATAGAAATAGAAATAACTACATAAGTAAAAAATGTAGTTAATTAAATGTTCTTAAATACAAATAATGTAGCATATAATAAAATAAAAATGAGATTAAATTCTTTTTCTTTATCTTTCTGCGAGGTAAATAAATTGCGAGTAGATGATATCTGAATGTCACAATGTTATCGTACTTAATTACGAATTACGATGTCGCATCATCTTCGTGGCACTTAATGACGTACCGCAACATCCTCTTTGATACGCGTGTAATCCGCACTCTTATATCTCGTACTCGCTTGAATCATCGTGATTCGAATCTTTCTACAATTTGCGAATTACCGCAAGATGACAAATATCCTTGCGAGTCATGGAAATCGGTTTCCGTTTGACTTCTCTTCTTTCGCGACATAAAACGCATTACAACCACTCTATATAATTTGTGCTGATGTAATTAAGACTGACGCATCTTTTATTCATCAAGTAAGATGAAGTTTACTACTCGACTTTTAAGTTAAAAAAAAATAACGAGCGAAACATAGATTACGTTGGGTGTCACATAGTTCTCCTAATATATCCCTTTAAACCTTAAAAGTTTCAAAAAGTTAATTTTAAAAAATTAACATGTAATCTTTCATCCTCGCTTTCATCAAACGAAAAGATTCGATTTATTAAATTTATCCAATCTCGATTTAATAGTCATACTTGTTTAGAGATATTTGACGTTGGAAAAACACATTTTTCGCGTTATTCGCTAACTAAACCTCGCAGCGTGCTACACGTACGAATTACCGTTTCCGCGTCATTAATATTCACGGAAATGACGTTCCTGGCGTTGTACCACAACGCAAGTACGAGGAGCGAAGGTACTCCGGCTGCAAGGTAGATGCCCGTTACGTGACCACTTTCGATTTAATTCAAGTCCAAGGCGACAAGGCATTCTGTTCGCGGGGACAAGTTGTTCCGCGAATGTCTATAGCGTCGATCGAATATTAAGCCGCGTCTCTCTCCCTTCGTTTCTCACTCTCACGCGGTTATCGACCTTCGAAATGCACGCCGGATATCACATGCGCTATCAGCGGTAACACGCGATCGAACAAAACATATCTGACCTGACTTCTCTTGGTCGCATGCAATGCCAAGAGAAATACTTTTTACCCTCTTCCCCGTATTAGGCATTTTCTTATCAACGATCTCTATAACGTTATGTGATCTATTAACTTAATTGTCAATTGTAAATTATACAATTATTTATTTGTTAAATATTTTTTTCTTAAATAATATGCTAAAATACATATATAAGAAAAAGAGAATAATTTAAAACGTCATTTTTTTACAAATAAATTAATAACTAATATTTTATTTCAAAAAGCGAGCATATACCGTACAGTTAGAATTTATACCTAATACTTTTGTTATGCAATATTGGCATTCACAAGTATCAACATTTCCGAAGCACTTATCAAGTGGACAGTACCCTTACTAAAATATTAACGCTCCGACGTACGGTGTCATTTGACATCTATATCTATAGTAATCAGTTTCACTGACGATAAATTATTCGTGTGAAGAAGTCTATAAAACTTCCTTTTTCTCACATAATTAATTAACCAAAACCAAATTTTATGTAAATAATATTTAGAAATGTATTCGATAAAGAAATAAGAAAACGTTGAAATGGGAGATATTTAAAAAATATAAGATGTTGCCCATCGTGGGCGAACTTCGGGTGGATAGACGTGACGAAGAATTTTTCGCGAGTGCGCGTCTCGAATTAAATAATGCTCCACCTCGATGCAAACCTTCGGTATAAATCGCGTTTCCTGCCGACCGGAGGAAAGCAGAAACCATCGAGGAGAACGAGGGAGGTCCAACTTCTCCCAGCGGAGGTTTAGCCCGCTCTAAGTAGAAGTCTGGACACCATCGCGCGGCCACGACGGAAGGTCAACGCACTTCGGCCAAGGACACATTCTAGACCCACACACAGGGACCTCCCTCGTATAACGAACTACCGCCACACCGACGCTCACGCATGCACGCGGCCACGCACTGACGTACGGCATCGACTCGCACACATCGATCCCCTCGTACGCGCACGTCCCGCTCGTTGCAACTATGCATCGTGCGCTCGTGTGTGAGTTAAAAATGCGTGCGTTCCTGCGTACGCGTGTGTGGCAGCGCGTGCATGAGAGAACTACAGTGATATATTTGGTTGCCGAAGCGGATACGGTGCGCACGATTTTTTTTCCGGTTCCGATATCGTTGCTGCTCTTTTTACTTCGATCTCTGTTTCAAAAAGTTTTTGTTTTACGTAAATATTTTTTTTACGTATTTTTCTTTTTACGTTGGCTGTACATTGTTGTACCATAATTTTTTAGCTCTATACTTTCTACTCTATACTCCTATGCAATATTGCTTTATTAATTATTGCACGATTGAAATAAACATTGCACTAATAAATCATATATTAATTAAAGCAACAATAACATAGCTTCAGTGTGATAATTATCGTTAGTAATAAATTAATAACATTGACTTTAATAGAATTCCGTTCTTGGCTTTCTAATTTTAAAACTGCCGTTTTGCATTAAATAACTCCCAGATCATATCTAAGGCATTGAAACCCGTATCCATCTGTTCACTTCACTTACAAGGTAAACTTGACTTCGAGTTTAAAAGACCGAGTGCTATCGGTATTTACGAGACGGGTGATAAGGAGCAGATAGCAGATAAATATAAGAATCTTCATTTGCGGATAAGGACGTAGATCAATTGAATTTTGATGGCTCGCACGAATCACAATAAAATGCAATGCGATTTTATAGAGTACCTACTGCGTACCTACACGTTATAGCGTGACATTTAGTGCTAATAAATCTACGTTCCATAAGAACATTATAGCAGTACGGTGTATCGCCGTTATGGCAGTGCCTGCACAAAGATTGCGCGCATGGTTATTCGGCGAGAGATACGCGTCACGATACGACGTATATACCTGTCTAAACGTAATGCACCATCGGAATAGTCGAGAAATTCTCCGCCGAGATGAATATATTAATTGCGAAAGTTGAAAAAATTGCACGTAAACCGTCGCGTAAGCGAGGTTACCCGCGCCTTTTTTCTCCTCATCACACGGAAGATGCATAAATCGCGTTATGGTCATTCAGAAAATACACGCGCGACCCGATACGCGGATTTTTCCCTGTATCCGGCGGAACTTTTTTCTAGTACACGTACGATATGGACGTGCTGCGTGCAACCGACCTACACCGACCGCGGGAGCGAGGCAGGGACAAAACGTGCTTCTGTCTGGATGCTGATATGAATAATGTATCGCACGGGGTCGCGGCACGAAGGGACGGGAGAGGGGGAGGAGGGACGAAAGAGGAAATTAGAGTTGGATACGCACAGGATTATGAAGGCGGCGATATACGGTCGGCGCGAGGAGTACGGGAGGGAAAGGAAGAGCAGCTCGGCAGAGGGAGCCGGTCGTGAAAGAACGCGACGAAATATGAATATTTCACGGAGTATAGATTCTCGCATACATTTAAAATTTATATAAATAGCTAGATTATATGCGGTGTAATGTTATGTGTGCTCTGCACTTTTATCGGAGATTATATTCGAGAAAATCGATTATAGTCGAAAGGCAAAATTATCGCGGACTAAATTTTTGCGCTAATTATTAGACGTAGGAGCAGTGAATAGCAGGGAATAAAAATTTTCACCCTACAACGGCCACTGGGAGTGCCCAGAATTTACACACTGCTCGCTCAGCATTGGTCTAAAAAGATACATAACATAAAGTCTCGACACAGAGAACAATATTATCACAAAATTCCACTTCATTTATTCGCAATCTATTAGATTTGCATAAATCCGCTTTGAAGGATCAGCAAAGAATTGACGTATAAACATCAATGTGTTAATTTGAGAAACGAGACTGATATTCTCGCAATATATACGTGCAATTTGTTCGCAATGCCGAATTTATCCGCCTTGTCGTAATCGCGAATCGAAGCGAACATCGTCGAACTCGATTGAGAGGCGAGAAGATGCACGTTAATGGCGTGCGGAAACCGCTAAAATTAACGAGGTAATGTGCCGCGTAATAACGACATAAATATCAGTTTCAGCCGGTCGCGAATCGTATGCGTTCGCGAAAAGCGCGTAAACACGCTCTCCGACCGGACCTAACGAAGAGGTGCGTTCCGTGTAATTAGTAATTACGGCGAGCCTGCGAGCGAGCGACCGGCAAACTGGTTGCGAACGATCGATCCATCGATTCGCGGTGCGGCGACTCGCAGACAGGATGCTTAAATTTAATAAGACATTGATATATTTCCATTTCGTTCGGTACTAAATGGCGCAAGTACCCCATGCTTATATACAAGTATCACCGAGAATAATTAATAATTGTAATTAGTGACAGGAAGGACGATAGCGGCACATTGTCGAGAAAGTTGATGCAAACAATTATCCAATTAGCATTATCTCTTGATTAAAATTACAGTAGGAGAACCATTATATTATTTGTGGCGTATAAAAAATTTATTGAGTCTTTCAAAACTGCAAAGTGAAATACTTTATGATTTTATTTTCCACTCGTTACTACATTGTTAAATTCGCAATATCAATTAGATACATACTCAATTAGAGTCAATTTGAATCATTCCTATATAGGCCGCCACACTGCTCCTACTCAATATGTCGATAATTTAACTAAAACAATGTAAATTTAACTAAATCAATGGAGTAAAATAATACTTTTTTGTCATGCTAAAATAATAAATTTCGACACATGTGGTGGTTAAAAATAACAAAATGTTATTTTTAAACTCAAGGTATTGGTATAAATTTCATCCTTTAATATTTAACAGTGTATATTTTTGGATTTTATCCGCGCAAGAAGTATTTCAATATCCAAGACGACAGATACCTATATACCTAGTCTGTATCTCGATCGCGGTATCGTGAGCATCTCCTGATCGCGGCGGGCATGCCGAACGCGTATCTCGGGACAAGAGAGACCGGCTATCGCGCAAGAACCGCGTCTAATCTCGCCCTGAGAGAGCGACCCTGAGACCGAGAAGCTGAAGGCTCTCCCGCTATCGGCACGAGGAACGCTATCGAGCGGGAATAACACGCGGGAGTTCGCTTCGTCGGATGAATTCCTGCGGCGTGTTGTAACAGGCAACAGCGGATCGACGTCGTCGACCGAGCTCGCTCTCTTTCTCTCTCTTCCTCTTGCTACTCCCGAGGGACTAATTTGTGCGTGCGCGAAGTAATGCGCGCATATACGGGGTGTGGCGAGAAAATGTAATAGGTCCGCATTCACCGTGTTGCTTAGAGCGATTTGTCATTGTCAGAGAAAGAGAGACAGAGGGAGAGAAAGAGATTATAACGCATGAAATATAGAAATATAGAAACGCAGAAAAGATTGGTAAAATTATAGGAATAATTCATATCATTGTAGTAACTTACATATTATGGTTATATACATTATTTAGTGGATTCTTTTTGAACTACTGTTTAGTATATCAAAGTTTAACTTTGTGAGCATTAAATAACATGATATTATTCAATGCGGAGAATGTCCAGTTTGTAATGGACCTTATACACGGAAAAAAATAATGTTGTATCAACAGCATCAGTGTAATTGAAATTAAATCTATTGATGCAACATCAATATGAATTAATGAACAAAAAACATCAGATAGTTGTTTTAATAATCCAAATATTTGGTCCAATAATATCCAATTAAATTTAACTATTTATGTTTGTGGCAGCCCGTGACGTCGACATTTAAGGATGTTCGGGCTGTTCGGGTATTATACGAATAAAATGATGAAAACTCTTTGAATCCAAATTAATTCTGTAGATTTCATCATAAAAAAAATTCTTTTAAAGTTTCAGGCTGTTTAGGAAGCTTGTTGTTGAGAAATTAAATAATAAAATCACACGTAGTCTAAGGGCAAATAAGAAAAAATTATTATATCTCAGTGAAAAATGATGAAAAAAATATAAAATTTTTTAAGCAGACCGAGTAAGACTATATAATTATCCACACCAATTTTTAGCTTCATTAGGAGACTCGTTTTTTTTTATTTAATAATGTTTCCGAAATATTTCTCGGTTTGGTTAGGTTAGCCGCAAAGTACGCTCAATACATACTTACATACGCTCAATACTCAATACGTACTTAAATACGCTTAATTACAGATGAGGAGACTATGAGATACACGCACACTATCGAAAACGCCACGCAATGTTGTCAAATTCAAAAAGTGATTTAACTTTAGAAATTGATTGTACATAAGCAATTTAACTTTTGACAGGGAAAATATACCTGTACCGCCCGAACATCCTTAATTGAAGCAACTTCATTTTTTTTTTTTAATTAAACAGCATTTTTTCCAGCATGTATTAATCGTTAAAATGTTTCATGTGAGAGAAACAAGAGATTACAATTTTAAAAAAAGACGTCGCATAAAGATTACGCTAGAAGAGCATCAGTTCCAGATTTTTTCCAGAACAGCAGTCTGTCGCCGTTCGTTCTGCTATTTTAGGACACCCCCTAGTACCTGGATGCGCCACATATGTGCGTGCGTGCGTGCGTGCGTACACGCACGGCCGGTCACCCTTGCGTGTCCAACCCTACGAATAGTGCGGGTTACGTGCCCGGTGTGGGTGTCATCGTCGATATTATCAGCGGACCCAGGTCTCCCTTCTCTCGACGAGAAAAATCTACACACAGCTACAGAACGTTTCACAAGACCTGGATTTTTACAGCGAAAATCTGATCAACCTTTTCCTTGTAGTTAAGTTTTAAACCGCGGCTAAGTGGGCTAAGACTTTTAATTAATGCTTGATCCCTGAAGCCTCTTAACCATGTTAATTTACCATATGAATGTTTAAGTTTATGTGTTATCACTTCTCCAGCGATCTCACGAGTTCTCATTTATTTAAACACTTTTGATAATCAAGCCCCAAATTAGAATTCCCTTAAGGCGAAATTCATTACGATAAATTGATGAATTCGAAGTATATTTCTGTTATTCATTTTCATTCGCAAAACTTAATCTTCCAGGAAGCTCTAATTTCCATATTGAATAGTTCCATAATTGTGACTAATTGGAAACTTTCGCGGGAGGAAGTCGATTAAAAATCTATTAAGAGATATTCCGTAAGTCTTGTGAAACACCTTGTATACTCGTGGTAAGAGCCGATAGACGCGAGACCAGTCGAAGAGCGGTTCGCGCGAGCTAGCCGGGGCCGGGGCTAGCTAACGTACGGGCAACATAGAGACTTGGTCGCCATGGGTTCTTTAACCCGCGAGCGCTCATACGTGTGCGTGCGTCCAGGTGATCCCGTCGTGACCCCGTGCCGATCCACGGTGACGTTGGCCAAGGTTAAGAAGCGAGAACGAAACTGTGTTCGCGAGTAATGAAAAGGGAAGCACGCACATTGAAAAATCTCCGATACCGTTCAGCGACTTGTCAGAGAATAATTACAGAGCATGATTGATACTTGCGAATAATAGCGAAAATAGCGTTTGAGAAACTTAAGACCGAATCACAATCAGAACAACTGAAGAGTTAGGCTCTTTCTCCCTCTCTCTTTTTCTAACTCACTTTTTCAACAACTTGAAATTATTAAAGCAGAAAATTAGTTTAAATAAACTTTTTCAAGTTCTTAAAAAGTAAACTAGTGCTGCACTGGAATCTTTCAACTGTAACATTTATGATAACGCAAAGCCTTGGTATCATTCTTCCATAAACAGAATTTAATTAGAAAGAGGTAAAAAATTTTGTTATAAATAAAGTAAAATAATATCTTGACATAATATTATGGCGCGAGCAGCTTAGAGTCACGAAATGGTCACGGTCGACTTCAACTTTTCCATCACGGTCAAATAAAAACATGTGTGCAAATTATATTGTCGCGAAAGTAATTTTGTCTCGCGAAGAAACCGGCCACTGTTGCATCGGGAGTGTATTCGCAAAGTTTGTCGATCGGAAAATAGAAAGGCGGCGTAGGCGAAAACGTACTCCAGGGTACTCCGATAGCTTTCAGCGAAACGAAAAATGCGCACGCGTATCGCCCGGCCTTTCTCGTCAAATTGCATATAGTTTCGCAACGTAAATTTACAAGTTAACGATCGTGGTTTTACATAAGGGTAAAGCCCACGCGATATCGCGTGGCAATGTTTTTTGCTGTTTGCGAACAATGTAATTAAAGTGTCATTGAATTACGATCGTCTTTACCGCAGTATTAACGCATAGCAATAAATAATATAAGAAAGTAATAATTTGATTCCTATTCCTCTTATTAATCGTGGATATGCAGTTTTATAATATAAAGCATCGATACTGTTAAATTCCGCGACGTGTTAATACCTCGGAACTGGAATAACCTGATCTCGTTCTGCGGCATGAAAGCAAAAAGAAACATACGTTCTCAGATGTATTTACCTTTCTACTACCGAGTTACAGAATGACACCGATCGTTCTACAGCTGAAAGATCGCGACAAGACCGAATGTGCTACCGGTAGGAAGCAGTTTTTTTGCTCAAGCAACACCGCGACATCGGACGCACCGATGCACAAACGGTGCGCAGACGAGACGACGCGGAACGCGGGTCGCAAAATTCCGCCGATGGAATCGCGCTCGGTGGCTTCCGTCGACTTCGCTCTATCGAGGATCGACCGCAGGAATCTAGCGTGAAAAGCACACGCTGGGAGAGTTCCTTAGCCGGCCGCGTGTATGCGCAGGAAGAGGGACAGAGACGATAAGAGAGAGAGAGAGAGAGAGAGAAGCAAGGAGAGAAGGACGGATAGACTAGTAGTCAGGTCCATCCTGGGTTCGAAGTCCGGCGTAGTCTCGGTATTGGAGCGCACCGTCCCTCTTCTCTCTCACTCTCTGCTTCTCTCTATTTCTCTTCCCTTCTTTCTCTCTCTTTCTCCTCCCTCCGTCGTCCCATAGTCGTCCTTCTCTTCTTCTTCTTCTTCGTCGTCGTCGTCGTCGTTGCTCTTTGCCGGGGTAATTGCACCCTACCAAGGCCGACAGCTGATGCAGCCACCACCACCACACGCGCGTTAGGTGCCTACGACCGTTTGCAGGACGCGCGCGTATAGGGACATAGGTGGTCGCGATAGTGGTTGTGACGATGATGATGGTAATGGTGGTGGCGGCGGCGGTGGTGGTGCTCGTAGGTGTGCGAGAGGACTCCTCTTTGTGTTTACGCGCGTTTGCCGGGTCTCTCTACCTTCAGGTAGAAAACGACGTAAGCTGCACCACCTCGACGGCAAGGTAAAACGGGAAGGTAAAACGGGAAGGAGGGAATTACCACTCGGCCCACAACGCGGTAAACATCGGCTCCGCCATCTTTAAACACCCCGCGACATTCGTCGCCGCTACGTGTGGGCTCGACGGCGAGCCCTAAATATTTAATCGCGACGCGGAAACTCCGGACTGCGAACTGCCTACGAGTCTACCTCGTGAGCGGGAATTGGAGTCGATAGAAATTTCGCCGGGTTCAGATTTCGCTGGACCAAGGGAGACACGCAAAGGTCTCTTTCTACGTTTCACCCACAACAAATGCACTAAAAAAAAAATTTATATAATATGTACGTGTCTAGAATCCAACTTTTTGAAGTTATACTTTTTATACTTCTTTTTGTAAATTTCTACATCTATAAGACATTAAAGTTTTAAGCGATTATATTTAAGATTTTATATTTTAATTCTAGTAATTTTAGCTCGCGTGGGCCACTTTCGTGATAATGTGCGCTATTTATAGCACTATATCGTATTAACTAGTGGTACGATAATCAGACACAGAGAGGTACGACCATTACACGCGAGTTGTCAATCGACTCTCTCAGTTACAATGGTCGTCAACTACCGGCTTAGCTGCGAACAAACATCGTAGGATACGGCGATTGCAATCCGATATTAAACCAGGGGATATGCCTATATACTATGCGTGACGCGCATGCACAATACGCGCCCAGTGATATCGTTAAATAGAAATAAATTAAATATACCTAACTTATATACGGCGTTGCGTTGACGCCGATGAGACTCCCTCGATATGATTAATATTCGAGGCAATTAAAAATAAAAGATATTTGCACGCAAAACAAGTAAATACGAAAGAGACAACATTTGCAATCGCGTTTTGCAGACACTCATTTTAATGTCGATGTAATTATGATGCGCTGAATATTAATAAACGACATTAAAGATATTAATAAACATCTGTAAAACGTGATTGTAAATATTCATATTTGCCCGTTTGCCCGGTTTACATTTAATATCTTCGCTTGAAGTAGAAACGCAGGAAGTAGAAACCGACTTCGCAGAAAAAAGTAATAAAGTTAAATTACCCCAGCGGTACGATTTTTCTCCGCCATGCCTTAGATGTTCTTTCCAATTTGGTAAAGGAAGTCACAACGCAGAATGCGCGCGATCACGTTAGCATGCGCAGAATTTGCGAGCGTGTTATTGACTCGGTGCTGAAAGCTGTGGCGAAGATAAAGAGGGAATAGAAACTGACAATGAGAAGGAAGAGCAAAATACAATAGCAATAAAGGTTTCGACGAACGAAACGTCGATTGTAACACTTATCAATCCAGGAAAAAAACTGTTGAATTCAATTGCAATCACGGAACAATAGCACAGCGGAAAATCATAAGAAACCAAGTAATATTTTTCAAACGTAAAAATTGCACGATTCTTCGTGAACCTTGTTACTCGTGTTATCGTTGTCCATGTTGTCTCTCTCTACCTTCGTCGAGGTCTGCTAGTCTGTTACTATTTTTTATATTTCAATTTAATACTTATAAATAATTACTGAACTGTTTTTCATGACTATATATTCGGTCGTTTTATTTAGAAATAAATACTTCTCTTCTTTCTTTCTCTTTTCCGCCTTTTCTGTTCTATTTTTCTATTAAATTTCGTTCTTTCTTTGTCCGTTTTACAACCAAAATGCATCTGGCCGGCTAGTGGTCAAACGTGTTTTCTTCCGGTCCAATTTCGCGGATATCTACTGCGTTGGCGCTTGTTATTGAATGTGCCCCAGGCTTCGCAGATGCTCGACACGACCCTGAAAACAGCTGTCCATCGAGAATTGAAGAAGCAAATTCGGCATCGACGGTTCTTCTTTATTTACGAAAACGAGAGCCATAAAGTATCATGACAAATGACGCGGTTTTCGTCTCCGCAATAACCGGATTAGTTGAGGTTGAATACAAATATACAGACAGGTGTAGCGAAATGCAAGAAGAAACGAAATAAAAACCTTTAAAAATACCTAAGCTGATAATTGCAGCGATTAGTTATCTTATATCTATATAAAATGTTAATATATATCTCTCAAAGAATACTCGAGGAGCAAATATAAGAAACGAAAAACTAATTGTGAGTATGATAAGATATATCACAATTTAATAGGATGTTTTGGAATTTAAAACAGTAAAAGGATTATTCCTCTTGATAGCGGAAAAATGTAATTGAAAAAGGAAATATCATACAGCGTTAAATATGCGAAACTCGCAAAGTGGAGAGAGGTTTGAACGTCGAGAACGTCGAGAGATGGGACAAAAAGAGCGAGCAGCAGCGAAAAGAAAAGAAAACTGGGCACCACAGGGAGATAAACGCGATGACAAAAGGAACAAAGGACACGAGAAAGGGACAAACAAAGCGGAAGCAAGAGGAAAGGAGGCACAAAAGAGCGACAGGGGGGGGGGGGGGGAGGGGAAAAGAAATCGGCGGTAATGTCCGCGCGAGTAAGACGGCAGACGCGCGACCTACATTCCGGGCGACAGGTGAGCCGCGCTCCTAAAAATGCAGAAAGAGAAAGAGAGACAGGCGGACGGAATGAGAGACTGAAATGATAAAATGCTGGTTACCGTTTGTGTGTACGTGCAGCACGCGGCCGAAACACGCATACGCGCCGGTGAATTTAATTAAAGCGTGATATCTCACAAGTCGCGCCGGGTTGGCCCAGGTAAGTGCTCGCCCGTTTCTGCGTGCATGTGTGTGCCTTTGTTAAGTTGTATTGTCCGACACTCTGCCGGTACAAGTACGGATCTTTGCCACTCTTCCTGCTCTTTCATTGTTTTAACTTCTTCAATGAAGTTATTTGCGCGAAATTATTTTCGCGAAATTACCCAGTGGCAAGTTTAAACTTACGGTCTTAAGCAATTACACGCATAAGGCTCTTTTTGCTTTCCGCCTTAATAAATTCTGAGCATTTAATAGAAAGTGGATTAATGCGTAGAAGTATTTTTTTAAAAATGGCCCGAGGCTTCTCGTAACGCGAGGCCGCAAAAGTATAGCGCTCCGTAATCCTTGCTTCACGAAGTAACTACGCAGGAAGTTATCTTCGGACTTTCATAGATATTTAAAGTAATAGCTAGCAATTGTAGAGTTGTGTGATATACAAGCGATATATACTAATTAAGGCAGAAAGCAAAACTTCAGCTAGAAATGCTATTTATAATACTTCTCACGCACACTTTTACGTGAAAAATTTTTCCATGTAAAATTTTAGGCTTAGGAGCAAAAAACAAGTGATTATGAAGTTTCAAAAGATATGTTTTTGTTAGGGGTCAAGAAACCTACTCCACTGTTCACGAAACACGTCTCTCCTTCTATCTCGCGGAACTGTACCTACGCGCACATCGCGAGATATGCAACGCTTACGCAACGGAATCGCAACGATCGCGCAAGTGTAGACACGGGAAAGCCCGCGATAAATTCGCATGTCGGATGCCCGGTATCTTTACGTCGATGCGGTGCAATCGCGGGGAAATCTCATTTTATCGGTCACTATCACAGTTATCAGAATACAAAAACAAATAAAATATTTTACAGTGTACACTCTATTTTTAACATTTCATGCGTATTCTTAGAAATGCGGGAAGCATTAGATTAGGCTCTGCCAAGAGCCCTTAGAAATATGAGAAGGACACATTAAAATTTCACGTACCCAAGTTCCATCTTTGCATACGAATTACTCATTAGCTAAATTATTCATTCATTGTTCTCCGATGAGACGGTAGATCGACGTTCGAAACGAGAGTCGGAAAGGAAGGAGGAAGGAGCGAGAGCTGTAATTAAAGGTGGCTCCTTCCTGCATGTCGGTGTAATGAACGTGCAACGAGCCCTTACACAATGATTAACATATCAGCGTGCTAATATCGTGATCATCAACGTCAAATCACGATGGATATACAAGGAAAATGCAATTACGCGACCATCGGGAAAAAAGAAATTACGCATTACACTGGACGAGAATTCCATTTGCGCGTGAACCGCGCTTTCCTAACGTTTTAATAATCACTACGTACTTACTCAGCTTTTCGCTTCATACCGTTATTCCACCGTCATTATATCCGCATCGATCGAACTCGCGATACGCGTCGCGATTACTCGAACTGGCCGGAAGTCGCCACGAGAGGCGAGCGCGAGCTCCGGGCGGGCAATAATTAACGAGCGAGCTTTAAAGATCAACTAACGAGCTACTGCGGAGCAGCGTGTCCCGCGTGGGCCATTGCGAAGGGCGGGACAGTTTTATTTCTGTCCACGGCCCTACGTGCCCCTGCACGCGGCCCCATGCGTGGCCCGACGAGCGACGAAGGTTCACGATAACGCTCTAAAAAGGTTCAGATAGCTCTCCCGCGGGGGACTTCGACGTTAGCTCTATCGGCTAACGTAAACTTACGAACGGAATTTCTCGCGTTTACCGAAGGGACGAGATGGAAAAGTCTGGTCTGGTCTGATCTGGTCGCCGCCGCACCGTTTCGAGCAAAGTGGATAGGTCAAATTGACGAAAAACGTTATCATTGTGTAAACGGACCTGACTTAAAATCCTCTCTTATCTTAGTGACGTTAAATATATATTTATAATTCTTAAGAATTACTTAATCTTTTATAGATAGTGAGTAGTGACGAAAAAATGCCTCGACGCTGTCTATTTATTTACACACCTCAAGTTATCGATAAAAGTAATTTTATACGCGCGCGTGAAGAGACATTTCAAGTTCGAAATTTCCGATCGGATTTCGATTGCAAATATTACATTTTATTTATTATATTCGATATATACAATATACATACCTCTCACTTTTATCGTATTTTATCCGCGGGCTATTTGTAAAATATAGCTTCGAACCAGCAGCAAAAAATTCTGGCTTATACCGAGGTCAATCTTTTATTACGTGATGATGCGCGAACTGTTATGCTATGCTATCGAGTTGGATCGAGATCGGGAAGAACGACATTGGCGGTGCTCTGCGCGAAAGAAATTATTAGCGATTATCTGCGGGGCCTATCTTAATGGCTGTCGCCGTAACGATTGTTGCAGCTATGATTGAGATAATTACATCGTACCCGCATCGTGAGCCGCCGTCACGGCGCGTTGCGAAAGATGGCAGGATGAAAGAGAAAGAGAATGCAGTGCAGACCGTCGACCGTCGACCGTCGCGTCGCGTCGGTCGCATCGGCCCGGCCGGAGCAAAAGATTGTGCGGAATAGATAATGATATTAACGGCGATACTATTACCGTCGTTTCGTCGTGTACAAACTGTTTGTACACGATACATACAACGATCTGCTGTAGCACGATCGTTTCCGCTGCAAGTTAGAAAAGATCCTGCCGTGCTATTGTAGAACCTAGGAGTAGCGAAATGTGAAACTTAAATTAAAGCGGAAAAATCTGATTTTCTGATCTTTGTTGTCAGTAGAGCCTGAAATTCATGACGCATTGTGCATATCTTTTGAAGTTCTTGTGAAGTTCTTCTTTGCTTTATCTTACATTTTCTTAGAAAATCACTTCACGATATCTGAGGAATTTTTTGTAACAATAGATATACTAAACTTATTAAATCTACTATCAAAAATCGTCATTGATTCTGAGATATAGAAAGAGATAATCGATAGCAATTGTAAGTAACATTAACGATTCCGCAAATAAATATTATCAAGTAACGCTCGATAAAAAGACATGCAGGATGTAGATTATTAAGTTGGTTTTTACTTAAATAATTAATTTGGTTTTCAGATTTCTCGTGTAAACGAGAATAAGGTGCTGATAACGAATTCGAACAGAATTGCTTAATCTTCGTGAGATAGATAAATAGAGAGATAACAAAAACATTTACCTAACAAGTTACGAACAGCGCGCAATATGTTATTCGAATAGATTTACGAGTGCTGTTATACTTATCAAGTAAGTCGTAAGACAATTGTAATCTCAAATGTATCAATTCAGTTTCTCTTGCTTGATGGATAACAGCGCAGTTTATTTTCCATTAAGAGAGTTGCGGAAACATTCTCTTGTCGAGCTAATAACTACTAGTTCCGTAACCGCCACGTAGATTTCATAACTTACATCAAGTTTATTGGTGCAATAAAGCACTTGAAAAATAACTTTGATTACCTGCGTGATTAGACGTATAATGTACAATCTACGTGTGTTCAAATTTTCATTACCGTTCTTTTCTGAAATTCTATTATGTGTCTGCGCTTATAAATTTCGCAACAATATAAATCAGTTTCTCCACTGTGAGTTGTAAGATAAATGTCTCGAACTTCATTAAAGATTGCGAAAGAGATAGTTATCGTTTATGCATCTGTCTTTAAATAATCTTAAGAACGCTTGCAGAAAACTCGTTTTAAAATTGAATCCTGATATTATCAATAAAATATGAAATAATAAAGGATTTTGAATAGTTGTAGAAAGCGTTATTAAAATTTAATCATTTATAGTGTTGCGATTTATTTTTATATTTTATTATTGGTGAATTGCGTCAAGACTCTCATCAACGTCAAACTTGTCGCCTTTCGCGTCTATCTTTTTCTTTTGACAACCAACCGATGCAATCTCTCAAACACGCGTTTTGGCAACGGTGACTCTCTTGCAATCTCAAACATCAGGGAAACGCGATCATAAATCTCGATGAATTAAGCGATACTAATTTGGCATGCAGAAAGATCACGGTGATTACGATCGAGACAACCTTCTTTCTCTTTTTATTCCCTCGCGAGATTCCAAGATCGACAGCTCGAGGGTCAATCTAATCGGGCCCTGCAAAGGACTTCGGCGTTCTTGACGCGTCCCCGGTGCCTTAAAGCCGATTTGTCGATCGGATAAACCTGCGTAACTCTCGTCGAGTCACCGAGACGGTAGTTGAAGGATTTACGAGAGAGAAGAGCATACTCGATGGTCATCGCAAGCGAACGATCTATGGCAACGATAATCACTCCCAACTCTATTACGAACGTGTTCCCTTCGACATGCGGATGAATTGATGTTCTTTCGCAGGTACAATGGGCGGCTTTTTGGACCCTACCTCCGACTGCGAATATACAAAGGGCGAAATATTCTGTCGGACTTTAGGTCTTGTTCCTGAAGAACATGTTCTTTTAAAAAAACATTTCTTTTAATATTTAGAGAATTCGAGAATAAAAAAGAGGGTAAAAATGATGTTAAGATAAATGTTCGATATTGGTTTTACCCTTTAACAAAAAAGATAAACGAGTTGAAAAGAACTCAATACATTGTAGATACTTCGATGGCATTTGATTCATGTATCTGTTAAGTGTTACAAAGTGTTGGAATTTCTTTTTACGTAGATGGAATTTCCCTAATGGAAAAGTCGAGGCTAAGCAGCCTTTAGTCGGAACGCGGGTATACAGAAGTATCTTGGAATCGGTGCCAAACGATCTGTCCGTCTGTCTGTCGTATGCGTGCGCAGATAGTAATAGTCCGTCAATCGCGCTGTGATCGAACACTTCCGCCTTTCTGTCCGTGAGTCGCATACGTCCGTCACACGCGTATGACAATAATGCATACCTGGATAACGCGATTCGCAGCGCGCGACATACTTAATCGATCACGCTCGCGTTGTCGAGCCGAGTCGAATCATGTTCGAAATTCAGACAGATGCCGATACGCGACCACCTCCCTTCTCCCTTTGGTCCTCGCTTATCTAAACATTTCTTACCTGAAACAGAAAAAGAAAGGAGTCGATGAGTTACGGTTCTTATATTATAATTCAAGATAAAAGATAATCAAAGTACAATCAACAAATTATAAAATATCAAGACTACGAAATATATAACTGTTATATTTTTAGAATTTTATAACATTGATCTTTCAATATAAATTCTGAAAAAACATCAATCCCGTTAAACTCTTGTGAGCAAAGAACGGCCGTACTGCGCTTCGAATTTGCTTCTCATCATCTAAGAATCTCGCGGTCGTATATCGTACTGCCCTTTTATCGCTTCCCTTCCTTTCTCTTCCCTCTTCGCGATAATGTAATCGGACGTATCGCCGTACTTATGCAGTAGCACTCCGCGGGGAGAATTAGAAAATTGCATAGCTCTTGAATGGAGATATACGTTACGCGAGTGTGCACCTAGGAAGCTCGGGACATTACACTTCCTGGCACTTACTGAAATTAAGGTTGCGAAACTTTTCCAGTCCGCACGAGAGATCGGAATAAACGCGGGCGGCGTCCCTGTTCCATCTGTCTCTTCTGACGACAGTTTTTAGCATCTCGCGAGAGTTTGACTTAAAATTTTTCCTAACGCGAATTGAGGAAAGTGAGAGAAAGAAAAAGACAGAAAAAGAGAGAGAAAAGAACGAACAGGAAATCATATCGCGAAATCGACGCTGTAATCTCTAGAGAGATTTCTTTCAATTTTCACACAACTGATATTGATTCATGATAGCGAATATCTCTTAGCAGTTTCTCTCTCAGCGAGATTGATATATCAAGTGACGTATTAAAATCACTTTATCGTAGTGCTGTCATCATAGCAAACATATTAAATGAAGTTTAATATTATTCGTTATCGCACATGTTCACTTATTATCTTCATAGCTGCGCTCTGAGATAGAAGCACCATTAATCTTAGAATATTATATTCATTTCTCCGTCAGATGATTACTCATATCGGATCCATTGTACTCAAGTGTCAGTATATTTTTTCTATTACGATTGATTAGAAACAATATAACTGTTCAACGAGCTTTGTGTTGCAGTTTTCGGATATTTATGGATTCGACTAATTGTAAGGTTAATTTATAAGTTCAGTAATAATATATTAATTTTCTAAATATTTTAGATTTCATTACGTTAATAGAAATTCGACAGATTGCGTCTATTTTTATAAAGAGAGGATTTGAATGAGGTCACCGCGCCGCCGCGCCGGTGCAATTTGTTTCTTGATCGATCGAAGGCCCCGATCTAATCGCGCACGGATATATCGATGATTATCGAGACGAATCGGACGTGACCGCGAGCGCCGAGTACGGCGAACATTGCGATAATGACAAACGCAAAAATGTGGCGGTGCAGAATGACAGCCTTGGCTTGAAAATGCACTTTCCACTAGTCGTCCGAGGCGGCACTGTTTCTAACAAAGATCGTGTCCTATTCCTCTCCCCTCTTTCCCTTCTACCTTTATGCAGCGCTCTCACTCTCTCTCTCTCTCTCTCTCTCTCTCTCTCTCTCTCTCTCTTGCGCGCGCGCGCGCATTTTTCACGGTCCTACGAGTATCGTGTCACGCGATAATCGTCATCTAACTCAATGTCAGCTGCTTCCAGGTTGACGATACACTGCGTACGAGAACGAAACGACACGATATCCTCTTTTTCTCTCTCTCTTTCTTTCACTTGCTGTTCCTCTTCCCCGCCACGCGATGCGGGGGATTCCATCTCCGTCGCTCTCGCACCGCAGCCTTTGTGCAACGACTCGCGCGCATTCACTCTAGCCTTGTGCCTAATGACACGTCGACACAGAGGGAGAACGTTTCTTCTCACAGGCTCGATGCAACGCCGAATAGCCGTTCTCGTGCTCTCTCGTAGAACGAAACGCGTGCTTGCTTATGCATAGGTACGATCGCAGCAGCCCTCATCCGGGCGACCTATTTTCCAAACACCAATATTATTGTTCCCTTCTTTTTTATTTTAATTGGCGTATCATATATACTGTTATTGTATAAATATGTTTCTGTGACGACCAAGATTACATAAAATTTCATGGAGTTTATCTCAATGTCAGAAAATTTTTCCAATTTAGATTTTATAAAGAGTTAATAAACATCCGGATAAACATTAGTTCGAATCAGCTTCCGTTTATTTCTCTGTTGACCAATTAATTTTTTGTAACGCATTCTGCAATATTTCGCGTATTATCATGGCCGTGACAATCACTTTGTAACTATAATTTTTAGATTAGATTTATTTAACTATAATTTTAAATTAGTAATAATTTTTTTATTGTCGAAATAAATAAAAAAAGTGTAAATCCTACAGGTTACTGACACTTATAATAACACTAATAGAAGAAATAAAAACGCATACTTTTTTATAAAATAATTATGAAGATACACTAAAAAAAAAATATTTAGATCTAAAAAAAAATATTCATTAGGTGGCTCCTAACAGCTTATTTACTTAATATAATACAATATTTATATTTAGAATTAGATAAAATATCTAATTCTAAGATATTTTATCTAATTCTAAATAAATATTGTATTATATTAAGTAAATAAGCTGTTAGGAGCCACCTAATGAATATTTCTTTTGGATCCAAATATTTTTTCTCATTGTCAGTGTAAGCAATGACATAAGTTATACTGCTTATTTCTATTACATATTTGTGCAGGTATAACTCATCAATATTCTTTGATTTTCGTTCAAAACCTACTTATTCAAACCACTTCCGACATATATAATCGCGAAGACTTGCACTGCTCATGCTCGGAGAAAGTACGAGCGACTGCTGCAAGAGCGTGCAGAGATGCTCGCGATTCGACGGGATGGTTAATCGGCGCCGATACGGGTCCATTACATCAGAGAGTCAAGAAGCCGAGGATCGCGATCGCGTAATATCGCCGTGACGAGAGCCGAGCCTCCGATCAAACAAACCTCTGCACTCGTCCAAGGTCATTTTTATATAATACTTCAGAATTGCGCGATGCAAAACCGCGCGCACGAGCGCTCGCCGTTGCGATCGCCTTCGAAACAGAAGGTGCAAATGCGTTTGCATAACCGAGGACCTTGGACGAAGGCATTGTTTCGCCGTAGAATATCAACGCCAAAGGGGGGAGAGCGGAAGGACGCAAAGAAAAAAAAATGCGTGCGTGCAAAGCAAAACGACACTCGCGCGTTCGCGATCGCATTTGATTCGCGACAACGATGTTTAAAGAACAAATTTTAGTCTTAGACACTCGATGAAATCTTACGCTCTTCTAATCAAATATTATTTAAAAAATTACCATTATTAAAAACTATAGAAAATAATTAATATATCTTAAGCTCATCTTTCTTTTACATTATAAAAAAATTCTTTGATCGATATTGAATTGATATTTCTCGAATAAAAATATTGTTTGAATTATAAGTAATTCTAAATTCCTAGAACTTATCAAATTCTTCTCTCACTAAATAAGAATCTACAGCTATATGAATGTGTGTGTGGTCATCCTACATTTTATTCAAGACAGATCTGTCTACGAATGTCATTGAGGATTTCTCAAGGCGCGAAATGAAAAGTGCGAGATCTCGTGCGTCTGACGTCTGGCGAGGAAAACCAAAGTAGGTACACGTGCAGGTGGGACTGGAAGTAGGGCCACGTCGTCTCGCGCGAAATTAAGAGAAGAAAAATTGGTAAATTATTCAGAGTGCCGCGGCGAAGCCTCGATCCGGGAAATCGTCCCGAAGAAAGAAAGAACTCGCCACCGCGAGTGGAAGGAAGATGAGGGGAGGAAGGCGTGAGGAGTAGTTCATCCGCTTTTTCCCTGCTATCTCCTTTTCCGCTTGTATTCTCTTCATTCCCGTATTACCTTACTTCTTTCCCCCTTCGGCGCATAAATATGTAAATACGACTATGGACGACTCGCCGAAGCGTTAGGGATACGTCGCGCACGTCGTAGAATAATTTATGATAATTTTCTGGACACTAATTCCTCGGAAAGCTGCAACAACGAGTCTCGCGGGCCGAGGCTAGGCGGAAGAGAAAAATTTTCGGAGGATAAAGAACATAGGCAGAAACGTAACCGAGGGTTTCGCCTAATTTAACGACGCTTTTCTCATGTAAATACTTGAAGAGGGGAACGGAAGTTACGAGAAATGGGCATTATCGCGCCTGGCAATGAAAGAAAAAAAAATAAAATAAATTTCTCCTTTCAAAGGAACGATAATTCTCGGAAGATATTACGTTTATTCTAATGACAATATTACCAACGGATAATATTTCAGAGCTTATTCTAATTTATTATAAATAAGTGATACATTATTAATAGCGTCAACTATTTTTATATTATCGATTTTATAGGTTCCACGATTGTGTTATCAATGCCTAAGAATAGACAAAGAGAAAGAGTTTCATTACAAAAATATAAGTAAACATATTAATTATAAATTATAAGTAATGCAAACTTTTTCCTCTAGCAAAATTTCGAGCAGTAGTTTTCAAAGCAATTTAAAATTAACGAGCGCTTTAAATTGCCCATAATTCAGGGACGGTGCATGTTGAATGTGCATGTTGTTTTACTATTTCTCTAAAGATTTCGTAACAACTATGATATCTAAATATCGCTATTTGGAATACAACTTACCTAACAAGATAAAAATTATCTAATTGATATCTATGAAGCAATGATTGAAAGTAAAATAAGTAGATTAAATATGTAGATTAGAAAATGTTGTTTCAACGTTCTGAAGCATATGCTCGAAATGCAGGCCTTTCATTTGTATACATACACTTGTTCCTCGGAGACTTTCTCGTGCAAGTGATGATTCATGAATAACTTAAAGCGCTCATTCGTTAGTTTTAAATTGCTCTCATTTAAAAACTACTCCACGCAATTTTGCCAGAAAAAAATTTGCTTTTTCCAACACGGTGAATCGCATTGTGAAACACTCTGTGTACGAATAATAAAACTATTAAATTTATCGTTATTATTTTAAACATTGCTACATTTTATTATATTATTATCTATTATATAATAATATTATTATATTATTAGGTACTTATTATATTTATTATTTAAGATGTTGAAATTCTACTTATCGTAGAACGTCGCAGGGCAGGAAAGGACTGACAACCCGCGCCGCGATTGTCTTCCCTCGTGCGTACACGTGGCATCATGCGTAACAGTAAAATGTCGGTGCGTGACGAACATCGACAGGATGGCGAGCGGCCAGAAGGCAAGCATCCGAAGTGCCTTCCGATCGGAAATGCCTAAAACGAGTGTCGTCACGAATCGAAATGACGCTAACGGTAAAGTCGCCTCTCAAAATGCGTCGAAACGACGCCGACGCCGACACGACGTATCGATCCAGCGAGGCAGATATCGAAACCGGCATAATTTTGGAGCTCGGATTTCCATATCGTCAACACGCGAAAATGATTTCAATCTCGCAACGAGAAACATCACATCTTTAACATTTAGAGTTATTCATGATATATGTTTGAGATGATTGCTACACAAATATCATTATTGGATATACACGGACTCGAAGGGTAGCGTCGAAAATTGGCGTCACGATGATTACATCGCTTTCAATCTCCGCCTTTCAGAGATCTCGCTCTTCGTCGTATCGGAGCAATTGCGCTGGCATAAACATACAAAATTAATTGAATCAACGGATCGAGTAACCGATATACATACGCCGATTACTCGCACGCGCGGGATTACGATCAACATCGCGTAATATTATTATACGACACATAACACCGCTAGTCACACGATACTATTGGATTAGAACATCGTGATATCTCCTCTTGGATATACACGTCAGGTATATCCAAGCGCGTGTTTCGTACGCCTAATGCGTACGTCTCGAGATGAGGTCGCGATCGGCGGCCGCGGCGTTACGTCGCGCCCGTTCATACCGGAAACGCATCAGCCCACGCACTAAAGGTGTGGCCTTCCGCCGCGTCGTCCGAAGGGACGCGAGGTACGCACCTAGACGTGATTGCACGGGTAATTTTTCTACACAATTCGTAATTTAAAGTAGGGCATGGCTCATTTAATAATTACATAATGGAACAAATCAAATTTTTTTTTTTTTGCAAGTACTCGAGACGATAACGAAGAGAGACGTGCTCCCCGCGAGTATTCCCAACGGAAGTGGCAAGTTATTTCGCCGAATATTACGAAGGAATTAAGAGCGAGCAGTTTTCGGGCGGACCATAAATGCAGCAAAAGGGTTTAATCGCTATCGGCCACTCGTGGCCGATAATTGCAGGCGTCAGCGGCCGAAACCACCTGTTACTTACGACAAGTTGCAAGTTATGCCACGAGCGAGCGTGCACCCATGCGTCGCGCGCCCGTCGAAAGTAGCCACGCGTGCGATGATTTTAATTCTTTCTCCAAACTGGTTTGCGATTTCCGATTAAAAAGGCACGAGAAACGGCACGTATCAAATTAAAACTTACCTATCTTCCTAAGTATTTTGATTTTGAATTCTTCAAACTATTCTTCTCTCATCTCACTTAATATTGATCAAAGATGCGAATCGAAGAGAAAATAATATTAATCGACGATAAATCAAAGAACGATTGTATCTACGAAAATCAGCTGCAGTTTTGATCCTTTTAAAAATATGCCATAAAAATATATCGTCCTTTTCATATCAATAAATCAGCTAAATTGTTTCGTACAACAACGAATTACGTTTGTTGCACTCGACTCCTTCATTCTTTACTAGTTACTCCGAAAAATATGCACGTGATTGTCCCGGTTAAAGCGTCGCAGGCATCCGGAAGAAAACGACGACATTGCGAGGGAGGAAGAGAAAAACTTTCTCGTGTGTTCCGGGACAAAAAGCGGAAAGTACAAAAACCAAGAGGGTTCGAAAAGAGGCCTCTTAGCGTCTCGCTTCCGCGCCCACCAGCCCCAAAGAAGAAGTTCCTCTCGTAACGCCCCGGGGGCAGTAGGAGGAGAAAAAGAAGGAGAAGTAGGATGCCTCTCTCTCCCTTTCCCCTCCTCTCCCCCCTCACGAGCTCTACCGTCGCCTCCTTTCCCGTCGAGAACCTTACCGCCCCTGGCCTGATCGATACGTCTAGCACACCTTCCCCTGCCTTCCTTTCACCCCTGTCTGTCCGTTCACCCACGCATCTTTCTCATTTTCTCTCGCACCTCTCCTCCTCTCACTCGATCGCTCTCACCTTCCTCCCTTTCGCTCCTCGTCTCCTCTTGGCTTCCTCTTGGTCTCCTCTTGGTCTCCTCTACGCGTCCTAATCTCGCATTCGCGCACGCGCGCTTAGACTCGCGGCCCTGTTTCGCCCAAAGCAGCCTTCGTTAATCCTAGGTATATTATGTTTATAAAAAAATGTGCAAACATGCCGGAGAAAAATATTTTACATCTAGTTTCTCTCGCTGTGAAATATTCTCAGGTGAAAATTAGGTTTATACAACAATATTGTTGTTTCATAATGTACTTACAGATTAGTACACTGAAAAAAATTTATTAAAACCAAGAAAATACATTTCTTTAGTTTCCTTAATTCAAAGAAGTACTAGATTTGAGAAAATATTTTAAATTCAGAAAAATATGTTTTTTTAAATCTACCCGATACTTCTTTGAATGAAAGAAATTAAATTAAAAGAAATCTATTCTCTTGCTTTTAATAAATTTTTTTTCAGTGTAGAGATGTTTAGATTATTAATAAATAGCAACGTGCAGTTAAATCCCAAATATATACCCCCGATTGGTTTGTTTACTCAGCTCAGTGTGACTAACATTGCTGCTAATTACCGACACGTAACTCGCAATAATTATTATTTTCTTGCGTACATATACCGGGTGTGTCTTTGACATTACGATCCGACGGAATCACTGCGGCCGAAAGGAGGGTCGGCGAAGGTTATTGCGCGCGGGGGTACGTTTTATGGGGTGTAACGACTGGAGGGATGTGCGCGAGGTACTTAGGGCCCCCGTCCGTTCGTTCCTCCAGATCTTATCTAAACCGACAGCTTCCTGCCGTGTTTCGTATCGAGCGCGAGCACGCACGCACGCACGCATGCACGCATGCACGCGGGCATGCAATAAGATATCAAACGCAGATCGGATCCACGGTCGTCGAACTGCCGTCCTGCCGTGTCCGAGAGAAAAAGAGAAAGAGAGAGGGACGCTATCCCAATCTGTGATCACTTTCTCTCTATACATATATCGCGTTCGCAGTTTGTAGATTAATCCCGATAAAACCCGCGTGCAAATTCTAATCAGACGGATGACACTCGAGTTTTACAGTCGATGTCATGGTTTGTACTTATAATTATGCAAACTCCTTTCTAAAGTACCAGTTATAAAAATTGCTGTAAATATTTAATAACTCATACATGTTTAATGAAATGAAACAGCTTGGAAGGATATCGTTCTATACGACTTAAAAGTAAAAGGATAGATATCTCTAAATACAACACTGGACCCATTCTACTTTCACTAACGTAACCAGAACCGCTCATCGTTTCCGCTCTTTGGAGAATGCTTATCTCGCTCTTTATGTCGCTCGCACATTTTACTAATTGCAAACCCTTGCAAATTCATCGAGCGTTTACGACGAGCCGGGCAATAAACCGCCGACAAAGTTCCATTTACTCTGCACTCCTTTCCAGCGTTAATGAAGCTACTTATCGTGCAAGCTAGGGGCCAATTAAATAAGCTCTCGAACCAAGGATCGCGACGTCGTTGTCGTCGTCGTCATCTTTATCATCGAAAGACCGCCGGCACGATTACCAGCATTTTGTGGCCGGTCGAGCGCGTGTCTCGTGACACTTCCTCCAGCTGTTCTCGCTCGACGGAGAACACGGCAGATCCGCCGCGATATTACGCGATCGTACGATCGAAGGACGATAATCGCAAGCGCGGCCGAAGGAGCGAGCGGCGCCGGCCGGCGCGCGGCGCGGCGGTGCGCCGAGAACGCAGCTGCCCGCGACACATTACATCGGAATTACAATTGTGCGGGAATAATGACTGACCGGTGTCCCGTTGCAAGAAGAACACGGGGCCCCTGATCGTCTCTGTGCGCCTTCATGCCGGTATCATTTTTCTGCGCCTCGCGTCGCGTCCATTTGTATTGTTCGCGTTAAATCCCGTGGCTATTACGACTTACCCGCGCCACTATATGGTAAATATGGTAATGTTATCGCAGCGAACGATCTATGTTTCGGGTTAGTAAAGTTTGTTCCAAGATACAAAAATGCCCCCGTGTTACATTAGCATACGGAGATAATTGTCGCGTTAGCATTTGCATATATTACACCGAACGCGGTTCGTCATTATATGTATATTTTTGCGGAACACTATATATATAGTATTTACTTCACTCGATAACATGACGATTATTTAGGTGTCTATGATTATTACTGTATTGAAATTATTATTATATTACAGATAATGCAGATTTTGATACATAAATCTTGTAGGAAACTACGAGTTGACTTCTTACAGAAAAACTCATGAAGGATTCTTACCGAAAATAATGGAATGTTGAAAATAGTAGATGCCTGGCATAATACCGAATTGAGATACCGAACGTTAACAACGCGAAGCGCTCGTGTGACGCCCGTACGAATGTGCGACACACGAATGAGGACGAATATCACGAGGGGTCCTCCTGCACGATCCGGCTGCTGCACGTGTCCGCCCTTACAAAACCTGTCCGAAAGAAATTACGTCGTCGACACATGGCGCGGGAAGATAAAGCCCCGCACGCGTGTCTCGTGAAAAGAACACCGCCATCGGCGAATCGGCAAAAACGGGAGCGAGGTATGATTTTCGCGTCCGTGGAACAACGTGAATTCTCCGAGGATTCGTTCGGAGATGACAAAAATACGAATAATTGAAACAGGATACTCCGAAATATATCCTAATATAATGGAGCAATTATACAATTACGTCTAAATATCCAGTTTCCCGGAAACATGTTAAAAATATTAGCATATAGCCTGAATAAATAACATATAAGGAAAATGTAAATGACAATTCTTTTATTCAGTTTATTTCAATATAACATATCATATGTTATGAAAAATAGAAGCGGTTATTCAAGTCGTACTTTAATTGCGCGAATATCGGCTTCGAGAATAATTGGATTTACATATGTTAGTATCTGTCTGATTTCGGTAAAATCATATTACAGGAGTAAGCAGGATCGCGCGAGCAGGAGAAGCGAACGATCAAACGATAGATTTCACCAAGAAAAGGGAGGTAATGGAAGATGAAAGAGAAGAGGAGAAGTGACGCTGCCTGTTGGGGAATAGAATCGCGACTGTAACCCTCGAAATTAAAATAATTCGCATGAGCGGGAGAGCGAGGGAGGGAAGGACGGGCGGGTCTTCCCCCTCGCAACGCGTGGGAAATCTCGGCTTGTTAATCCCCGGCATCGCCGCACCGTAATGGAAGTGCATCAAGGTACAGTAACAACCATCGGCGCGGTGATTTCCGAATCGATGATAATAAATGTCCGACGTAAATCGAATTTTTGTTAATAACAGCGGAGCTTCGTGCCGCTCCTACTCGGCTAAACTAGCTGTATTGTGAAGCACGGATGATTTATGCTTCCTTATTAGAAATTAGTATTGACAATGTAGGGTGATTCTAGAATTACTGTCGACTTTCTTAAATCGTGAATAGGTACAAATTGACTATTGAACCAAAATGATGATGGTATAACGACATAAGATTTATGATAAAATTTCTTTGAATTAAAATTATTTTCGTAAAAAACAAGGTATATTACTTATTTACATATATATTTAAATATCTTAGAAAATAAGTAACAATTCTGAATTAGCTTTAACTGGATATAATAGCATATAGGTATAAATAGGCATCAATCGACATTCTTCGTTAGTCAGCTATTCGTATATTTATAGAATGTTTCATAAAAAAATTCACGACCTTAATTGTGAGATTTCTTGACCAATCTTGGAGTCTATTTTTCAACCAAAATATCCAGGGAGAAAAATATCAAAGCTGTAATTTATCCCAATCTTCCAATTTTGCAGATTGCATGTGTGTGTGTTTCCATGCTTAAATCACCACAAAACAAATTTCTATCAATGTGTTTTATATTTTTAACTAAAAAACAAATTAAAAATACGGTTTTATAATTTATTTGTATTTCTTTAAAGTTTACTTCATACACTGAGAGAAAAAATATTTGGATTTAAGTAAAATTTGGATTTAAGCTATCAAAGACCTAATAAATAATTCTTTTGAATTAAGTAATAGATATTTTGATCCAAAAAAATTACTTAATTAAAAAAAAAATTATTTGGTAGGTGGCCTCTAATAGCTGATTTACTTAAATCCAAATATTTTTTCTCTCAGTGTAAGAAAAATCTTTCTCAATCATTAATAATTCAGAAATTATTGTTGGCATTTTGATTTTTGTTAAACAAAAATTGATTCTAAATTCATGAAGATATTTTTCATTAAAAAATTAAGATTAGAATATGGGATACTTGTGTATTACGTATAACATCATCCATTAGGTATATTAAGTTATTCGTCAATAAATTAAAAAATCATTATTATTCGCTTATCGGCATATTTAAAAATACAGTTGAAAACACTTTTAATCAAGTTATTCGCATTTTTATCGCATTTTATTTCACGTTTTATGATTACAGAAACGATAATGAGTGTTCGATAAAGCTGGCAATACACATAAATATAATTATGTAAAGTAATAGCTCGTGGGACAAACTTCTATTACGTGAAAAATAACTCGCTATCAATAACTCCGCGGAAGAAACGACAGTAGCTATTAATAACATCGATCGATGGAATTGCATAACGCGTTTGATTCTGTGTAGCACGCTTCTTCGCCGATTAAAGAGGACAGCTGTGAACACGTGTTACAGAAAGAAAAAATACGATAAAACGTGAAGCTTTTATAACGACGCGTGCAAGAAGAAAAACGCGTGATGTAAACGTCAATGCATTTTTCAAACAATTTGTTGCCATTACTTTGTCTCACGTGTGCATTAAATTTTGTTTCTTTAAACAATTCACGCTACTTCCTAAGCATGATGTGAAATTATTAGATCCCATAAATGAGTCTTCGATAGTTTCACCAAACGTTCGCGCTCGCTCGCTTGGTCTGGATTTGATTTAATATAACATACGTACTTATATGTAAATATTATTATATATGTAAATGTATATATAAATATTCATTTAATAGATCAATATATTTTGTTGAACAAATATTGTTGACAAAGATAATTGACAATACTAATTTTAAAAAAATACTTCAACTACTATGTCATGTCAAGCTATAAAATAAACATTAAGAATCGCCGACTTGTACTTGATTAATTATCAGCATAGCTATTCTAATCAAGCTGAAGGTAGGAAAAACTTTCCGATGCAGCAATCATTATGCAAAAATATATATCTATGTAAATTTTCACGCACGTGTGTTCCGCGAAAATCGTCGGTCAATTTGCGCAATCTGCAGGGAAATTTCTTGCATTCATGGATTACCGATGGGCGATTATTCATGGTATACCAATGGAAGAAATACCCGGTAAGCAAAAAAGATTGCGATCAGTGTCGTTTTAAGCCTAAGCAATAAATTTATCTATTGATCAAGAAACTTTTTGCTTTAGACAAGTGGCGATACATAATCATGCATAATGAATATGTGCAGCGACGTCGTTCGATTATTAGCGCAGGTGGGATATAAATGTGTTACGAATACACTGTACTAGGACACAAACGCGGAAGCCGTGAATGAATCATTATCACAACACTTTCCTCTACTAAGAGGAATAATACCACTACTGACATAATAGCGCTGACATTTTCCCGGCGCAGATAATAGAATACGAACTTCCTGGCCACTTTATGATCGTTATAAATATGATATGACATTCGCATGATAAAATAGTTATAAAAGTTATGAGGTTACTGTGTTTCCAGTATAAAATGCAGATATTTCAAATGTATATAATTTCTATAAAAATCTCACAGAGAACGAGTATGTAACATATATAATGCAGTTCACTCAAAACTAGTTCTCCTACATTATGTTATAGAAACGTCAATCAAGAGCGAAGCTCTCACAAATTACTTCTGCAAAAATATTTTAGCGTAAAATGCAAATATTCGAGATGTACAGTTTCTATAAAAAAATTTCATAGAAAAAAAAGTATTTGAGGTAAAAAAATGCAGTTTATTCAAAACCAAGTTCTCCTACATTATAATTATAGAAATGCCGAACAAAGGTAAAACCTCTTACAAATTACTTCTGCAAAAATATATGCAGGGTTATCAGTTAAAGCTTCGTCATTGTTCGCTCACGTGCAAGCTGCAAACCGGGAATCCTGACATTATCCGATGCAAGTGCGCGCGCGCCCACGCGTATACACGCAATATACACACAGGAAGACCACTGCGAGCAAATAAACGAGCGCCCACCCATCCGCGTGTTCTATGCATAGCCAATCGGCAGTCATTAAATTAGCCACCCCCTGTGGTGACGTCTCCCCTCGCCCCCACATCATTTTCTTCGCAGCATCGGCCCTAAAGCCGCTTTTTTCCCCCTCTGCGCCCCCCTCACGCTCTTTCTCTCTTTTTCTCTCTCTTTCTCTCTATTTTCTCCCGAGCTACAGATCCCACTGACAAATCTCTCCCTAGTGCTACCCCTGCTAGCAACCCTTTTGTCGCGAGTCTCTAGGGACGGCCGAGATGCACCGGGCGATACTCTCTTCGTTTATCCCAGACCACCCTGCATATTCTGCATGCTCACTACCCGAAATGGCAACCATAAAAGTAGGCATCCCCATATACTTCATATAATCGCAGCAAATGCAATTTGCTTAATAATTAATATAAATTAATAAAAAGGTATGATAAAGATCCTACTTTATCTCTTGTTAATTCTCATTTAGTAAAAGCTTATATATCTCACAACTAACAGCATAAAATATCTTCTTTCGAATATGCTTGTGTGTGTGATTATCTATCTTTATAAATTAATCCTATATAAATTTCCGTACTTTCCAAGCTACACGTAGTCGTTTTCATTCCATAAAATTGGAGTACTTAAAGAAAGAATGGGAACGGAAAAGGCGACATTTAACTTTATCAACATTGCAACGATATAGGTTCGATCGTGGGGCGAAACCATGATGGTCAGAAGGGGGGGCCTTCCTCTCATGTGCGTTTACGCACGTCACGTATGACTCATATAGCGCATTGTATCCGGGGCCCCCTTCAAATCCATCGCCTCTGGACCGAATCTCATGGCGCAGCTAACGATGAGTGACGATAGCCAGGCGCAGCAGCTCGAAATCCCATTTGGGATGTCCTGCGGCGCTCTCGCGTACGCTCTAGACACGGAATCATAGACTAGAAAATCTTTACTCAACTCGACACGCGTTCCAAATCCTGCGAGATAAACAAGATATGAAAATAATGTTGGCATTGAAACTTAAACCATCGTTACGTTCTCGGAAAATTATGAGAAAATTCCTAAATTAATTATAAAAATTACAACTATTAGGTACTAAATCTCACGGTCTCAAAACGTGTAACTAATAAAGTCGAGTTTGACAAGATATTTCATCAAATATGCTCTACAATATTCATCTACTTGGTTTGACAAGTTTACATTCAAGAAAAACCATAAAGAAATTATGAGATCTTTTCACACATTCGAAAAAGGACGAAACGAAAGCTTATGGGGTTGAGCGAGAAAATATTACAACCGGAGAAACCACGAAATGTGTGGCTTACTCGCCGCACGTCGTTCGCCATAAGACACCGAATTATGCGCGATCATTTTTTAGGGTTTGCGTGACGCCCGCAGGGTACGGCCTCGCAATAGCGCCCGGGACGAGTGTGCACGAACACACATACGTACGCAACACGCCAAAAATTCGACGATGCAGGTATCGTCCTCTCGGAAATCATCTGGCGCGAGTTGCGACATACGGGATTATGAAGGTGCACGCGGAACGAGGCAAGGAGTTAGGCGACGTGCGAGAAGGGGGCTCAGAAGGGGGGCAGAGACAGAAAGAAGAGAATGGAAGGGACCGGGCTTGCAAGGTGCGGCGCGAGACCAGGTGTCGGTTTAATATCACGATGTTTTCCTCTCTTTCCCTCTACACCTACTCGCCTACTCGCTATTACTTGGTATCTGCAATTTGATTGTCAGTCATCTCACTTTCGACGCGAGCAAACAGCCATTGCTCTTCGTCGGAAGATCGCGGGATCACGGCGTTAATAAAAGATAGCATCACGACTTTAACTTCACTGCGATCCCGTTGCAACGTTGAAGACCGGTAACAACCGTGCAAGTTGTCTGATACAACATGATAAAGTAGGCAAACCGTGCAAACCGCGGTGCATAGAAACGCGAAGCATTTATGTATTAAAAAAATAATAATTCTAACTTTAATTTCGAGGAAATAGAGATATTCCTATTCTAAAGAGACGCGAGAGAAGACGATTAAATCTTTTTAGACTCTTCGCATTTTTTCCGAGCTCCCTTGCAGCATTAAATAGGTAAGTGTATTAATTTGTTCCGTCTGACAGCGAAATAAGGATATCTAAGAACCGTGACTTTGTCAGTGACAAACGGGACACAAAGCTACTGAAACAACTTCGCGATGGCCGACTTCGATATTGCACGACGACGACGGTATCGAGAAACCGGAGGCTGGAAGAACTTTTGCGTTCGGCTGTACTATGCCGAGGTCCATATCGAACGGCCTATATCGATTAGTTGTGTCCAAAGGCCAGCCTCCTAGGGCAGAACACTTTTCAGGGCGAGAGGGTGCCCCTTTTCTCTCTTGCACGTCCGCTCCGCTCGCCTTACACGAGCAAGAGCGAAAAAACAAAAAGGTAATATGAGAAGGAGAGAGATGGAGAGCAGAGGACAAGGGTGTCGAGATATCCTACACATATCCCGAGCTCGATGGATCGTTCTAGTGTGACGTAATTTTTTATGCTTCTCGGACACGATCTTGGGCATCAAATTGTGCTCTCGTCTGGTTTTAATGTTAAATCGATGCTCCAACAACTTCGATACACATTAATGCACAGGGCGTACATATCAGTGTTAACGATCGTTATAAGTATGAGAAATAAAAAAGAGCTTAAGTATGATATAGGAATATATTTTTTTAGCTCTTATTAACAAGGGTAATATATGTCTCACGAATTTATTTTGTAATTTACTTCAATTATACCCTTTGATATCATTGACAATGACAAATATTTTATTTTACAATCTAAGATGTCTTTGCATACCTATTGTTAACTAAAATTTTAGATTTTAGTTAATACTTTGCCATTTTGCACTTTGCAATTATTGCGAACTACATTCTAATATAATTAACTATATTCTATTTCTTAGGATCATTGAAGCATCGATTTCAGTTATATTCTGGGATAGTGATGTAATGTTAATCAGAAGATATTACTTTATCTAATATAACAAACATTTAGAAATTCTCGTCGCAGGAATAATACATTATTATATTAAGATTCACGCTCAATAAAATTCGCAAGATCATCGTGCTCCTCAGTGGCACGCGGTTTATTAAATTCCTGCGGAAGCACGATCTGATGAGATAAAAGGGAGAGAACAAGGTAACGAGAGAAGGAAAATGTTTAACGCGATCGCGTGGTTACGAAAGAATTACAATCGGCGTGATGAACCGAAGCAGCCAGAAGAAATATAGAATCAAATTTCAAGCAGATTCCTTCTTATTAATAAAAACGATTTGATATATCAGGTTTGCAAAGTTTCAAACACATTATTTTCTAATATTAAATGCCTACATTTTGATATTAAAGTTGCAGCGAGTCAAAGCCGAGAATCGTGTTCGTAGCTATCGGCCAGAAATGGAACACTTTCTTCCGTGTTTTACGCTTCCGATGAGTAACCGGCCAGTAAACTCACGTTGTCGTTCATTCGCCGCCTGTTCGGATCTTTTGCCGGATGCTGCGCTTTTGTGGAGATCGGCCAACTGGCACGGTCAACAGAGGATAATAGTTCGTAAAAGAACCGACAGGTTGCCGCTGGGTTTGCGGTCGAAAAAGCGGATATCACAAGTGCATGTTGCGAAATAATGTTTAGAATACTCACACCCAATTACTTGCGGATGACAGGTGTTTTCTCTCTCTTGTCAAAGTGACAAAGAGGATTCGGAAACGGTAGATTGCGGTTATACCCAAATATATCATTTAAAATAATCATACATATCATCTACTTGACCCATTTACGGAATGTAACGTGTAGTAACTAAGTAATTAATAAGAGACGACAAATTATGCATAAGTTTAAAAAGATAAAGATTTACCATCAAAAAAGAAATTATTTGAATCGTACAAAGCTTACATGAAAGTAAAAAAAATCAGTCGATAAGATGGCAGTTTTAAAACGCCATTATAATATCGTGTATTAACTCGATAATTCAAGTGAGAAAGAAATGGACTGATATATGATAGAGCATTCAACTTTTGCGCATGTACTGCTATCTTGATCGTATTTCTTTGCACGCGGGTGACAATGAGAAAATAAAATTTCCTAATGACAAAAAGATGATATACTTGTAAAATAAAGCTATAAGTGGTACTTCGCGGCACGAAAACTCCGATGTTTGCGAGCACGAATGGAAACAGAAAAAAAAACGCATAACGTAAACACCCGCGTACACATGCAGCGACGTGATACACATACGCGTAACGATAATTTAGACCTGACGAGCCGCAGGCACGAATTGAGATAAGTGCACGCGATAAGGGGCACTTGTGTTGTACGCCGAAAGGAGGACTACCTCACGAAACGACGACATGCCGGCGAGGTCACGGCGCGGCGCGGCGGCGTGAAAGAAAAAAGTGAGAGTGCTGGCAGAGTTTTACGACGTGTGCCGTTGATAACGAATTTGTCAAGGGCTACGACCGCGCGCGTTCGCCCCCACCGGCCGTTTGCCGATTCGCGAAAAAGCCACGCCGACGACGAGCGTGCACTGATACCGCGCGAACGAACATCCTTCGCACGAACACCCTTCAAAACAGGCACGGCACGCACACGCGCTCGACTTGTTTGTCCAAGTCGAAAAGCGAAGTTCAATCACCCAAGAACGATGCACCGCTTACGCCAATCCCTCCCACCTTTCCTCTTAAAACTGCTCGTATTTCACGCTTGTCATAATTATCTTAATCTTTTAAAGTGAAATCTCTTATAAAGCTGTGTAAAGCTATACGAAATTGCTTCTTTCGCTCTTGTAATATATTTAATTTTTATTTTTCTATTTTATATACACATACATATGTATATAGTAAATGTGTTTTATCGTGAAAATATTGAAATAAATATTCTATAACCTCTTGGTAGAAGACAGATAAAGCAAAATATTTTACACACAGAAGAGTGAGAAAAATAAGATAAAAACATGTATTGTGAGTCATTGAATATTGAACAAACTTGTAAATTATGATAATCCTCATGCGAATGCTGTTAATATAACGCGAGGAAGAACAAGATTTCAACGCTCTGTCAAATTATCTTTAATTAAACTGTCTCGAGTTATATTTATATCAGTTATATTTATATCAAAAAAATGGCTAAACGGCGACACCTAATTTATGATACATCGATATCAATACGTATAATTAATCAGCGAAACGAGTCGTTTTAACGGCTGCATCGTGCGTTACGGAGTCAATAATTAATGCAATGCGTAAAAACACACAAATTTTAGTGACTCTTGGCGCAATCATTACGAATGATATATTGCGCCGTGAAATGACGATTCAAGAGCAGAACAGTTTGGGGAACAACTTGGCTCTCTTTGGCTGGGTATTTAAAGTATCCTTCCTGATGCCGGTCTCGGGCCGCCGTGCCGCGGCCGCACCGAAGGAAACGGCCGGATGAAGGCAAAAGGACTCGCGAAAGGGGCGGGCCTAAATGACGAAACCAGTTTTAGGGAGCGTAAGAGTGGTAGTGTCGGGGAACCTGATCCGGTGCGATCCACTGGTGATATCCTTTTGGTATATGAACCGTCGCGTCGCCATGAGTTACCGAACCGCAACACTTAAACCGCCCAAGTATACTGCTCCGCAAGAAAGATACAAAGTAAGGGATGAGGCTGGCAAAGAGAGTTAGCGAGGGAAGGAAAAAGGGAAGAAAATAGGAAAGGAGAATGATAACAGGGAGGTGGAGAGGAACGTCAGAGATTTATTATGTTTTGTGACAAAATTCCTTTGAACACGCGATACTAATTACACGTATAAATCTGTTCCAAACAAAATTAATTGCAAGAAAGTGCAAACGTGTGTGTCGGTAATATTTCACGGAAAAATGAGAGGTAGGAATAGTAAAAAGGCGAAAGAATCAGAAACGGAAGAAATGGAAGACAAGCAAAAGAAAGAAAAGCGACGAAATTAAAACCTACAAGTGCATTAGCCCTGACATACGTTATACGCATATGTATACACGTGTCCGTTGCATGCGGAAGATAATTTTCTTTATCTCGGCTATTTTGGCCTTGGTATTATTACTTTATCTCGCCTACGCACACAACGCCATGACGGTAATAATGTCTTCACGGGAATAATTACTACTTGTTAATACTAACTGTTACCCAAGTCCGCAGAATAACGAGCCATCCCGACATCGACCCTGAGTTACGATTTTTGCGAATCTTGCAGACGTGTTTCTTGGGGTATCTCAATTAGATTTATCTCTAAATTACTACCTCACACATTTTCCCAATTAAATAAAACCTGTACGATGATTTTCTCGATGAATATTATGTTCAAATCAATATATAAACATTAATAATATTTCAATTTTAATACAAGTAAAATACATGTTCGTTAACGATAAAAATGACTGTTTCATACATGATATTGATTTGATTAAATATTAAACGTTCAATTAGTTGTTTGAAAAAATTGGTCTAAAACAAAGTGCTAAAAAGCGCATGTAAGAAGAAACTGCGCTCTATGATTTATAAAAGTCTACGACGTGACTTCGCAACCGCAAAAGATTCTCGTACGAAACACGTCGCTCTCGTGCGGCTTTCAGAGGACTCGTCTCCCGCGCGTTCGAAGGAGTCGAGTCCTGTCGGCGGACTTAAGGTCCCGAGAGCGGGTTTGCGCGACGGCGATCCGCTGCCCCCCGGTCCTGGCGGATCCTTTTTGCAATTAAAAAACCGGATGGACGGGTTCCAGCCACGGACATTCCGCAAATTCTGACCGCGAAATCGAGCGTAGAGACCGGACCGGGATGGAGAGACGCGGAGACTCTCGGAGAATAAATAGCGGTGTTAGGGATCCCCCTTCTTTCCCCATCCTGCATCCCTCCTGGTCCTCCCACCACTTTTGCGAGTCCTCTCGCCTCTTCGTCCTGCCATTCCCGGTTCGTGAGAGCGGAGATCAAGCTCCTCCTCGAGAACGTCCGCAGTCTCCATCTATAAGCGCTTCGGTTTGGATTATCGAGATGCTTCCGACCTGGCATCGACAGGAAGCAGGAGAAAGAGAGAAGAGAAAGAGAGAGAGAAAGAGAGAGAGATGGACAAGGCGAGCAGAAAAATGGGGAAGTGATATCGGATTATCCTGCGAGGGGATATCTGTGCCTTGAATGTCTTCAGCGATTTTCAGAGTTCAATATGGCTCGAAAGCAATCGAAGAAAAGAAATTTATAATAATGTTAGGCGTGAAATTTAAAGTGCAAGGTGGTGATTGTCGATGCACTTGAAAATTTGAATTATTACAGATTATTTCGAAACGTAGAAAATATCGAACTCCGAGTGTGCACTAAACGTCGTACGGCGAGTTCGATTGCTATTAATTGATATTACTGATATCCATGACTCTCGCGAGTTTCACTTATGTGAAACAAAAAACAAAAATTGAATATTGTATCGCACGATCCACACGATAGAGAAAAAAATTATAACTATACACTTTTTAGAACTACCTGAAACGTGAGGGATAAAATTTCTATCGCACATATTCCGCGTATTCGATGCGCATCACGGTCAGCGCACCGTCGAGAAGCAGAGAAGAAGCAGAGAAGAAGCAGAGGCGCAGAAGGAAGCAGAGAGGAACGGCGGGAGGGATACAGTTAATTGGATCGGAGATTTCAGCCGCGGCCGACGTTCCCGAAGCGAGAGGCCGGATCCCTTTGTCTAGTTAGCAGCGGCCTGCAAAGCGCTCACCCACATTTTTCCTGTCAGCAATAGCGCGCGCTGCATTTACACCGCGTCTGCTCCCATTTCCGATTGTTACGCAACGGCCGCGCAATGTCGATCTACCGCTCGCGTATATCGCCTGCAATTCGCGTTCGTGAATCGCGCTTGAGCAACGATTTCACGATCAAATCTAGCGGACGCGAATCCCAAGTGCTTCGATGATCGAGCGATCCTCGAAGTGCATTGCTAAAAGTAGACACAGCAATCAATGTATCAAAATATCATTTGTTAGTACGGGAATATAATCATTTAAAGAAATAAAAATTCAAACTTCTTATATATAAAAATTATGATTTAAAACAAAATCCTGCGATGCAGAATCGCACAGCTATATTTAGCGTTACGCCCACTGAATATCCTTTGTCTATTTCTAGCGCCGCGGTACAGGTTGAAGTTAAAATTACGCGTTTCTACCTTATTAATCATGGGAGGAGCAACGTGACGCGTGGGTGGATATGCGCGAGGCGATGCATAATCCGCGTGTCCGTCGCGTAAACATTTCTGCGGTAACGGTGAAAGTTCAATTCCCTCGATCGCAAAGTGTATTCATCTCATTCCTAGAGAGTGAAATCGTTCGGGCAATTCTCGCACGGCGTAGTACACTATACTGGGTCATTCCCGTGTTGAGAGCGGTGATACATCGCATGGGCGTCGCGATGGACTACACTTGCGCCCATTTAATCTTCAGGACAAGCAATAAACTTTAAACGAAGTGCGTTGTCTTCTAGAATGAGACTTTATGGAGCAAACTTGTTGATAGCGTTTTATACGCGGTCTATAATAATAAACTCGTTAAACTGAGCAAAAAGATTTCAATACTAATTGTAAGTTCCAATAGTATAGCATAATATCGCATTATTGTACCACATTAATTACAACAATTAATCGAATTAATAATAAATATTAGAAAAAGGATTTCAATATTAATGAATATTTATTCCCATTAAAAATATATATTTAATGCGTTTAAAAATCTGTGGAAAATTCTCCTCTCTTACAAAATTTCTTAACCGATAATAATGAGTTGTAAATCCATAAAAATATTTCTGTCAGAATGTATGTATTTTCTGTAGAAAAATCTTGTCGGCGCCCATGTATATATGTATATATGCACGTAGAGAAGTAGGCGAACGAGCTAGAAGCGAGCTGGACGACGTCCGTGAAAGAGAGTCGGTTGCGAAAACAAGCGTCTTGCAAAATGCAAGCGCGGACCTAGGCGTGCGGGCCTAGGCCTAGGTTGCAGCTGGGTAACGCGATAATACATACGTACATATAGATTCCGTACGCGCACGTGTAAGACACATTAATCGTGACGTTCGAGGCGAGATAAGGATCTAGAAGCGAGCCGTTCTACACACAACCCCTCATGGGAGAGAGAGAGAAAGAAAGAGATGGAGTATTCGCAGAGTATTTCGTCTTTTTCCTTTAGCTATCCTACGAGCTGTTGCAAAATGATCGACTAATGAAACCGCACGGCGCAACTGCGCAACGGGATCGGTAGTTACGACGAGCTCGGTATCGATGACAGCGGTCGTGTTCCACGCCGCAATGTTTAGCCGCTAAATGCCGCCGTCTAAGTCTCATCTTACATTAACATTGACATTCAATATTGGGCGACTAGGAGTAAGCGGAGACTAATACTTTGTTCGTTAGACACGACACGTATCTTTGATGTTACTCATTTGATGCAAACACACGAATGAAATTTAATAATACATAAATAATTCTTGCAGTTCTAATTATGATTTTAAGCTACATAGTCGGTTCTCTCAGCGCGTGTCTCGAAACCATAATTAAAAGTGAGAGATAATATCAAGTTACGCGCGAAAAATTCGTGATATGTGATAGTATATCACAGGATAAGTAGGTACAGGTCGTTCTCTGGTTCTTGCATTCTTACATTTCGATAGAATCTACAGAGCGGAATCGCATCGACGTTCCGAGTTATGCAACCGAGAAAGTATTAATCATCGCCCGTTCCTTCCTAGATTGCAGTTACGCCTACACATTCCTACGCAACGAAAGAAAGATTCGGTTGAAGATTAGCCGCTAACCGGGTGGCGGCCGATGCAACCGAGCGGCGAGCAATCGCTACTTCGAGGATCGGCAGCGATTTCCATTTCTGCCCCCGTTTCCGCCTGGTTGCCCTCGCGTGCCCCGAGATCGACCCTCCCGGCCCTCCCGGCCCTCCCGCGCGAGTATGTCTGCATTCGCGATTGCATACGCGACGCGACGCGGTAGCTCGTGAGCGACTGCACTATTCTCTAATCGAGATCCCACAAGAGCGAGAGAATGCCGCGCCACGCCGCGCGGTCGCGCCCACGCGCATGCACACGAACACGTAATCTATAGTCTGCCGAGCACACGCGTACGTGTTCGCGTGCGTGCGTGTATGTGCGTTTTGCATGCGGGTGCGCCGATACACATGGCCTTTCGCGTACGCGAGGATAGGAGAGAGAAAGAGAGAGGCGTGTATATTGCGTGTATGGCGTGTTTGCGCCTTGTCACAATTAATCACTACCCACGTGGCTGCCACCCAGGCAAAAGCTTTTCTACGCGAGGTCCCCCGACGACACCGCGAAAGCGCGTTTTGTCGTAAACGTCGATGGTCCGTCGCAAGATGAAAGACAGTTCGACCCCGACGACCGTGTCGAGAAGACGAAAACAGTTTCCTACTGAACACCGAAAGATACTTTCGCGGAACCGCTTTGTTCGCTGTCAACGTCAACATGCAGTTACGTTATCTTGTTGGACTTTGGCTAATACAAAGATGTAATTAACAGTTAATCAGCAAGCGAGAATAATAAATATTATGTATTTGGGTTATTTGTTATTTTCTTATCGATTATCGAGACATTAACGATTTCTAAAATACAATCTTTTTTGAAACACAATTAATCTTTCATTATAAAAGAAATATTAAATCTCACACACACACGTGCATAGATCTGAATAATATTATAAAAATATTAACACAAGTACGATAAATCATAAGATACGGTATTCAACGTTATAATTATAAAAAGCCTCTTCTCTTCCTTTCACATTTGCCACAATTGCAGTTAATAGCAGGGCGGTGCGAACACGCACGACACACATGTAGTCCGCCGGCGCTTCCGGCCGGCGCTAAGTTGCCCTTAATTGCAATTAATGCGCGATCGTTTTAATTAGATGGAGACAAGAGAGAAGAGATCCTCTCGTCTCGGCATCGCGCGAGGGGTGCCGCTCGTCGCGAATAGAACGAATGAACCTTAATTGGGGACCCGGAGGGGTGCGATCGTTTCATCGTCGTAAGGGTGAGACCGCAGCGGGACACCCGTTATAAGCCCGAGCCCGAAGAACTTGTTGCTGCATAGATGGAGGGTCAAACGCAGCAGTAAGCACGATGGCTTAGGCGCGTATTGATCCAACAACACGACCGATGCATATACGTGCATCGTTGCTGTGCCGCGGCTATCGCCAACAACGAGCATCTATCTATCCATCGCGCATATCGCATATATCCATCACGAAGAAAGCCGAATTTTTTTTCCATCAAAAGTCTGGGAAGCGGGGGGAGGCGGATACGAATCATTTATCGTTTACAGGAAAAAGAACTAGTTGGTAGAGCAGCGATTTTAGGAAAAATAACGTTCTCGTTTCAGTAAATGGTACAAGGAGTAACGGCAACTACCGTACAATATATAATGAAATGAAAAGCAGACTTATGTTCTAAAATGCTCAACGCTTAATCTTACAAGTGCATAGGTTTCCTGGTAATTTTACATCTTGTTCCCTTTTTGTGAAAAGAAAAGAGCAAAAAGTTTAGCTTTTAAGTTTGAGCTAATTTACTAGATACTAAAATTAAGTCTTTAAAGAGTGCTTCACAGAATGTATTACATATTTTATAATATTCTATATTTATAATAGAATATCTGTGTCTTTTTTTATTTTTGTTTCACATGATTTATGACTACTTTGCTCACGATATTTTTATAAGCTTTTTTGCAGATTATTTGCGACTTGCGTGTTATGCTTCTGTAACATATTCTAGTTGAAAAATACGAAAAATCGTCGATACTTTGGTAAAATCATTTACTTTAACGGCAAATTGCTGAAAAGATATAAATATCATTTGTACCTTGAATCGAGATAACGTCAATGTAATTGGAAACAAGCTAATTTTATCCGTCCCGCAAAGAACACGGAAATCTCGTTCTCTCGAGACAAACATTTGAGACAAACACTTAGGAGTTCGTCTCTAGAGACGATACTGATTTATTGTACTCTCTCAGGTCTCGGCAAATAAACTGGAGTTACCCTAAGTATCCTCAACAGGATGTTTGTTTGTCCGCGAATCGAAAACCACGAAGGGTATTTAAATTTGACTCGGACTCTGTTACTTTAACCCTGGAATATATGCATATTTAGATCGCGGCGGTGCGGGTTGTGTATTCGGGTGCCGAAGTTTCCTCATAGGAAAAACGATGATGGGCGGACCGCGTACACGGAGAGGAAAATCAATACGCGCGGCGCACGCGAGGCGTATTGTACGTTTACGTTACAAAATTGTCGTGATGGGAGTTTGTGCTTTGCACGGTGATTTAAACTTCGAGACCCGACGCTTCTGTGCAGCGCTATTTAATTCGCAATTGTAATGTACTTGTACAGGTCGGGAGTAAACGGTGTTGCAGTTTTATGCTAGAGGTAGTTGCGAGTTAGCGACTTTTAATGAAACACATGAAAAAAGATAAAATACATAGATTCTATTATAAAATATGTATTATTCTCAAAGTTAATTCTATATAATTTGCGTTAATCATACAATAGTGTTCAAAAAGATAATTACATACACAAGTTATATATGCTTTCATTTCAATAGTTGCACATATATATGTGTTCCAGAGTTTAACGTAGAATTTATGACTCGAATATGAATGCTGAAGCAAACCATCTAGAAAGGCATGAAAATTTGCACACCGATTGGTTTCTAGAGATCAAGGCGCGCGTTATCTTGCGTTCAGCGCGTGCAAAATATTTATAGCGTCCGAACAGCGTGGCGAATGTCAATGTTCGCGCTTAACATTTCGGCACATTCGCGACGTGAGACTCGAAGCGAATGCGGGAACGTCGTCGCGCACGGCCGTGGCCGTGAAAGTGAAATTCGTGAATGGAACGTGCGGAACAACCCGGGCGGCGGCAGACCGAAGTGAAGGTAAAGGTTGTTGCCGATTCGGCTTCGCTTACGCATCGCGCGTTCTCTGCTCTCCCGTGATTCGTTCGGTCATCGCCATCGTCTCCGCCGCGTGAGAGTCAATCCAAAACAAGAGAGACAATTGGGCATCCATCAAACATAACGGAACATACATAAATTTGGAGTGGCTATGTCGGAATGACATATTTCGACATAGCCACTTGACACAATAAAATGGGTACGGTATAAAATTCACTTAATTAAATTCCTCCCAAAGTATCGAATATGGAGATATAAAAAAATTCGGGCAATTAATAAAGACCCTCGGAATTTGTGAAATTAAATTTGCCCTGTAGCTCAGTGAAAAGTACTGCTTCAGCGCTGGATATGCGTAAAAGTATACCTGATGTTTTTATACTTCCAATCTTATCATAGCACGATGATGACGGGGCGAGGTGTCATTTTCGCTCTTCGATTCTACAATGAAGTTTGTCTGTAACCGAACACCGACATTTTTGCCCAGTTTTAGCTGCGCTTTACGATGCCTCGTGTGGGCGAGTAAAAATAGGCAAGTCCCGATCGGTGCATAAAACGACTGAGTTTAAAGGGAGAAGGAGCGAGAAAGAGAGAGAGAGAGAAAGAGTGAGAGGAGGCGGACACGCCGCGCGGAGGCGGCGTTAAGGTTTCTTGCGAGCGAACGTTGCCTGGCTGCCTTGCGGTCTTCGCGAAGGATGTCGTAATCGACGATTAGAAAGCTTAAGACCATTAGTTCCATTTTCTCGGCCGCCGCATCGTTAAGTCATACACGAACGACGACGTGTTACGACCGTATGCACGCACAAAATTAGACTGGACAGACTTTCCGCCATGAAGCAAGGGTACGGTCGATTCATCGAGTCCGCACTACTCTATTCATCGTGAGAAAGTGCTTTCCGCAGGTAAGTTTTCTGTTGAAATTTCTGAAAGAATCAAAGAAAATTGAGGTTTCTATAGATAAACTTATTCCGAAAAAAATCGCAAACGTGAATCGATTACTATTTCACAAAGCGCAAAGAGATATGAAGAACTATATCGCAAACCTTTTTATAGATATACAATATATATAAATCGTATCTAAATTATCGATTCGAGTATCTCGACATTTGCCGAGGAAGCGCAGAAATAGGGAAAGTTGCAAGTAACGCGGAGCAATAAAATTAAAATGGTTTTATGGATCAATAATCACAGATTATTATAAATCGCTGAACACACTGACACATTACTTCATATCACACCGATAATGGCACTCTGCACCAATTATTATCTATAATACGCATGTAATAGGATTACGAAACTCGCACGTAGGTACGTTTCGCGCAACGCTGTGTTTGCGCATGATGCGTTCGCGAAAGGAGTTACGAAAAAACGGAGGCCTTTGATGCAAATTACTTCGCGAAACGGACCGTAAAAACGACGCGCGGCTAACGCAAGAAGAAAGACTAAATTAATGTCAATCGTATTTTTAAGCGGGGAGTAAAACCTGGGCTGATAGAACGTTCGTATGGCGATACAAGTCGCCGTCGAAAGCTCGAAACGCGCGGGTTAAGCAGATGGCAGGAAAATAATTATGAATTATGGCAGCGCAACGGTGCACGGTGGCGTGACCCGCTCAAACTCGGTTTCTACATTTGCGGCGTAGTAATTAATGACGCTTATTACAGTCGATGTGTTTATAAGCTCCGCCGGATTTACGGGGCGATAGGTCAGCTTATTTGGAACGGCCGGCGCATACGAGCCAAGAATTGATTGGAGCCAGCGTCTAATACCCCAAGAACATTAAAACAACAGCACGGCGAAGACGGGGAAATTGAATTAATTAAACATACAAGAAAGATCGATCTGACCTCGTTGCGATATTATGTACGGGATTAAACGTCTTATCGCGTCATAACCAATTATCACTAATTTCAGTTTGTTACCAGGAAAACCGCAAAGCGTCAGTTGAATATTCCAACGCGAACGGTCCACTATATACTAACTCAAAATTCTGTAAATAAATTATCTCATATATTTATTTTCGAAACTGCACAAACCGCGGTTACATAATAGCTTTTTCCTGAAAGAAACTTTATCAGCTTTAAAACAATCGCAGACATTCCAATTTTTGTTTTCTTTTCAATTTTTATAAGATCTTTTGAAAGCTCTTTATTAGAACGTTCATGTGTCACATCTAAGAAACGTCGTAGACAAGGTGGATAGACAGTAAAGTATTCTGGCACACGGAAGTGTTTGTAAAACATGACGCCACTCTTGAAGATTAAGCCTCAAATATATCTCACGGTCTCTTAGAGGGAACTCGAGATGAAACGACCTGTAGGAAGAGGCTCCAACCGGTATCCCATCGAGTTACGAGTGCCTACAGGTGAAGTCGGGAGCGCGTAATCGACGGCGCGTAAACCCGGCAGAGGAGCCGACCGACCGACCGACCGACCGACGTGGACTTGGATTCTTCTAAAAATAATACCCGTCGCGAGACGCGCGCCTAAACCCAGAGAACGCAAACGCTCGCGCTGCTCCGCTGCCGACTAAACATGCCGAGCAAACGAAGGAACGAACAAACGAACGGATGAACGAACCCTTCGAACTTGCGGATACAGTTATAGTTCAGAGACGAATTTATTATGCGAATTGGTTTCCCCGGGGTCAAAGTATCATGATAGCCTGCTTTTTTAGGCTGCACTTTATTGAACTCGCTGCATGCGAAATCAAATAAATGTATATTCAAGCTTTGAAAAGGAAGAAGGGCAAACGTTGCGGAACAAGATAGTTAAAAATACATATAGATTTATTGTAAATGTCGTTTTTCACGTGCAAAGAAGTACGTCGGACTCTACGACGTTAAATCGAAAACAGAAACAAAAAAGTGTAAGAGAAACGAAGAGAGAGAGAAGGAGGGAAAGAGGGAATCAAGAGAAATCTGTTTATTCATTTATTGTAAGGGAAAAGAAGTGAGTAAACACTGTTTACTAACGCGCCTTGGGAATGCAAAACATGGGCAACTTGACTCAACCGTTATTTTAAATGTAAATACTATGTCGGCTGTTTTATCTGAATGAGTTCGGTTATCAGCTCGCAAACTTGTGTATGTAAAGTAAGACGAAAACGTGCGGTGATATCTCACGAGAAAAAAAAATATATCTTAACGCGGCTTCTCTCTCTCGCGATACGCCACTAACGTTTTAAGCTGAGAATGCGAAATGGATACCGAACGTGGACAAAGTAATAAAACAACATGTTTCGAGTTTCAGATTCTTACATCCTCGCGATGTACCAGTAATCTTCAAAATTGACCTCTTCACTCGAGAATTTCCTTATTCTAATATCTGACGTAGAAAAATGAAAGAAAAAATGACGGATAAAAGGTGGAAAATCAGCGGAGAAACTAAATTCACGAATTTAAAATATTCTACGTCGATTTACAATATTCTACATTCGTATGTGGAGTGTGTCGTCGCACAGGCGGGTTACGGAGGTCGCGAAAAATGTGTCAAACTCGTATGTATGAGAGCGTCGTCGACGAGACGAGCGATCGTGAGATTTCGCACGAAGAGACAGATACGCGGAAGCTGGCGCATGGCGTGGCGTGGCGTGGCGTCCGCGTCGCGCCGGAAGACATTGCGATTTGCTACCGGTTGTCTCGTGGCGGCGCGGCGCGTATCGAGGGACAATAACGCGGTTATCCGAGGAGGGAACCAGGACTTTCTACGTAGACACGACGCTCGAGAGTTTAGTGTACCACGGCGAAGCACCGTTAGGACACTAAACTTTTATTGCGACCCGTTTTCCCTCGCGCTGGCAGGCAGGATATCGGCATCACCTTAACCCGCGAGACCAACAACGGCACGCCGTTAATCGGAAACTCTCGAGAGAGACGTGCGGCTCCTCCACCGTTTAATCACCGTCGATTTTTCTACGACCAGAAACGCGCGAGATCGCCGAACGAAGCGAAAAAGAAGCGAGAAAGTCGCGTTAACTCTTCGCGGAGTAATGTGACTTCGGGAAAATAAGCATATTCGATTTTTTCCTTTTTATTTTAGGAATTGTACTGAATAATTGTACTAAATAATTGTACTGAATTATTGTAATTAATCGCGAGTCATGTTTGGAAACACGATACTTGCATGGTGACACAAGACAAAAATGCATTTATCTCTGTTTTTAATAAAAGAAGCATTAACATTTATAAAGACAGTAGTTTTATAGACGATTATAAAAAGCGCATTATTTAATACGCGATATGGAGTCGATACTAGAAATATCAGTGTCATTCCATGACTGTTAGAAAGGAAATATCTAACGTGAGATGTAAAGGCCTGAACACAATGCAAAGGTATACAGGCAATAGGAACAGGGCGACAGAACACAGGCAACAGAAATAACTAACAAAGTTTCCGTTTCAACTTACCAAAAACTGTGTATCAACGCAATGGAATATGAAATAGACAATAGGAACAGAATTTCCGACGCGTTCGTTTTCTATTCTCTATTGCCTTGTATGTACATAGTACATGCCTCATCAATCACAGTGATTCAGTTTTATTACAAGTTGAAATGTGGTTATTTCTGTTGTCTGTCTTATTCTCTGTTCCTATTGTATATACCTTTGTACTGTGTTCAGACCTTAATCCTGAAAACACATTTGATGCGCTCCAGGGCCTCTAGGATATCGACAGATATTTTCCTCGGTAAATACCCTGCCTAAATGTCCATTTCTACCAATGTAGATTAACTTTCTTCTCGGTTTAATTTGCTTTCTATCTTTTTCTAGTTTTAAGAACAAGAAAAAGGCAAGTTGAACCGAGATTAAAATTAATCTGCATTGGTAGAAACTGACACAAGATATGTCAAGATACAAATTTCTCGAGAAATATCTAAATTTAAGAAATAGAAAAAGACAAGTTAAACCGAGATTAAAGTTAATCTGCATTGGTAGAAATGGGCATACGTAAATCGTATGACAAATAACAGAAATTCAAGATATAAGTAAGTCAAGATACAAGCTCACGATTATATCACAACGAATGTAAGAAGCTCAGCGTTATTCGATCGTATTCTCCGTATTGCAGAGGCACGCTATTGTTTATAGTTGGCAACGCGTTAATCAGCGAGCGGCTGAAAACAGTGGGCGACGCGCTCGATATACGCGCGCGATGCACCAAAATAATCAGTCGCTCGGCCGACGCGACGGAAGCGTCGAAGAAGCGGAGAGAAGAGAGAAACGAGAGCGACGCGACGGGGAGAAAGAGAGATGAAAGATAGCAGGCATCTAGTATCTACCTACCTATAAACACGCGCGGCGCGCACACACACGCATACATACATATGCGGAGAAGGGAAGAGAGAGACGGAGAGAGAGAGAGAGGAGAGAGGAGAGAGATCGAACGAACGGCCAGCAGCAGCAGCAGCAGACGCGGCCGTCGGTCGCGTAACCGCGGTACAACGACCCCCGTCGAAGCTCTCCTCCGCGCGTCGAGCTCCGGCTCCGGCTTCGCGCCAATTACGATGCTCTCCTCGGGGCGGGAAATCGCCGAGCGGACGAAATCGAGTCCGGAGCGGAGTCGCGCGGCGAGGCGAGTCGGAATCGAGAGCGACGAGCGCGATCGTGATCGCGACGGCGACGTTCTCGTTCGCGACGAGCGCAAGTGTGCGAGGAACGTTCGCCATTCGCTTCGCTGAACGTGCGCCGAGCGTGGAGAGGAGAAAAAAAAGTGCCTTGTTCGCGGAACACGGCCTACGTGTTGTTATTGCGATCGCCTTCGCGCGCGGAGTTTTGTTTACAAATCTCGGCTGCTCTCGCTCGGGCTATCATGGTTCTTTTTTTTTTTTTTTGTCTCCGTCGAAGCGGAATTCGTCGCGCGCTCCGATATGGAGATTACGCCGCGCTCCGAGTTTCCGGAGTACGCGATATATACATTATTCATTTGTACGATCGACGATTCGGAATCGCGGATTCGTACGTTCCCGATTCGTGAGAATCTATTAGACTTACCGTGCCCTCCCTCTGGTTCTCTCTCTTTCTCTCGCCATCTCTCCGACATCTCTCCCTCTTTCTCCCTCTCGCGCCGTCCGTCTCTCTCTCTCCCTCTCTCTCTCACTCTCGCGCCTCCCCGCGATCGCCTTTCTTCTTTCTATCGTCTCGCTCACTCACCTGTCAGAGCTCTCGGAGCTGTCGTATCGATCCGCGCACCGCTTCTTGCCGCAGGGCCCGACGAGGGTGTCCTCGGCCATCCTGACCTGTCCCTTGAACGAGCTGCCCTGGTGCCGTGCCACGGCGTCGCCGCTGCTGCCGTCCGTCTTCGTAGACGCGGCTGCGGCCGCGTCCTCGGCCGCCCCTCTCGACTCCTCCTCCATCGTCGCGACGGCGATGCTCGCCCGCCGCCTGCCGTCGCGATCCCCGCGGTCGTTCACTTCCGGTGCACTGTCCGCGCTCGGCGCGGAGCGTCGCGGCGGGGGCGGTGGCGGCGACGACGACGTGTCCTCGACACCGACGCGCGTCGCCGCGTTATTATTACCACCGGTCTTCATTTCCGCGACACCACCAGCACAACTTTGCCTTTGCCTACTATTAATACTATTACTACTGCCAGCACTACTATCACCGTCGCAGTCACTATCGACGCCGTCGACGCTGCCGCTGCCACTACTGTGGCTACTGCCGTCGCCGTCGTGGTCGTGGTCGTCCTCCGCCACGACGCTTCGGGCTACCTCGATTCTAACATCGCCGTGGAACAGACCGACACTGCCACTGCCATTGCCGCTGTTGCCGCCGTTGCCGTTGCCGTTGCCGTCGGCGCCGACGCCGACGCCGACGCCACCGTAGGGCGCTCCGAGACCGATGCCGTCGCCGTTCTCCTCCTGCTCGTCGTCGTCAACGAGCGACGGCGAAGAATCACCACTGCTGCCGCGGTCGTCACTGACGCGCTCCTTACCGTCGCGATGATTCGTAGGATGACGGTAATGAGAATTGAGGTGGTGGTGATGATAATGATAAGGCGATGGATGATAATTATGGGAAGAGTGACGAGGATAAGGATGCTGATAATGACGGAGATGAACAATCCGGCGCTCGTGGTGAGGATGATGAGGATGATCGTCCGTCTCGGCCGGAGACGCGGCGGTCGGAGAGGCGTCCTCGTGTCCGCCGGAGACGCGCTTCGCGGATGAGAAGGCGTCCGCCTGGCCCGCCGACGCGGACGTGTGGAACGGCCCCGGTGTGACGCTCAGCGTGGTGGCGTCCGCGCGTTTCTGCTTGTACCGCTCCCTTGTCACGCGAGAATCACCGTCCCCCAGTCTCAGTCCCAGTCCCAGTCCCGTCACCACCGCCGCGGTCGCGTCCTCCGCCGCGGACGGACCGTCGTCTGCCATCTTGTAAACGAACGCGCGCGCTCCTGTGATCGTGTCGTGTCGGTGTCGTGTCCGGCAGTGGCCCCTAATGGCACACACGAGCAGCACCGGGCCGCGCCGAGCTGCTCTTCCACTCGCTCACGTCTCGCGCTACGATCCGACAGCGCGCCGCACAGTGCACACAGTTCCTTGCCTGCCCTCAGCCCTCGGCTCACTCGGTTCGGCTCGGCTCCGCTCGCCTCGCGCCCGCCGCGAGCCCCTCTCGAATTCCCACTCCGCATAACGCCTACCAATACGATACCGACGCCTCTCCGTTCTCGCCTCTCGCCTCTCGCCTAGCTGCTGTACCGGCCGACCCACGTGATCCCGATCTTAGCCGAGCGCGCCCGACGCTCGCGCGCGCGCTGCGTTTAATTTGAAATAGCGATATTCATAGGGCTTGAGAGGAGCAGAACAACTGACTTTTAATTTTAATTAAAAGACAATGATTTATGCTTTAAGTCTTTGTCTTTAGTAACGCACAACTATCTTGTGTCTCAAGTCTTAAATGTGTGTACGAATTGTCAACGTTTGTAAGACTTGAGACACAAGACAGTATTGTGCGTTACTAGAAACAAATAGCGTCTTCCATTGGGAAAAACTCGCAGCACTGAGCACAATTTTATTATTGTAAAATAAAAATCAGCACATATTTTCAGTGTTTAATGTTCTACTGGCAAAAACTTGTCAAATTAAACACAGTAGAACATTAAACACTGAAAATATGTGAACTGATTTTTATATTACAACAATAAAATTGCACTCAGTGCTGCAGGTTTTTCCCAATGGAAGACGCTAAAAGATTTAAAGCATAAAACATTGTCTTAAAATTATAAGTCAACCATTCCGTTCAAGCCCTCAGTCATTCAGCCCTTAATAAGTCCTTTATATATAAAATCTTACTATGAATACCGGCCAAAGAGTCCCCGTCACGTATGTATGTGCACATATGTATTTACATACATACATACATACATTGGCGAAGTGCATTAATTCGCTGAATTGTAGTAGTAGTCTGACTTATCGGCCACTGGATTGATAATGAACGCCCGCGCGGTTCATTGGAATATTAAAATATATAACGAGAAGAATAAGTTAACCAGTCCTCTCTTTTTGTCTTACTTTGATTTTTTAATCCGTTAAAATATATTTCATATTAATAAGATAGATATATCTTATTATCAATATATGTTAAGACCGTTAAGATATAAATCAATACAAAGAAAATAGCCATACGGTCGAAGCTTGGATCTTAGGCAGCTCAATATTATTTTCAATATGTATTTAATACGCGTATTTTCCAACATATTAAACTGCGCGCCGATTATTTGTCGGACTTAAAACACAGCTATTGTTGGAACATTAGAAATTCCCTCTCCCTTTGCTAATTAAATCGATATCGATTTAATATTAAAATCACTGTAAAGAACTTATTGCGAAAAATATTACCTCAACCAGGGTTCGAACCTGGAATCTCCCGCATTCCGTTCGGGCGTCTTACCAATTCGACTACCAGGGCATGTGGTAATATTTATAAATTTTCAAATTTATTGAAAATAATATTGAGCTGCCTAAGATCCAAGCTTGGACCGTATGGCTATTTTCTTTGTATTGATTTATATCTTATTATGTTTTTAAACATTGGACAGTAAATAATAAAAATATTTTTAATTTAACTGGTAAAAAAATGCACATATTTTTTGTAATGCAAATATTTCTCGCGTTGTTTTTGGAAATTCTTCCAATGTATAAAACGACTCGTGCATGATTCTTTTGATTCTTCCATTTGTATTGAATATATCTACCAGATATTATCTACCAGAGTGATGCGTGGCTCATTGTGAAAGTGACCGACTAAGTAGTAGTCAATGGGTTCCTCAAACTTAACTTGTCATCTCACATGTTTCATCACAACCTCTCCACTTTGCTTTGCAAATACAAGCCTTACCTTGTTTTTATTATCATAATTATTTATTATAATAATTGGTAAGAATAAGATTGGTAAGAATAAGTACTTTTCAAGCCATTTAGTTTCCATTTTGGAAAATTTTTCTATCTCTTATAGTTTCGGAGATATTCGGCCCGAAAGAGAAAAACCGATTTTTTTCGAAGGGGTGTTTTACCCCCTAAACATGCGTATGGGTACGTATAAAAAAATACGTATCCCTTATTTTTGTCTGGAAAACAATATATTAAAAGCTCATCAAAATCGGAGGGGGAGGGGAAAAAGTTAAACTCGGTTCAACGTTGATTGGCTACCCCGTCGCTCCTTGCCGCGCGGCAAGCGTTTCCGCGTTCTGTGTGCAGGAGCTATTAGCGGCTGCAATATAACGAAATATTTCATGACGAAAAAATGCATTTTTGCGACAGTGAACGCAAAGTCAAAAATGATGAGAATTGCAATAATATCGGAGATTTCGTGATATAATTTACCGAGTCGGATCTCCGAATTTGAACGCAGCGAAATTAACGTACATTTAGCGACATCTCCCGACGCTGCCAAGAAACACGTCCGTCGCGAGATAGCAATTATAGTAATTAATTAAAATTCGCTATTTTGATCGTACGTAACATTTACTATAATATTACAAAATTTATTCCTAACACTATCAAATACTATTACTATGACAATATTATTGTCTCAATCGTTTTCACGCTTTATGATCTTCACGATGTTATTATTATTATACTAGCCGGTAAAATTTGAATCGCGTCAATCGCGATCAGTTGCGAATGTGCCATGGCACATGGCGGATCGCGGAGTTACGTTCGAGCCGTCCCGTGCTCGCTTCGAGTGTTATCGCCTAAAAGTACGTGAACTCCGCAACGAATTATGTCTCGTAAAGTGTATCAGCGCTTTATCAGTTTTGTATGTGTGTGCCTGGCATCGTCCTTCTCATCTGTCTCTCGCCGGGTTGCGTTGAAGTTACAAAACGAACGATGGACAACCGTCATCGCCATGTAACTCATGTAAGTAGACATACCTACATGCATCGTCATTTTGTAATTTATAGTTACATTTATTTTCAATACTTGCAGGAACATTTTGTACTTAATTTCCGTGTTAATTCTGCTTATTCAGTCGTGATTTCTCCTCCCACTCACGGATAAAATCGATAGCGCAATCGAGTGAGTTCGTGCGGTTCTTCGTCGGATTTTCCATAGATCGACGTTGAAATTAAGACTTCGAGTTATAGAAAATGAACATTACGCGAAAGTAGTATCGGAAAGCGTTGAGAAAAGTATCGGGTTAGTGTTAATTGTGTTATACGGAAATATAATTTATCATGTCGTTTGTGCGACGCGACGGTTTCACCAAATGCGCTCCATGCGATCGTAGTTACCACTCACACGGTATATTTTCCACAGATTAACCGGATTAAATTTTCAAGATGTTTTAGTGAACATGGAAAATGGCCCTTCAACGTTTTACTTACGTTTTACACGATTACAGATTACTGTCAAACAGCTCTTACCTTTCGTGGTATTTATTGATTTTTTTCGTTTTTATTAGAAAATTTATGTATTTATAAATATCGTATACATGGAAAATTTAGCGTGGCACCTAGGATCAATTTGACGGACTAAAAAGTGTTTAACATATCGTAAAACAAATGGAATAGGCACTTAATATTCTGCTAAAATAGAAACAAATCGTATCTTATTGAAAATACTTTATTTCAATAATACTGCAAAACAAACGACTCACGTAGCACCGTAACAAATCGTATACATCGTGGAATGTTAATCGAAAATGACCAGCAACAATCAGGTCGTTTAAGCGTACAATAAGACACACCGTGTACAATGTTGGGATAAAACGCGCAAGTTAGTTACGTAGAAAAAATACAAAATCTCTTAAGGTACTTATTTTAATTTAAAGAATCTTTTCGTTTGGACACAGTTGGACTTTAAAGAATTTAAAGTTTTTCATTCAATTTTCAAAAACGAAGTTTGAAACAAAGTTTGTTTGTTTTGAAAAATTGCTGTGTGATATATAATATAGTTTAAGATAATTTAATCTTTAATCAAATATTTTTAATTTAACAGGCTTTAAGGCCTAATTATAGCACCTTTGTAACATTAAAAGATTTCGATATAGCACCTTTTGCAGGTGCCTTATCTTTGTCTCTCGAAAGATTATGGAAATATCTTGTGCGTAGTTATTGACATTGTAGTCGAAACCAATTACATGTTCTTGTATTTAAACTATTATCTAAAAGAAAAATTTTTACTTATAAATTATTTCTTATAAATCAATTAAAACGTTAAAATTTCTTCAGCTGGATTTCGCGAAAAACTTTCGCACGACGGTACTGCTGCGTTATACATATATACACATGTAAAAAATATTCTTATCAACGCTTTATAAACTTTTCATTGTTAAAGCGAATTTCATCAGAATGCTAAAACATTGCTAACCGCAAAATCTCGCAATTGATTTATAACGCATACGAATAATATTATTCGCATGTAATAAAATCTGTATGTGTAACATTATATTTGTTCCACAAGATATTGTTTCGTAAGCACATCGAAGGCACGTAACAAATTTATCATAATGATGTATTGTCACGCTATTTTCTTACTTCGATCGAATATCTTGTTATTAAGGCTTAATCAGGTGAACTAACGTCGATGTAGGATCAACATATTTTTCTAAGTTTGATCGCCTTCGTCGCGTCTATTCCTCATACATAGTCGCGACGCGTCCGCTAATTCCGTCAACAGGAGAGTTTCTGACTCGGGAGGACTTCTCGGGAGGGATTCACTTTCGTTTAGGACACTAGCGCTTCGAGCGAGTCTACGGTTACGCCTCTGCTCCTTCCTCTCGATTTTCAATTTCGTAAATTCGCTTTCGTTATTGTCGCTGGAGCACGAGGAGCTCGTGGTACTGGGCAGGTCGTCGTTTATCCCGCTTCCGGTGAAACTCATCGGTGCTTCGTAAGTGCCGCTCGATCTCATAGACTGTGTGGATTCCTGTGTCCTGAGATTAAAATGAATTTTGTGAAAACCAAGCTCCTAATTATAATTGAAATAAAATTCAATTTTTAAGTCTCTATTCAAGTTTGATCTTATGGAAACGTATTGCTAGTGGAATTTAATTCTAATAAGAGCTATCAAACTGGTAAATTTTCAAGCGATCCATACTTGTATACACAGTCGCAAATTTTCTGATATAAATTTACAACAATTATTGGAAATCGTTCGATCTTGTTTAAAAGTTGTTGGTTCTGAACTTGTCGTTAAATTACCTTAAAACGTTCTGCCTTTCGGATCTCGTACTGCCGGCTATAGTTAAGGGTGCTCCGCGTACAGGTGCACTCCTGGAGAATACCTCACGCTTGTAAGATTGTGCGACACCAGGAACGTCGACGGGATCACTCGGCGGTGGCGGGCCTTGCGCAAATATACTTTGTACGTGAGGCCGCTTATCGTTCGATTGTTTTAATGAAGTCAGTGTCATCTGCTCGTCCACTTCCTCGATGACGCCTATTCTCATGGAGCCACCTGGAGCTATGACATTATACCATTGTATTCCATGTTGTTCTCAAATTTGTTCTCAATCAAGTCGTTTTAACGTGACACTTACAATTAGCGTTAGGCAACGTACCGGGTGGTCGCGTCTGCAACGAAGCCGTTGAACCCGTGCTCGTCATCTTTCCTGAGGCTTTGGCGGCATTCGTGGCGCTTCCGTCAGTCCTGTCATCTTTGCTAAACAGTCGCTTAAGTACACTGGTAACGCTGCTCACTCTCGGGAGCGACTCACCCAAATTGCTGGGAGTCGAACCGCCACTGAGATTGCGATCTCGATTACTCACTCTGCTGGCGCTCCTAATTAGAAAATTAACAGAACTTAGAATCGTGAAAATAAGCTATCGCTTTCACATCGATATTATAATATTATATTATAAATTATATTATTTTTTGAAAATCCGACTTTATTATCTAACACTATTTACCATGATTTCTTTGTTATTAAGATAAAAATATGTATTTAATTATTATACTTTGAATTCCAATTTTCGTCGCAAGATATAAATAGTTACCTTATTAATCTCTCGGTGCTGTCTGTATTGCTTCTGAATTTGCGTTAAACATAATTATGATATGTGAATAAACTGATTTTATATTGAATTTAAATAAAAAATATCCAGAAAACTAAGTAATCTGCGCTTACCGGGACAGCTTTCCACTCGCAATGAAATGTATTCCCGATGCGGCGTCGTCGGCGATGTCGGGGCGGAATTTATGATCATGATCCGGCATCATGTCGTCGATTTTGACCGACGACGGTTGCAGTTCTTGTTGCGCGGCAGACAATTGTATGCCGGCTGTTGAGGGTTCGGGGTGTTCTTCGCGTTTGGATCCCGACGCGGCGGTGTAGGGGAGTTCCATAGGAAATACTTCGTCCCAATACTGATCGCGTATGAGCTCAGGATGTTCGTGATGCATCTCGTCGACAATTAGATAGCTTACCTTGAAAGCAAAGAAATGACAGCATTATTATTCCTGAATTCTGAGAGAGGGAAAAAGAAAACAAACGACGAGAAAGTAGTTCTTACTTGCAAATTGCGATCGATTAGCCAGTTTACTTCGAAATCGTCGTCGTCTTCGCCGAACGGATTGATTAACGTTTCGGCTACTTTCAACCAACCCATATAGAAGAAGAATTGCAATGTCGCGAATACTGGAAAGTACAGATCGATGGTCGAGTTCGCCTTTTGGACCCACTGACGACCCATTACGGCGGTCAAGAAATACGTATATACGGCTAATGTTACGACCTATAATAAAAATAGAATTTAAAATTCGAATGGCAAACTTTGCGGCAAAAATTTATTAACCCTTTGCAGTCCTACGTCGAGTTGGACTCGACTTGATGCCTCGCGGTAGTGTAGTACTCCAAGTACTCAAATCAGTGCGGGATTATAATCAGCAAATTGCGCTTTTGGAGTCTTTACAAGTTCCTCTAAACAATAAAAATTCTTTTACTCTCGCCAATTGGATGAAATTAAGGAGATACTTGGTCTTCGCTTATGTGCGAGAAGTGATTTGGACTACAAAGGATTAAATATATTTATTAGACTTAAATTTTATTCTCGACTTCTCGGGGTTTATGCTTATGACTATAGCATTGCCTTTCGCGATTATTAATTTAAATAGCCTCTATATCTACCTGAGTGTACACTAACGGGATGCTGATCGTGTCGTAATGCGTTATACTGCCGCACATCCCACGGAACTTGTTAAGTTCGTCGATGAGAGTTTTCACCGCAAAGTCGTCACGAATTCGACCTTCCCTCCGGGCGCGGGTCACGATGCTTGAAGCCCAAACTATTGGCAACCAATGCTTACTCGGCTTCGGAAATTTCGCATTTAGGCTTTGAAATATTGTTAATTCGTTCTCCAGCAACAAGCCGCTATCCACGAAATGTTCCATGGTGGGAAATCTCTTCTTTACGCGCGGCGCAACGTTCGTTAGGACCATAGTTAAACAAACGCACACGTATCTAAGAAAATAGAATTTATAATTTATTAGAAGAACCAAAATTTTGCGAAAGTGAAACTCGCTACTTATTAGTATATAAAATTCGTACGGAATAACTTTAAAATTTCTATGACATAATATAAAATTAAATATGAAGGGTACAGAGGAAAAACTATCAAAGACAACTTTTCGTCGAAATTGATCTGATCATGCTATAATCTTGTGGCATTTTCAAAGAACTTTCATAATTCTTATCTGTTTTAATCAAGAACAGTTACAATTGATTTTGGAAATAAAGCCGAAAGATGTACCGTGCTGGGGAAAAAAACGATCATAATCCACGCGCTTGTGGGGAAGAACCATCAGAGTCCAACATACAGTATAAACACTAAGTAAACACTATACATTCCGATATTCACTGCCACCTACTTTTTTCAATAGCTTTGTAAGATATCTGATGTCTTGAAACTTAAAATTGCGCTTTTCTCGAAATTACTCCGGATGTGGACATTGATCGTTTTTCCCCTGTGCCCTTCATATATTTAAAATGACATATTTTTAACTAATTTAATATTTATATAACAAATTGTGTATATGTGCTTGGGAACACTGATTAATCGATCTTTTCTTCTTAAAAGAAAGAAGTCACACATTATTACATGTCTTTCTTTCCAACTTAAATCGAGTGTCCTGTGTATCATTGCAGCTTATATACACTATAACTTTACATTGTACAAGGTACCTGAGTATCGTTCGACGCATTAGACGACCACGCTCGTCGTTGCCGTGTATAGTGGCCGATACGAAGACCGCGATGGAATCGGGCCATGGTATTGCCATGTATTGATTCCACCACCTATTCATGACGATAGTGACATAGAAACCCAGGACGAATGACAATGGTATCAGGTCGCTGTACTCGTTGCAGTACGTCACCACAGATTCGAATACCCTCTTCTGCTCTTCGTCCAATAGCAATCGGTAGATGCCGGACAGGCAGTAGTAGATGAAGAGGAAGAGCGTCAGATCGAGCCAGACGAGTTTGTAAACGCTCGCCCGCCATCTGAAACAAATCGGGCGGCTCGTAAATGAGAAGCAGACGCGCGTACAAACATCTGTTAAGAGCGATGATTATCTCGTAATGAGCGATCTCGCCCGCTTGGCGAGTGGACAAAAATCTCGATAATGATAGTGCGCTTTAGAATCTGATGAGGTATTAAAATATCAAAACGATAAAATGCGATAACATTACTCGCGTGCTGTTATCGAGCCGAAAGTCAATAATTCTGCTCCGTATCTTATTGTTAGTTCCTCACTACCAGCGCGGCGGCGGCATTATGTTTGAAGCATTATGTGTGTCAACTTTCGATGACGAAGAGTGTGTCATATTTTATGCAAACAGGTTGGAAATGTTCGTCACCCGTTATTTGCGATTGGAAGGATTCCAACGTAATTCGCGTACTATTCTCAGGGACGCGACTCACTTGATGTGAATATCATTGACATTTACAAAACTACAGCTGCGTTTATTTTACGCAAAACGATTACTAAAATGAGAAATCATTTATCGTATTTATTACATGACTTTATTTATATTTCAATCGTAGTTGGAAAATAAAAAAGAGAGTATAGGTGAAAAAGAAAACAAATACAGAAGCGTAATTACGAGCAGCCGTAAAATTAACATGTTGAATAATAATAATGACGTCACATCGAGAAATAAAATTTCGGGAAGTATTAAAATATGAACATTATATTATATGTAGGAAAACAGAAATAATAAAAATAAAATATGTAAAAAAAATTAGGTGAATGAAAAAATCCATGACAAAAATAGCTTAAAATTTTTTAAAAATTATATGTTTTAGTTGACAATTATAGATAAAATCTCACCTGATTAGCAATTTGAGGAAGCAACCGAAGCCCCTGCAAGTGGCTACCTCGGCAGTATAGCTGACAGTCATGTCTCATCCGGCACGTGAATCGCGTCCCACGTGGTTACTCTTTTTCTTATTCAACTCCAAGTGCTTCGCACTTTCGTCGACGAAAAGCCCGTGGCATCTCCCAAAGCACCAAAAGAGGTCCTCTTGTCAAAATGATAACCGGGCGCGACAACTAGTGTCAGCTCCTCTTCGGCATCATCTCCGGCTCCGCTTCCTCCTCGAAGCAGCGAAGCTGACGGTCCACCGGTAAGAGATCACCAAGGTCATCGTTTTTCACGATCGTGTCGCCGGTGACGCGATTATGTAAGCTATATCAGCAGAGGCGGGACAAACTCGTTAGCTCCATTACACGAACTTTTCACGTTTTGCAAGAATCGTCGCTGTCAATATGGCTATTGTTCAAATAATCTATTTTTGTATTGTCTCACTTTTTCGTTTCGAGGAAATACGCTAGGTATGTTCACCTTGTGCAGCAATACGAAATGAACTTTGCGTAGTCTCACGCGTGTATCCCTCGTCAGGTTTTAATTTACTACATGCTGTTATCGCCGCGGTGCCTTTTATCATACGTTATCAGGCCTTGACAGATTCGTAACTTTACAATGAAAGTTTCCCTCGATAATATAATTCTTCTCATTTAACTCACTCACGTGAGAATTTTTTTATCTCAGATGTAACTCAAAAGTTCTGGACTATCAGTTTCCACGTTACCTCGTTGATACGATATATCGGTCAATGTGTCTTTCGAAACAGACATTCATTTACGTTGTAGAATTACAGGATTGTATTTTTTAAGATTCTTCTAATATCTTACGATATCGCGATATCCGATCAAGTTGATTTTCTAATTATCTGATTTCTTGTTCGTCAGAAATAAAACACATCGTTACAATTTGTTTTCACGATAATATCTTTGAGGTCTCCTCGAGGATAAATATGTGAAGCTCTAACACAGAAATTTGTTTTAAATTCCTTGAGAAACGGATGATTCATGTAATATTAAAGATCGTCCGAACGAAGGGCATTAAATTGCGTTTATCGAACAATTTATCTGCAAGTGTTGAGTTGCTCTAATTCTCCTTATTAAAAGATAAGTGTTTCCTTATGCAGTACCTATCAAGCGTAAAGATTCCGTTTCTTCGAATTGCTTGAGAGTTGCCAATCTGTAAGAAATAGATGAGTTTAAAAAGAATAGGAAGAGAGATACTTGAAGATACTTAAAAAATTGAATGGTTTGTTTTTCAAGATCGATTAATTTACAAATTTTTAAATCTCTATTTTCATATAAATTAAATTAATTTTGTTCTTTGTTATTAAAAAGTTAAATAACAAAAGAGTCAAACTTTAAAAAAATTGTACTCGTTTTTTAGCAAGAATTAAAATACGTTAAAATGAGTTGCCATTTTACATTTAACTGCATATCTCTCTCTCTCTCTCTCTCTCTCTCTCTCTCGTCAGCACGCTGTTAGTTCGCGACCGGGAACGATCAATAGAAACGATTCAGTAGATATATAGAAATGTGTAGGCGCACAGATTAATCATCACTTATAGAGACAGGAAGAGAAATGCAGAAATCTTTAATTCAATCTTTTATTTTGCCACCCACACAAGCAGTTCGATTCTTTTTAACCCATCTATATCCCTCGGAAAATTTCCGCATTTGTTCGAGTCTTACATTTTACAGTGTTCGTCCTTGTGCGTATATCGTTATCACGAGAATACGTTAGCACAAGTATTACGCCATGCCGAGGTGCAATCAGCAGTATCGCCGTATCGGCATCGCGTGCTGGTGACCGTCAGTCTCGGTCGATCTTCGGAAGTATCACGAGTTTCTATAGTTGACGTCATTGTAGTATGACGAATATCGGAAGCACCACGTAGTCGCGCTCGCGCCTGATCAGTAATTCGTTAATTAAACTTTACCTCATCTCCCAGCGCCAGCGTGCCGGCTCTGCTGGCTAAAACGTGATCGCGCATCATAAAAGAGCGAATCGCAAAACAGGGAAAAAGTGGTAATTGCAACGTAACGTTATTTACATGTAATGGAGCAAATTGCCCTCGAGATAATTGCAGAGTCGATTCCAAGTTTCACGAAGCGAGGTATCTTATCGTGTGCTTTATAACGTCGAGTTGTTAATAAGTGCCAAAGTGGTTTCTCACAAATTGTTTTTAATACCGCAACACTCGATTGTCAAATGCCTACGCATTTGTAATTGAGGAATAAAATAAAATTATACTCTACGGAAAATTATCTTATAGCGAAATCGGAGCGTGTCGTACACAATTGCAAATGTTAAGCAATTTTCGACCTTGGACCTCGCGTGTAACGATACCTATCGCACAGACGCGATCATAAAATTCATTATTCGCACCGCATGGCTGCAACTCACTGGAGACACTGGAGTCAGCTGTCGCGTCACATTTTCACAGAAAATTATGGTTGATTACAAATTAATTGATTAAAAACGTAATCGTGAGCGTACCGATGAAATATGATGTAAACTGTGGCGAAAAAGGACCGTAGCTCGCCTACGCCAAAAGAAGGATTTCAGGAAACAAAGAGAAAGAGAGAGAGAGAGAGCAAGTTCAAGCGTGGGTCCAGCTGAGCGTTATAAACGTTCGTGTCCTTTCTCTGCTTGCCTCCTCGCCTCGATCGATTGCCACTTGCCACTCTCAATTTTTGCGGAAGTTAGCTCACGGGACGACACGCGCGATTTCGGTAAACGGACGCACGTTCGCGAGAAACTTCCACGGTCGCGTCGTCTCACGAACGATTACCATGCAGCACCAGGCCACCAGCCAGTACCGCCAGTACTGAGAGCCCAGCAAGTAGAAGTACAGCAACAGCCGCCGCAGCACGCCATCCCCTACACTCTCCTCTTCGAGTCTCCATCCCCTCCGCGTCGTCGCGTATTTCCGCATGAGTCAGTGGTGCTCACAGCTGAGCCCAGCTGTGAGCCGCCGTATCCGTGTTGCCTTTGCGAAAGGTTCGCTGCAATGCATGCCAGTCGCTCGCAAACGCTAGCTTTACCGTTATCGATTATCCCATGAGCGATCACGCGAACCTAGAGTAAAATCAATCCTGTGAATATTCACATGTGCATTGCAGCCTCTCGGAACTTCTAAAACTGCAAATATTTCAAAATCTCTCTCTATCTTTCAAATCTTTATATTCGATTGTTGATAATCTCATCGTGTTTTTTCAGCTTTTATCTGCTTTTATTTAAAAAATAGCTCCGTATTATACACACTAGGGACTGTAAACGTATTCATACATACGCAAAGAAATTTTCTTGTTTGTTTTGACTTAGCTCGCCAAACTTACTGATGGATGAAATTCTACCGAGTATACATTACACCCGTATACATTTATAGTTATGCGATGATTAAATGTTTATACAGGACGATAAAACAGTGATTGATAAAAACTAGTGATGGGTTAGCAGAAACGAAATGCAAATAAATTGACGGTTGATTTCTCTCGTTTTTTAATACTCTCCTTACATCGGTAAACGCACACAACAATAATCCGATCATTATCAAAATATTATAGATAGCACAACAACGTGTTATCAGTATAACATACAATATGCATTATTCAAATTAAAATTTCTAAATCGTTATCTCACAATGTTTTTATTTAGCGGAGTCTACAATGAGAATTTAAGGCGTAAAAATTAAGCTTTAAGCTTAAGCCATAATCCGTAAGAAATTGACCAATCAAATGTTCTTCTCACATTCGACTGTGATTTGTCAATTTCTTACGGCTTAATGCTTAAAATTTAAATTTTACGCCTTAAATTCTCATTGTAGACTCCGCTTTTGATATTACAACAGGTAGTAACACAACAGGTACAACAAAGCTCTCGTATGTATCTTTACATCATCATTTATATGAGGCATTCCGTTGAACAACCGGAAATAGGAGAAACTCGGTGCGGTCACGGTTATTTAAGTGTCCACGCCTGCTTCCCGCTATTTACTTTACGAATGACGCGACGTTTAAAACGATAACTAAAAACTTACTTAAAAAATAAATCGGTTTAATATATAAAATCTATTTCTCTCAGCGGTTATAAAATATATCTCGCGGAATATCTTATATATACACATATACTTTGCACTCTTTATACAACATCTTTGTACACGTATTTTCGAAGGTATATGAACGAGCTAGAATTCGGTATATATGTCCGTCTGTCTCTAACGTTGGTCTTCCACGGTCCGCTCGAAAGTAGAAGTCGCAGATACGCGTTCGAGTGAAGTTCTAGGTCGGAAAAAAAATAAAGAGGAAATACTTGAAGTAGCGCAGCCATAGACTTTCACTCGAATCCGGCCTCTGCCTCAATGCAGTTTCAACACACAGTCTTGGTCCCTAGAAGTCACAGCCATTAAATGAAACGAACGATCTGAGATTTAAGGCCACTCGATTTTCAATCAGCCGCGATAACTCGAACTCGAAAATGGCAATGTAATGTTAGCGTTATCGCGATATCGGCAACGAGGACGCCCCTATGGGCAAGCGATGACGCGCATTGCATTTCGAACGACGAAGTTTCGACGCTCTTTAATAATTTATATTACATGATTCGGTAGTAACAAACGCGAATTTTCACGCCCGATAGCACCAACCATGATTAACTAGCTTTCCTCTCGTATCTACATCATTAGAGCTACAATCTACAGGAGGCTAGGGAATCGTCAACCAGAAATAATTAATATAATTAGTTATTAGACAGGATTGTCAATGCAAACGACTTTCGGAGATCAGAAGATTCTCCTCTAATCGGTGAAGGAACGTTTTCGAGGATCGCAACGGCGAAAAGTTGTTCCCCATTTTTTCGGCGATTGGTCGGTTTTCCACGTAATGAGATGGACACTCTTCATCTCTATCTGATTGTGTTTGTCACGCGACGATAGTCGTGAGAGCGTTGCTTTTGCTTCTGTAGCTGCCGGGTCTGCAATGAATAATTAATGATACTCGGAAGAACGAACACTGTGGAACTCATGAGTATTATTTAGAGTAATTAGATAGCGATGTAACTGCGAGTGTAACTGGCGATATACCTGATAGTAGCATGCTGCGAGGAGCGCGACCATCCAGCGATAAAATTGACTTCGCCTCTTTGACTGCTAATACGCTGCTGACGATCTTCACTATCGCTTTTCGCAACGATTCGTCGCGAGACAACGTGAATAGAATCCGGTGCGATAGTGGACTGTATCGCCTTATACACTAATCTGTGATTATAAAAAAGAATGCCATTGAATTTGATATTTATTAAAATTAACTAAATTATTATTTATTGACAAAAAGATAGCAAAGAAATAGCACACAATTTATTTTTAATAAAATCATAATTTAAATTCTAATAATTCACTTGGGATTATAAATAGAATAATACATTACTTAATTCGCCAGTGATAATTAAACAAAAACTTTTGTTTTATTATAAATAGAGTTTAGAATGAATTAAAAGAAATTAAATTACAAATCGATTAAATACAAAAAAAAACTGGGAATCCCGCAGTTTTATCTTTGCAGATTCGAATTAATATCGCTCATACAATTACTGTAGTCATATAATATAAGGCAAGTTTACCTAGGCATTAAGGCAACAACAGAAGTAAGTCCTACTGTCAACCAGTATGTTAAATGTGTAAGGGCCTTTTCCATTATCCAGAACGACCCAGGTAGGCCCATGCAATTGACGCAAACGGCATTATAAAATAGGCAAAATCCGTAGAAAATGCCTAAAGAACCGAGGATGGCACCAACATGGATTATAGTCTGAAATAAACAACGTTACGATGTGACATATAATGCCTGTGACATATTTCTCTTTTCTCTAACGTAGTAGTAAAATCTTTATTTCTTCTTACTTACCCAAGATCTAGTTTCTATAGCAGCATAAACTAACATAACGACGATACACGCTGACATAATAGTCGTCCCGAATTCCCATATGTCGATAATCGAATCGTCATAAACCTGAAAGATAACGGGCGCTTATTGTATACTTTGACGATCTTTTCTAGCGAGTCCAAAATGTAGTACCAACCTCTTTGGTAATAAAAAATATGACGACACTTTGGTAAAGAGCGTCAATGATCGTAAGCCAAAACGAATGCGACTGATACACTAGTCCCAGGCGTCCCCTCGTATATAATTCCGGCGCTGAAAGTAACACACGAGCCTTGGCAACTCGATCGTAAATGCCTAAGGCGAGAGGCGGCAGCGAGGTGAACAGCAAGTTGTACAGCATTAAATATATTTGGTCTATCATTACGGCACCGGAAAAGCCGCAAAACAGCTGCAAGAGAAGAGAGGAAAAACATATATTATTATAAATATCTCAACTTGAAATATCGATAAATTTTTCATTCAGGGAACTATTTTACGCTTTCCTCTTTACATTCATTCGATACTTACTTGAAACCAGAATATGAGGAAGACAAAGGTGGCGTTCTTGTAAAAGAAATATAAAATCATTCTGGCGAGACGATCGTAACACCAGTGCCCGTGTAGAAGGAGAAGCTGGCTGAGCATAGAAAATCGAGAAATCGCGAAATCCGCTGCCATTACCGCTTGCGTGCCTTCTTGCCCCGAGATACCGACGCCCACATCGGCGGTCTGTATCATGCTAACGTCGTTCGCGCCGTCGCCGATTGCCAGTGTTCTCATTCCCAATTGCTTTTTAACGATGCGGACTATGTATGCCTACGATGTGTAAAACAAATTAGATTACTCTTCCTCGCATTATTGCTCTAGTCATTAGTTCGCAACTAAAGTCTGTTTTAATATTATTATATTACTGTCAACAACGCGTTACCTTTTGTAGTGGCGTGGCACGGCAGGCTAAGACGCTAGAACACATTTTCGTGAGTTCGAGAAATGGACCAGTCAAGCCCGATCGCGGGTCAAGGATCACGGTCAACGTTTTGCCGTCCACGACAAGCGCTCGTTGCCGTGGCCATGGGCTGCCAATCCTGTGCGCGTCTCTCTCGGCGGAGTCGCGATTGTATATGCCGGCGGGATCCGCGATGCCCATCATCCCTGCCTGCGGATGGTCGTTGTTTACGTTCTCTTTGCGCGCTGACTCCAGGTAACCGTGTATAAGGGCCTCGGCCACAGATTTCGATCTCGCCTGCAGCTGCAGCAGCTGCATGGCGGGCGAGAAGAGCTGCGCCGAGTACGCTACGTTCACCGCGGTCTCCGGTTTGTCCCCTGAAACGGAAAACGTGCAGTGTGACGCAGAACTCGCATTAACGCGCGCTAATTACGCTCAAGAACACGGACTGGTTCTGAGGGATGTTTACTTTCCATTGGCTTTCGATACGTTCGCCTCTGTAATTTTTTTATCCATCGTCTTTATATAACGGCATTTATGTAATAATGGATATGTGCAACGGCAGGATACCTGCAACGTTGGCTATGTGGGGGAAATGCATTTGCGATTCAATGCGAAACACGCCTCCTTTATCTCTCTCTCTCTCTAAGATGATCGCACTAAAAATAGTACGTGCTCGCCGATGTTAAACCGGTTTGTCGCGATTGCGCGCCGACTCGCGAGTGAGCGATTTTCCACGAACCTGTCAGAACCCACACGACGATCCCGGCGGCGACCAGAGCGGCCATTGTCTCGGGCACGCCGGCTTGGAGCTTGTCTTCGATACCGGTCACACCCAATAACGTCAAATGTGACTCCAGCATCGCGTACGAGTCGCGTATGCGACGTTCGCGATTCTCCGTCGCCAATTCTACCTCGTCGTGCTTCTGTCGCCACGTCTCGTACTCCTGCGCCGTCAGCGTTTTCTTCGCCATCACCAGCGTGCGTAAACCTTGACGAGCGTACGATTGTAGATACTGTTGGATACTCGCTGAGGTGATGGTGTTCTCGTCGCTTGACGAGAGCGCCGGCAGCATCGTCGTGTCAGCGCCCTTGCTGTACAGCACTATCTCGCCGGTATGAGGATGTCGGAGCAGCACCGACATACACTTCCTGTTCGAGTCGAACGGCAGTACCTGCAAGCGTTTGAAAAACGACAATGGTAAACCGTATTCCGCCGTTTACGTTCTCGCAAGCGATTCATCGCGTGTAATTACTTACGTGAAGTATCTCGAACGCGAGCGTCGACTTGTCCGGGAAGGATACGATCGCGCTACGGGGAGTACGTTTCACCAACTTGACGTCATAAGCCCGTGCCGCGTGAACCAGCGCCAGCTCGTCCGGGCTCTCCGCCTCGTAGATCGCCGCCCTCGGCAGCAATTCGTCGCCGTTCTTCGCGTCCGGGCTGCGTCCCTTCTGCCCCTCCGGCGAAAGTTTCCGTCCCAGCAGTCCGATGCCCAGGCTCGGTATCGACGTTACGTTCAGCAACTTTGGCCTACAAAGATATCGCTCCGTTAAACACCTTCGTATCTTGTGCACCTCCGAGCGTTATCGTACACTGTACATTACCAACCTGGAAATTTTTAACGGGAATTTCGGAGTATCGTCGAACGTATTCGCCGTGCTAATTACTGGCGATACTGGAGATAATGTGCGAACAGCTCTGTTGCTCGGAGACAGCGGTACTGGTGGAGAATTGACGGTCGGAAATGAGCTCGCGTCCGTTTCCATTATTCTGTCGAACACCATGTTAATTTCGTGAAGAAAATTCGTAATAAATGCGACAATAGATCTAATCTTTCCATAGATGCGATAATAGTCGTATTTAATTATCTTCTTTTTTTTTTATCAAAGACGAAACAAACTGTTTTATTTTTCTTCATTCCTTCATTGATCTAACATATACAAACCTCGTGGGGCCAGTTCCGTTTTTTTGAGGTGCCTCGATGACCCCGCTAGAGTTCATAATATCGTGATGCGGTTGAGAATTTACGACAACCGTGTTGCACGTGGCTAAGACAATAAGAAACTCCTGTAAGTGATGTCGAAATGTACCTATGAGCAGGTCCTCTTTAAGCCGCGAGCACGGAAGCAGATTCTCGTTGTCGCCTATGTGCGAATAATCCTGGCCGCCTACCGCGCATCTCCTAAATAGCATTTTGTTCTCCGTAAGGGTGCCGGTCTTGTCGGAAAAGACGTACTGTACCTGTCATTCAATGATAATATTCCAAGTAATAATCATACATTGTACATTACTCTGTGAAATTTTTACAGTCAAGACAACAATGTAGAGAAGACTAAAATTATAAAGAACGATCATACCATTTAAATATTAAATTGAATTAAATTGATGTAAAAATAAGAAATATTAATTTCAGGATATAAATGTTTTCACTTTTCCGGAAGAATTTTCGCAATATTGATCGTAAAATATTCGCCCGCACAAATTCGTTTAATATAAATTGCCTCACTCACTTGGCCTAGTTCCTCCGTGATATTCAGCGCGCGGCACTCCGCCTTACGGCCGGTTTCCGTGTCGTGGAGGCCCGGGTCGTGACCGATGTGGTACACCTGTCCCACCTTCGCCATCTCGATCGTCACGTACAGGCTCAGCGGTATCATCACTTGGAATATTATGATGAACGTTAGGAAGGTCAGTAAGCTCTCGATAATCGGCTGCTGCAGCCCCGGCAGAAACGGCACCACCGCCGCGGCCGTGTACGGCACCAGACCCGTGTACGCGGACAGCCAGAATCGGCAACCGAACGCGCCGAACACGCACAATACCATCAGTATCACCACGCACCATTTCACGTCCCTGTTCATGTATCTCTCCAGACGAGAACGCTGAAATCACGTGTGCGTTGCATCTCAGAAAGGCATTTCTTCAATGTATATATATGTCGCAACCACATGCGGTAAATGTAGCACTTCATGAAGTGTCTAGACACATCGCGAAGAGTCCAACCACAATGGACACATGCTGTAATTTAATCTTCACTTCGCTTTACACCTTGTACTTTGTAAGTTGTAAAGCGAGGTCCACCCTGCCTACCGGCGGAGGGGGTGCAGGAGGGGGGGCCGAAGGCCCCCCTTGCGTGTATGTGTATGTGTAACCATTTTGATTTGAAGATTGAATTACAGCATGTGTCCAATGTCTAGACACTTCATGAAGTGCTACATTACCGCATGTGGCTGCGACATATATATTGTTTAAGCAATCACTTGGATTATCCCGAAATTAGATATTCGTTTCCTTTGGTATTTACCTTGTACCTGGGTCCACCGTTATTCAGCAACGCCTTGGTCTCGTGACCGGCGTATATGACTATGCCCTCGACGAAGTCGGTGTTCTTCAAGACGCATTCCCTGAGTAAAAGGTTTTCCGTGGACACGGGCACCCTGCCGCCGTTTGGGTGCACCACGGCGCCGTGAAACCTAACAAACGCGCCAGTGGGATTACTCTGGTAATCTGGTTAATTCGGTCTAAACGTTATCGCGGCAATAAACGGCATTGCGCGTTTATTCGTCAGATAAATCACAAAAATAGCGAATCAGTTCACGTTGAAGATATCAAAGACAGAAACGGTCAGATTTTTGGAAATAATGATAATCGTCTAGAAAAGCTTTTTGAAAATGTCTTCAAAATAACAGAAATAGTTTCTAATTTTAATACATCGGACACGACAAATAATTATCGGATATTTACCTATATATTCTAGTACTTGGCTGATCGACCTCGACTACCGATCGGAACTTGGAAGGCTGGAAGGTATCCTGCAGATCGAGAAAACCCCTGACAACCTGACGCTGCTTCAGATTCGACTCGCCGTCGAGGTTGCACGTATCGAGGTAAGCTAATCCCTGAGGATCACTGCTTCGCAGAAGCAAGAGATCGGCCGGTACCAGTTCGTTGTTCGAAAGGTGAACCAGGTCACCCACCTTGACATCCTTCCACGCTACCTTCATGTATCTGCCGCCCTCGCTACAATGAAATCGCGAGAAATCTCGTCAAGAAACACTGTGGCACTAGTTTTAAGCGTTATTTGGATAACACTGAGAACGTAATTGCGTGATCGTGTGACGAATAATTAAATAATAATACAATTAAAAAGTTTGCGCGATAAATAAATCACCTCTGCATCTGCGACGTTTCTTAATTTCACCGTCCGCAATTACGCAAATTGCATTTTGCGGCTTCATAATAAAGATCTGATTGTACGCTCGATGACTAAGAGACCTAACATTTCTCTAATAGAGCACAGTCTGTTTCATTTAATAAGCAGGACTTATCACATGTGAAATATGCGTATCGTGTCAGTATGCCCTGTCTTCATTAAATTAATTAAGTAATTTCCATATGTTATCCCGTTATTAGGGGTTCAAATAAGAATTAAATATCTATTTCTCTCGCACGGAAGAGAAATTGAGCCGACGAGTGAAATTATATATAAACATCTTACTTAACGAGTTGACGAAGGCGATCGACAAATCCTTGTATTGCATAAAAGAACTCGTAAGGCTACCCTGCTGTCGTCACCGCAAAAATGGACATTCCATACGGCTTCGAACGCAAATGTTTGTTAAGATCGAAATAAGCTCCGTTTGCACAGCGAGACATATGCATTCGGCAATACTTAAGTAATTATTATTTGCGCGCCTCGGAACTGAAAATTAGTGAATCTTCGTCATAAATTTCATCGTGAGTAATAAACAATACGAACAAATTATTAAAAAGTTGATCAAATTCTTTGACAGCCACTTTTCCTTTTTTTTTCAATTAACCCTTGGTATACAGTATACACACTTATTTTTCGCATACGTAGATTCCACACTAGGGTTGGAAGAACCCCGCTACTTTTTCATTATAAACCTTGAGAAAATCACGGTATTTTGATTTCCTTTTTTTTCTTCCGATCGTAAATAAACTGAAAAATATGTACATTTACTCAAAATTAATCTAAAATTATAATAAGTACCAATAAACACGTGTTGAAAAATCATTTTCCACAATGGTAGAGATTCCTACTTTACCTGGGGTCTCAAACACCTCATGTGTATACCTAGGGTTAAATATTGACTTTTTTTAACGCTAGAATATATCGAATAGCATATCTTTCACAAAAACATGATTTAGGAAACATACTTTAATACCTTTCTATATATTTAATAACTAAGCCAAGGATTGGGACACAAAATATTGATACGTGGAACGAAACCGAGCTATGAAAGAGTCTCATCATGAAAATATAATTTCTTATTACTCTCCTAATTCTCCTCGGCGCGGAATCGCGACAGGCCTAGAGGCGACCTTGCGTGACTAATTCAGGAAAGATTCATCTCTCTCGAGTACTCTCCGAGTATGACGAAACGGCCGGTTGACGATATTTAATTGAAGCATGGAGCGGCGGTATCCAAGGTTGTACAACCTAGAATACACTATCGTCACGTCCATTCTCGTTTAATCGGAACGAAATTGAGACAACGACGAGACGATCATTGGAGACGACCTTCGTGAACAACGGGTTCTCGCAGACAAACGATATCATCTCGACATTTAACACAGTGGATTCACGAATGGATTGGTATGGGAGCGGGATTCATTTCGAGAACGAGAGAATATTGTTGTCTTTACAAGGCCATCTTATTAGACGAGACTAATAAATGACGCAAATTCTTTTGTTCGCCTTGGGGAAGATAATGGAAGAAAAGAAACATTATTCTTGCCTTTGTACCGCTCGCTTTTTTGCCTCGTTTAGTATAACATAAATCATTGTAAATGCATGCATTATGCATCGCGTATCGCATCGATGTCACGATTAAGCGACCTTTTTGTCGATCGCGGATTTGAATCGTTGTATCCTGCGAAGGAGCGACGGAGGTATTTGATACATATAGCGCTAATTATACACGTAATAATATACACGAGCTAATTATGCAATTACACGCGCAACACCTGCCTGATGTTATAATCATCGCTATATACATAATATGAGAAATCTAATTAATTCTATGTAATTCGTCCGCGAATATAACACAATGTTACAAAAACAATGTCCATTGAACATAGGCCAATAAAATACATAACAGGTTTTTTGCACGGTATACGGTATTGGTATTACGTAAGCAACGTAACTGCGTTTCTCGGCATGCCATATTAAAGCGGGACGATTAATTTGTCGTGATTATTTGTTTAGAAATTCTTGAAATGTTTGTTAATTTTCCTAAACGCAGTTTTTTTTAGGTCGCTCAAGCACACGGAGCACACCGCGTTTGTTATCGCCGGCCGCATAATAATTTCAGGATAACAATTTTTAACCGTACCATAATTGTATAAGATAACAAGTCAAGGATAACTTAGCAGTTATGTATTTTACTCTTATCAAAATTCACGGAACTTGTATCTTTCTTCACGATATTTCCAGGCGGAAATGTTACTTTTCGACTTACAATTAGCATTCTCTCTTTTGTGGCATTCTCTTAACAATTGTTTCGACCTGGCCTTCAAATGATTATGACTTTAACACCGCGAGGGAACAACGGAATGCTTACAAAATTTTATTCTATAGATATTTATCCATACACACATACACACACAGTTGCAAGTTCATTAATTTATTTAAAATTAACTTTCATTTAAAAATAATTTTGTTACGTATTTTTGATACCCACAGACCCACACTTGAACAGTTTTGCAAAAAAATCCTCCAAATAAGAAACATTAAATTACAACCTCTTTAAAACTGAATAAAAGCTATAAACATGTACTTTTTAATAAGTAATCGTAAAGTTTAATAAATAAAAATAAAGGAAAACAAGATATCTATATAAAAAATCCATTCTAATTAAATGGAAGAAATTTGGAAAATTTGCATATTGTTTCATCAAGTACGTTAGAGAACGAAGGAAATTATTTGCAGTTAAAATATTTTTATTAGTCAAACATATAATTACGCCTTTTGCGCTGAATTGTTTGTGTCAGATGAAGCTTCCCACGAAATATCTATATATGGAATTGCTGATAGCTCGTCGATATTTCAGGATCTCGCAACGCATTTCAGAGAAACGATATAGTTAGGATACGCAAGCACACACGCATTATATGTATACGTTTACACCCGCATCGCATGACGTAACCGATGATATCACTCGCCGGTTTAACGGCACTCGGAAAGTTTGCAAGAGGAAAAAAAGGGCTGGGTATATCCCGGGTCTTCCCGTCTCGATTGGCTGAATTTGGACCAGATTTACTTAGCTAAAACTCGTGCACAAAATTTTTTACGTTGTAACACTAACGGAAGAACCATATTGGATAAAAGTTGTTTGCGTTGCGAAAGGTACAGATATCGGTTTCCTCGGCAATTCTCGCGGAGCAGAAGGCTTCTAAAATGGGATGTTGAGTAGGCGGTCTTACGGCTTCGGATTTAGAAGAAGTTTTAATGCAATGGCATGTCCAGCGGTCGCCACAACATCGAAACTATCGACGAAGGTCAATAGCTGTACGTTTCGAGCAATCGGTGTCAAATAGGCGAGGCATGTGCGATGATTAGCGGCTCGTACGCGAAACTTACGGCATTTGTTCCGATATGGCCAGAGAAACTTTTGTTCCAGACCGGTTTTGATAAATCGCAATAAGTTCAATTAAACGATTATAAATCAAAGGAAGACTTTTATTGTTAAGTCTTTTACTATCATTTGTTTCTTTTATTGTAAATGCTGATAAAGTCAAAATAACTTTCGAAAAATTTAATGCGTGTTCCTCGATTCGTCGACATTTTAATTTATAAAATAGGGTAAAATAGAGCGCTTATATTGAGATTTATAGATAAATCTTGTAAAAATAGATAATTAGGAATTGCACTAATTATAAGAATAAGTACATACGTATAGATTAAAGAGCGCTTTCGCTCAGCTGCTGCGCCGTGCAGCAAATATATATAATTATATACACTATGTTGCTAAAAATTTTGAAGAATAAGCCACGCGAACGCGAGGAGAGAAAGTATATAAATTCCATATTAAATTATTTAATCCAGTTATTATACAAACTGAAATAAGAAAAAGTTGATCTCGTGACTTACAGAAGTTCCATAGTTTTCACCAAAGTTGCATGCATATATTTGGATATGCGCTCCCGAGAAATGATAACATGGCTCGCAGACGCAGAGGCGTGAAGGAGGAGGCGCGTAATTACAATAAAAATATGTCGCGGTAGACTAACAAGTGGAATCGACAGATTGTAGGCATACGCCATGAGACGAGATAAAAAGGGGTAATGGCAATAAATGCGAATGTCAAGGCCTTCGGCGCACGAGACGGATCAGAATCGACCTGGCCGTGAGTGTTAGAGGGAAAGAGAGAGCAAGCGGAGTTGCTCGCACTATTATGCGGATACGTTGCGTTCAGAAAACGCTAGAGTTAAACGATTAGCGAGCGCGTGTAGTCACGACGTCACGACTCGAAGAATCGCCGTCGCCGACAGCGTAATTTTGATTCGATCGTCCTTTCCGATAGAGAACACGCGAATGCATCGGCAGGTAGTGCGTCGCGTTTATATCAGAGATCTGATATAAGTATATAATAATCACTCCAGGTGTAGCGATTAGAATATTTTGTTTTGCGTCGACGGGTAAAGATATAAATATTTTATCTCATTGTCACGACAACATGATCCTTTTATCCCGTATCATAATCGTAACGATATCTTGATTTCCTGTACTGAAATCAAGACTGCCGTGCGAATTATATAGAACAATCTTGCATCGCGAGCGTGATCGGAAATGCGGATTAATGTTGAAAAGGAATCGACGTGTGACGGGACACGTCGAAGGGCAAGGTCGCCTGGCGAAATCCGGGTAGACATCGTATCGGAATTGCCAGGTCATCGATCAATTTTCCGATTACGTTGCATTATGAACGAGGGTTCGTGACGATCGCGAAACTGCCCACGTTTGCATAAGCGATCGAAACGACGAGCGAACGATTAGGCAGGCCAACCTGGCCAACTAACTGCAACTAAACGCAACTATATAATTACATGGAACAGAAACCCCACTGCTGGTTTTTCACGCGAATTTGCAAATGTAGAATAAGAATATTATTTTACTCATTGTCAGAAAGAAATTACTATTTTCTTGCAATTTTTTCTCAATTTACATTGTTATAGATAATCGAGAAAAAATAAGCCACTTATTTTCTTCCGCTGTCTCATAAGCATCTTCTTAAGTAGTCGAAATGATTTCTACACCTAATTACTCGTTAATTAAATTGCCTCTTTTACAACTATGAAAAACGCAAATCGCGAGACTTTACCTCGACAGTCGAGAATTCAAATTAGCGTTACTTAATAGGTCTCGTCATCATCCCCGAAATTGTTGCAAGTCACGAGAGACGAGTATTTCGGAGTTCGTTACCCCCTCGTTCGGCTATGTAATCCAAGCCGTCGCGTCCTCGCGTTGCGCTGCAACGATCAACCACGTGGCATGCGTACATACGCGTTTACTGGCGCAAGCGTATCGGCGAGCCGTGGCGAATCCTATCTGATTCGATCGCGTGTGCAACAACCTCTGCTTTCGCTACGCGATCGTTTGCCAGACCATTTGGATGCATAAAGCGGCGAAATAAGCGCACGTGGTCGGATGACGTATGGCGAATGTTAGCACACGTCAACGCACAATATGCCTCATCCAAATCGCCGCGGCTGTCCAAACCGTTGCTCGATAGCAATCTCCCGTTGTAGCCGGGCTTGGGGCTCATTGCGCGTTGCGCGGCACGTCGATCGGCATTAAACGTAAACAACGTTGACACGACGCGAACGAATTAGAACGTCGCGTCGTAATCGCGCGTCGCGTACCTACGGACGTGTGGTGCTGCGGGGTCTTGATGGAAAAAGAACGGTACGGGACACTTTCTTCACCATGTTCGACCGCAATGCACGCCGACCGCTCGCTCGCTCGCTCGCTTGCTCGCTTGCGCGCGTTCGCGCTCGCGTGTACGTGACCTACATATCTGGAATTGTCGGTCTCATTGGAATCGATCTATCGGATTTCGTTGCCGCAAGGATTCTAACTGAAGTGACGGTTCGCGCGGCAATACAAGCAAGGATAAACGAGCGCAAGGCCGATACCGGTTGAAAAATTAAATGTCCTTGTTCAAGTTTTTATTCGTTTGAAGCTTCCCGTGCATAGTACATAACGGTAGAATAATAATTCGTTATTAGACATAAAAGCGGAGCTTTCGGTGCTTTCAGTTATTATTATTTCATTATTCAAATGTTATTCTCTAATATCTTTATAATTGTAGCTTTGTTAGCAATAATGGACACATTCGTTATTAGACGTAAAACCGGAGCTTTCGGTGCTTTGTTAGTTATTATTACTTCATTATTCAGCTGTTATATTCTTCTAATATCTTTGTGGCTTTGTTAGCAATAATGAAACACATTATCGTTCTACGTATTTCACCGCTCGATTCGTTAAAGTTTCTTTCTGAACTCCATATACAACTCGCAAATAGACGCGTAACATTATATCGGCTTTTTTTGCGATACGCGTAAAACTTGAGTTAACTCTACATACTTTCCCGCGGAGTTCCCGAGGGGGAGAGAAGGGAAGGGGCCGGTCGTAGACAATCCGTATGCTATATCTTCGCTGTGTACGGCTGGCTGCGATGTGTTGTACTCACCTAACGTAGACGCGGCAGGTGGAATTGTTCACACGCCGGTCACTGGCGAGTCGTCGGCGATCTTCGAAGAAGTCCTTAAGCGCCGTGACACCCAGAACGAATACCACGGGTATCATCGCGATCTCCTTGCCGAACGCGTTTATAGACGGCACCCAGTTGAGCAGCACGATGAAGATGAAGTACAGATTGGCCACGCGGTGGAACTGCTCTAGCAGGTTACGAGGTAGGAAGCTCAGCGCCGTGTACTTCGTTGTGCGTACCCTGAAGAAGAAACAAGCGCGTGCAAGATGCACGTGTAATACCACGGATCATCCGAATGGATCATACGCGAGACGCGTCCTCCTCGTCTCTCGTTCTCACCTGTTGTCCATCCTGTCCCCATTAGGATGCTGACTCTTCGGAGTCTTCGGGGGGACTAAGTGATTCGGCACTATTGTTCTTAATCGAGGTTGCTCTGGCAGCGGGCCGAAACAATGGGCCCATAGTCTCCTCCACCATGGAGGCGCGACGCTACGTCTTATCGTATAGATAGACTCCGATCTGCAAACAGTCGCGGCAAAGTCTGCGCCTTTAACACCCTGCTTTCTACGAACTGGGCATAAAATATCGCCTTGCAAAAAAGATAGTGTAATTTATCGCAACTCAATAAGGTCACGCGTTCATTAAATTATATTTATTAAGTAATCGATGGGTTTTATGACGGAGCGATCGGTAATATTATCGATGAAAAATATAAATCGCGATATATTTTTAACAAATAATCATTCAACATATAAAATTTTGACTATAATTCAGAACTTATAAAATAATATTTTTTATTCTATTGCATCCGATAATTTTTCAAACATCTGTTACAACAAGTTATAAATAAAATTTCTTTTTGTCTCTTTTCATATTATAAAGCCTTATCTTAAAAGCTTTTAAGATTTGTATTTGTTACTGGTAATCAGATTTATATCGTTTATCGAGAAAGCATTGATCGAATAAATAGATTATTTTATCTTTAAATTTTACGTGTAACTGTAACGTCAGTTCCCTAGACTGCTATCTATCTATTGTAAGTGCACTGTTATTCCGTTCCTCGATAATCTTTATCACTCGGAGCGCCGATAAATCATATTTTCTCGCTTCGTACCTGGACGCTTGACGGGAATGGCCGCGAAAGGAAGGCATCCTCCCGGCAGTGGGCGGCCTGCCGTCCTCCCTGTGACCTGGCGGCAGGATAAATTCCGTTCTGGAGCCGACACGGTGGTGTCCCGTTACGGCTGATTGGCCCTGCGTCACGTTCGCCACCTGACCCTGGCTGAAGGCTCTCTGGTGACCCGGCTTCTTCAACGCCGACGGTCGACCAGCGGACGTGGCGCTTCCCACCGTCGTCAATGGGCCCAGGAAGGACCCGTAGGTCTGCCATCCGGTCGTGCCATCCGCCAGGACACCGCCGTGGCTCGCCGATCTCGCGTGCGTCCTCGGAATGGCTTTCCTCCTGGCCGGCGAGCTGACTTCCTCTACTGCGTCCTCGTCCTCGTCGCCGTTGCTGTTTTTCGACGTGCTCGTCGTCGTCGTCGTCGTGACGCTGGTCGTCATTGTCGTGCTCGCCGTTGTCGAGCCACCGTGGAGGAACGACAGCGAAGGCGGCTGGAGAGGCGCCGTCGAGATCGACGACGAAGATGACGACGTCGTTGCGCAGCTGGGGCGGCCCGCACCCGGGAACACGTAGAGAGACCCCTGTCTCCCGATCTCCTCGCTGGCTGCTTCCTGCGCGTCGTCCTCGGACATGCTGGCACATCTACGCGATACGGAAAAAATAATTCGTTGATCGTATGAAACAATAAGTGCAAAGTTTGCATCTTATGGCAAGAACTGATTAATTATCTTAAGATTTATGATACGCGTCTCTAGAACAGTCTTCATTTATTTTTATATAGATACAATTATTAACGAACAGAGGAGAGATTTTCGATGGGGGGGGGGGGGGGGGGGGGGACAACGACTAACAAATAAGATACAGATAATGCTTTATTTTTTGCGTACTAAAAGTTGTAAAGATTTTCCATATATATATTTTGCAATTTTATATAGCTTTTATAAACTGTATAATCTATAATTGTTATGAATTTATTAAGTTTTTTTAAAACATTTATTGTAAAATTAGTATAGTCAAATTATACTCAATTTGAGTTATTTTTAACCTTTCCTGTAGGTCGTCAATTTAACTAAACCAATAGAGTTAAAATAATACTGTTTTGTGTTGAAATAATAAATTTCAACACACATGGTAGTTAAAAATAACAAAATATTGTCATTTAAGGCTCCTGCTGGCTCGATTGCCAAGTCCGCGTTGACAGTACACACAGCGTCACACCTGGCAAAATTATGAATTAAAGGCGTGAAAAATTACGTTAAAAAGCTAAATTATTCTTGCGATTTACAACGTTATTTTTCGTTTTAGTGCAGCGTTTTTATATTTTAAACAATTGTTGTAGTGTTAAAATATACCGAAGATTCCCATTTTGTTATAATTTAATATGTGAAAACAAATATTTATTTCAATTCGGCAGCTGTCAAACGGTTAGTTTTCGTCCTTGATTAGCACAATTCAATTCGACACATGTGGATTAAAGGAGTGTTTTCGGTATATTTTACAACTCTATTCTATCGATTACAAATGCTATCTTATTGAAAAACAATTTTATTTGAATGTACGTCGCAAGAATTTTTATGATATTTTTCTAGCTTCTGACGTCATCAATCCAAGATGGCTGCAGTGAGTAAACAGGAGCCTTAAAGTCAAGGTAATGGTTTAAATTTCATCCTTTGGTATTTAAAAGTGTTGTTAATACTGAGATAAGATATATCCTTAAGGATTAAATTTCAGTTCTGAAGCATCTTGCAATATTTAGAATTTAAAATTTGCATAGTTTCTAGACTCTCTTATCGAATTGCCGATAAACGGTAGCATATTATTGACATCATTAACTAGAATGCTGGACTTTCATACGAAAGATTATCTCATCTGGTAATCGATTGTACGGTTTAACCCACGATGTAATATTTTGCCACACCTTTATCCGCAACCATAGAAGGAATTGTATCGTAATCAGAATTGTGGAGTCGATACGATAGCAGGTATTCAATCTTCTTCGATCGCGCTAGAAAGATAATTCGTCTTCGCGTCCTTGCTCCGATAGTAGATACGTCTACGTCCTCGGTACGCATTTTGAGCGCAACCGTTTGACTGGAAGTTCGTTCGTTCGTGTTATTCTTCTCGACAGGCGTTTGCTTATTTCCGCAACTGACGAATCATTCGCGCTTACGTATCCTGAATAACAATCGTACGTGCATCGCCGCGTGTTCTTTCCAAACAGAAAACGCAAATACAACCGTGAATTTAACGCAATCGTACGATTTTATACAGAATTTCATACTGCGACGCATTGCAGCATTGCTGCGAATTAAAAAATTAACATTTAGACAAATTAAAGATGACGTCGAAATTAATTAAGTAATTTTTTATTAAATAACAATTTGATCTCGATCGACTAAGCAAACAGCTAAACAAATAAAAGACAGCCAATTTTCGAGCATTAAAAGGATGTTAAAAATAAATTTAATAATAATATACAAACATGTTAACGTTTCGGGCCTTACTTGGCCTTCTTCAGAACCATAAATAAACGATGATTAACAATATTAAATCCTACCTATCTCGCATCAGAAAAATTACAATTAATGTCGGAGTAGATCTCACCCATGAAAACATGGACAGAAAGTCAAAGCGAAGTTGGAGAGTAAGATAGTCGAACATTCGTCAAAATCACATAAAATGTCGGCCGCATTCTTCATTGCATGACCCATGTGTGTCCATGAAAAACCAAGTAGGAATTCAGTAGTTGTATACAAACTTCATGGGTGAGATCTACTCCGATATTAATTGTAATTTTTCTGATGTGAGATAGGTTATAGGATTTAATATTGTTAATCATTGTTTATTTATGGTTCTGAAGAAGGCCAAGTATAGCCCAAAACGTTAACATGTTTGTATATTATTATTAAATTTATTAAATTTATTTTTAACATCCTTTTAATGCTCGAAAATTGGCCGTCTTTTATTTGTTTAGCTGATTTTTTATCTCATTTTAAGTTCTGGTATATAAATTTATTTTTATACGTAGGTATATAATCTATTAGCGTCTTCCATTGGGAAAAAGCACTGAGTGCAATTTTATTGTTGTAATGTAATATAAAAATCAGTTCACATATTTTCATTGTTTAAGGAGGGTGGTTGCTCAAATCAAAATGATAAGAATTAGTTAAAAATTATAGAGGATATTCGTCTATGAAAATCTGTCATCCATGCCAAAGTTGAAGACAATTGTCTGCATGGTTGTCGAGTTATTAATTATTAAAGTTATAAACTTTAGACAAATTAAAGATTTTATCAATAATTAATAACTCGACCACCATGCAGACAATTGTCTTCAACTTTGGCATGGACGACTTATTCCCATAGACGAATATCCTCCATAAATTTGAACTAACTCTTATCATTTTTTTTAGCTGATTTGAGCAACCACTTGAAGATAATTGTCTGCATGGTTGCCAAGTAATTAATTATTGAAATTATACTCTTATACATCGGGCGAAACATTATACATAACTTATACATAGCAAAAATATTAAAAGTGCAAGCAACGCGTAAGTACGAGCAATGCGAACACACCTTTAAATTTTCCCCTCTTGTCCCGCCGCCTGCCGCTCAGCGGGACCCTAGCCAACCTTCTTAATGTTCTACTGGCAAAAATTTGCCAAATTAAACACAGTAGAACATTAAACACCGAAAATATGTGAACTGATTTTTATATCACAACAATAAAATTGCACTCAGTGCTGCGAGTTTTTCCCAATGGAAGACGCTATATATTTTCATAAAGAACGAATATTATTTTAGATGACATTATGACATTCGATATCGGATTTAGTATGAAAATGATAATCAAATTTTATCCAAGCTTTCTATCGGCGTGAACACGTAAAAACGTTGATAGCCATTAATAGCTTTCGCTAAAAATAAACGTGGAAAATTGGCACATTATATTGTAACATCCGCTTGAAAATATGTTACTGTTTGCGGCACATTCTCATATATCACAATCAGCTGTCACGTATCCATATGTCGCACGTTCGTCGAATCTGTATTAATAATTATGATCTTATCAGCCAGACACATTCTTCTACCTATTCGTTATAGATTACATTTGTCATTCATTGATTTCCGCCTGATTTATTAATAATGCGATACGGCAATATTTGGTGTAATTCCCATAATTGGCAACTCCATGAGAATATCTGATAATGTCGCAACATAGGTGGAACAGCGCGAGACGGGCTTTAAAGTCCTTTTTTTATTCGATAGGAAGTTAGAATCGAAATTCGAACATCTGCTAAGATTTATGGTTTGCCTGCAGTAGCATCAGGAGATTAAGCACAATTTCGCACTCTTATCGAATGAAAAAAGATACGAGGTCCCTCGATACAGCGCGGATCGTGGAAAGCACCATGTGTAGGGAACGCCTATCGGATATCCTGTGTAGATAACCAAAGTAAACCATCTTTGCAAAAAATGCAGCGAGTGCATCAGTCAGAATGAAAATCTTTCGCCCAAAAGTTTGCAAGAAGCAGGAACTTGAGCGATCTCAGAAATACCGCGTTATTTTTAGACACTTAGGTATTTCGAAATCAGTACGGCATCCAGAGATTAATTTCGATAGCCTCCCACTCAAAAATAATCGAAATATAGTACCCTTCGAAGGACAGATCCGCAGCTCGCGTGCGATATTCGCCATGAAAAGAAAATGAAATTAGTCAGATAGGCACACCCCGTATATGATGAAAAGTATTGCCAAAGCTTATCGTTCATTTGCGTGACTGATATAAAAATACATTCCTCATCCGATATATTTGCTGATAATTTTAGCTGATAAGCGATCGATACCGCGATTTTAGCATAAAGGACAGGCTCCATCTTTTTCTCTAATTTCTTATTGACGTTAAGCTGGCTTCAGACGATGCGTTCACTCGCCAAACATTCGCGTCAAATATATATATAAATGCGTCAAATATTTTTGTAAATTATTTTTTTAATTAATTAATTAATTAATAAATAATAATATTATAATAAATATCTATAATAATTGATATAATAATTAATAATAATTTAATTAATAATAATTTACAAATATTTAACGCATTTATATTTGACAAATGTTTGGCGAGTGAACGCGTCGTCTGGAGCCGGCTTAAAAGATCTCTCGAATATTTCAGACTTCGATTTGAACAATTAACTGCAACGCGATACGAGAATATTATTTAAATTAATGCATCTGACGAGCTTGTAGATACGTATAAATGTAGATCGAGAGAGGGAAAGCTGTCTTCAATTAATGACCAGAGACATTGTTTATTCTGATCTTAGACGATTTCCTACTAGCTGTTGATCTTTATCCTGATCATCTATTTTGCAAGCTCCAATGTTATTTTTCTTACACGAAGCAGTGCTATATCAAAATGTGCTGTGTAAATGTAAAGATACTTATCTTAATACAGCACGATGTATAATAAAAGCTTAAAATTTTCCATGATTAAAAATACATTCCATAATATTGCAGGCGTATTTAAAAGAATATTGCAGGGAAATTTATTATTTTTATCGTCTTGATGTAGCAGCATCCAGCTTCCATTGCTTTTGTCGTGTTTATCGGAGCTTTAATTCGCGCTCGGACGCGGGTAATATCTAATTCAAGTTGGAAGGAGCGCGGGGCGGAATGTGTGTGTTCACGGTATGCCGTTCCATCGTGCGTACACGCGTGCATGCGCTAATGAGTGCAATCGCGCGATCGTGTGTGCGTGCGATGCAATGAACGAGATTCCGGTGTGCACGATCGATGGCGCGGGGTACCCTTCTCTTTGCAAATCGCTACCGGCCGAATGTAAACGAAGTATCAAGGGTAGAAAAAAATCGAGCGGCTATTAAATTGGGTCACCCGTTTACTCGCGAGCGCCTCTTTTACCTACGCTTTATCGCGCCGTTCGCTGTCGTTAGGACGATTGGAGCGATTATTAAAGAAAATTGCGATATCGCCTCCGGTCGATCGTCGTGGCTCTTCTGCATTATCCGAGATTAATTTTTCGAAATCGTATAATCATCAAAGGGGTATCCGCTTATCTTAATTAAACAATACATCCATTGTCAACATATCTACGCATCGATCAAGATTCTCCGCAGCATTTAAATCTCTTCAAGATGCTTCAGCTTTTTCTGATAATCCCGAACGCTTTAGAAAAGGCATTAATAATTAACGGAACCTTTTAGATAATCTAAATTTCTCCGAGAAAATAACGTTTTGAAGTTCCTCGTTTGAAGATTCTCCTTCAAAGAAGAAACTTCAAAAAGTTATTTTCTCAGAAAAAATAAGATTATCAAAGAATTTTGACGGAAGTTGACAAAATCATTCCGAATGAAATCAAAGATCAGAGAAATAGCTCAGGAGTTTGTTTATTTTTTCTCTCTTCAACTCTGATATTTGCGACATTTAATGTGATACGAGGAGATTTACCCGTCGCGCGTCGGTTTTCCCCAGTTAACGCAAGAGTGACTTTTCTGATCAGCGTCGAAATAAACACAACGAGTGTAACAGAATCTCTCTCTCTCTCTCTCTTTCTCTCACTCTTGTAAAACATAACGGAAACCAGATGGGATCCCTAAAACATATCCCGTAGTGCGCGAGAATACGTATTTCCTTAAATTGCGTTTGCGCTTTGGAGCGAAATATTACTACCGGAAATTCGATGTATTATACAACACACGTACGAAATAAAGCTAATGACTGTCGAGAAGTTGTAATTAATAGTCGTTAGGTTTAGACCATTAGACCACTCGTAATTCTTACTTTCTACGTTTATTAATTTTGAGTGAATGCCCGTTTGAAGCTAAAGACGAGCCATTAGTGTTCAGTATGACTCATTGTCAGGTAATATTGGAAATTTCTTCGACACTCGTTTCAATCAGTCGACTGATAGCGAACATGTTGTGATAAGCGCGCTATCGTCAGCCGAGTCCTCGAAATATATGTACAGCAACGCGAATAAATTACGAGCGAGATGTTCTCGAAAATCGCTGGAATTTTACAGGATCGATCTCCTTTTTCGGCCGGAGTTGTGTAATATTACTCGCGTGTATTGTTACGCCCCGTCATCGAAATAAATCGACGAGACGTCTCTTTTGGGAAATAATAAGACTGACATTTTTACGCGAAGCAAATGGCGCGAAATAAAGGGTGCAGAGCTAAATCAATGTTCTCCAGTGCGTACGTGGCAGCAAGGTGGAGAATAATCTGTATCATATTTACCACAATCTTATATTGTGTGTGTTATTCTTTCACCATCCTTACATCGTACCTACATTATTTTATCATATTTTTTTATGCACGATCATCTTTCATGAGTCTACAATGAGAATTTAAGGCGTAAAATTTAAGTTTTAAGCATTAAGCCGTAAGAAATTGACAAATCATAGTCAAATGTGAGAAGAATATTTGACTGTGATTGGTCAATTTCTTTCGGCTTAAGGCTTAAAGCTTAAATTTTACGCCTTAAATTCTCATTGCAGACTCCGCTTAAGATGTTTTGAATCAATCACAAAGCCGTATTAGCATCTTAAGACATATTACTTAAGATGGTCTTGAAATAAGAACGGACTATGAATACGGGCCTATAACATATTATAAGACATTTTAAAGAGATCTTTAAAGCCCGATCTACAATAAGGTTGTAAGCAGGTTTTAAGCGCAGTAGCAGTAGGTCGTAAGAAAAATGTAAAGAAGGTTTATTCGGTAATAGGTCGTAGCAGAGAACGGTTTCCGGTGTAGTAGGTCGTAGCAGTAGTTCGTAAAGAAATGGATTTGGTTCATTTCGCTTACAACTACTGCTAGGACCTAATACCACATCGCAAAAACCGTTCTTTTACAACCTACTGCTACTGCGCTTAAAACCTGCTTACAACCTTATTGTAGATCGGGCTTAAGATGTCTTATGTCCTGATTTTGGACATGCGTGCTGTCCGGGAAGTCACAAAATTGCCGAAAGATCTTTTAGGAACTGCTTTTGACGCGTAACGTAAGATCATCAGGAAAGTCATCAGCGAAAGATCTCAGTGCCTTCTTGCTAAGAACCGAGGCAATTTTACGCGATTGCATTCAGGCGAATTAACCGTTACTTTACGACGTTGCAAACTGTAAGCTTTTCCCTGCCGCGTTTGTGCCTTTTCAGTCGCATCGCAACTGATTCACTGCGACCGCCGACGTACATTTAAATCCCACGAGATTTAAAGGGAATGAATTAGAGCCCAAAAGCGTGTCGAGTTCTTTCTCAATGTATCCTTGCTTTCTATTACAAAATCTAATGATCTGGCGTAATCCTAGCTAGGTCCATCGCACAATTCTCACAAAAACCTTTCACCTTTTGCTTCTCGCGGTTTAAAAACCGCACTCGATCGTCTCTCGTCGAGCGCGATCTTTCCAAAATCAGAATTATCCCAGACAACACGCATGTCCTAAATCGGAACATATGATGTCTTAAAGACGACAATTAAGACGTCTCATGATGTGACATCTTTTAAGACGTCATCAAAACATTTTTAAGATGTCTTATGTCCCGATTTGGGACATTATGTTCACTGGAATCCCACCTGTTCCACTCCCGTGGCAAAATCGCGCGATCGATCGCGGGGGAAATGGTCGAAAACCGGTGGTTCTATAACGCGGCTGACTTTCCCATGAAGGATGTCGTTCTAAGGAGGGAACGAGGAAAAAGTTTACGCGCGCTTGCGCCCGCGATCGGCCGCGTAACGCGCGGAAGGGTCAAAAAGAAAGAGGTAGGGAGGGAGGGAGGGAGGAAGGAGGGAGATCTCACATTTTTTTCCTGCCTCCGGACGTGGTCCACGTGGCCTCGTTGAAAGCGGCTGGCGCGGCGTCTCGCCCCGAATTCGTCGGAGGCACGTCGAAGCTCACATCTCCCCGCGCGCGCGTCGGGAAAGTCCGCGGCGAGGAGAATGAATCACGTAGAGCAAACACCTGGCGCAAAAATCGATCTGACGTATCCGCGATCTCCTCTTCGCGGAACCGCGATCGGCGAACGCATCGGGTACGCGCGAGATTTCGATTTTTCTTTCTTTCTCCCTTTTTATCTCTTTTTCCTGTTTTTCGAGCCGCTTTAAAAATTCGCGCATCGACGAACTCACCTCGAATTGTTTCGCGAGCGCGTTATCGCGGCCGATTCGCCGCGACCGATAAGCGCGATCGTGTTGCCAGACGTCGCTCAGATACACTCGACGGTCCCCGACAACCGACGAAAGCATCCACACCACCCCGTCGTCGTGCACGTACTGACGTTCGGACTCCGGAACAGTCAGAACAGTGCTGCGAATGCTGCGATTACTCCGGAACCGACCAACACGCCGCGATTGCGGAACTCGCGGTTTGCTGCGAAGTTGGCGACATCTAGCGAGATCATAAAAATGTAGGCGAATTCTCTAGAAACTGCGTGAGCACGAAATGTCACTAGAAAGCGCAAGGCGCGTTCTGTAGAAGCGACAGTTAATTCAAAATCTAATTGGCTGGAGTCGCTCCGTCGTTTATTATATTGAGAAGTTAGTCGCTTGTTTTTTGTGTTTTTACAATAAAAAATTATAATTCTACACGCAATATTAATTGGTTCAAATTAAATCGGTAATTAATATACGTTTCGGAAAATTCAATAAATGCCTTCTTTCCATATAGCTATAATTTTAAAATTTATACCGTTTCGTCGTTGCTCGTAGATTTGTAGTTGTATCTTTGTTGTCTTTAAAATTAAAAATTATAATTTTACACGTAATACTAATTGGTTTTTTGTTATTAATATAAGTCGGGAATTAATAGATATACGTTTCGCGCATGCGCGGAAAATTCAACAAACGCTTTTCTTTCCATAAATAATTCTTTAAAAATCATACCGTTTCGTCAGTTGTTCGTGGATTTGTATTTCTTATTTAAAGATTCAGTCAGCGTTAAATAACAATTACATTTATGATATATTATATTATATTTATAATAAACTTATTTGATATAATCAGCCGTGGAATTGAGTAAATTTACAATCCGTGACACGTACCTATACAGTGCTAAATATTTAGTAAGAGTCGTAAGAGAGTCGTAAATCTTTAAACAAGACGAAAGGGCTGCAGTCCATCCATTTGATGCTACAAATTACATGCTCTTCTTCTTTCTTCATTGAAAGAAAGGAGAACCGCGGTGATTTTTTCTGTTTCACATGATACTCAGCCGTAAGCCAAAGTCAATTAAGTCATCGTAATTAATCGCTCATCGCGTGCGAGTAAATAACGAATTATCCTCGCGCGCGCGGCGAGGACTCGCTTCTCTCGACAGTCTCAACTTTAGAGCCGCTTTGCAACGCGTCGGCGTTGACGGCGTCTAGGGGAAAGTTGGACGTCACCCACCGCCGCCGCCGCCGTCATCGTCGCCGCCGTCGCCGTCGCCGTCGACAGAGCATTGAGTGCATTGAGCAAAGCGAGCGAAAGAGCCGTCTTCCTTCCGCTCCGCGTCGCGACGTGTCGTGCCCGTGCCGTGCTGTGCCGCCGTGCAGTGTCGTGTCACCGTGTCACGTAGCGATCGTACCTACTAGGCGCTAGGCAGCGTTTTTCTCGGTCGCGCGACGTCGTAGAGCACGCGGCAGGCGAGGGAGAGAACGAAAGAACGGGAAAAAGGAGCGAGAAGGTATCGCGAGAGAGAGAGAGAGTTGGCGAACAGGACACTTGGCGTTTAAGTCGCGCGAGACACCCTCCGCTCAGCGAGACTCGAGCAACCGCTTTCCTCCTCTTCCTCCCTTCAGTCCGCTTCCCGCCCGGCGCAAACATGAATGAGGAGTACGATGCGATCGTCCTCGGCACCGGCCTGAAGGAGTGCATCCTCTCGGGCATGCTCTCCGTCAGCGGCAAACGGGTGCTGCACATCGACCGCAACAAGTACTACGGCGGCGAGTCGGCCTCCATCACGCCCCTCGAGGACCTGTTCAGGTGGGTACTTTGTACATACTCTTGCCCGTCGCTCTTCGGCTCGCCCTCCCTGCCCATTTTCTCTCTCCGTCGAGCCGCGAAAACGCTCGGAGAACGCCTCGGAAGGTGGACGGTCTCCGAGCATCGAACGCGATTCCTCGCTTCGAACCGTTCGATAATGTTTCCGAACGTTTTACATTACTTACATGTGCCCGCCCCTCTCCCCCTTTCCCCCCCTCCATTCTTCCTTTCTTCCGCCCCCCTTCCCCCGGCGGGAAACCGTCGTTGTCGACGACAGCTGGGGCGATGTGACACGATATACGATTGCGGATATCGATCTGCTTTCCTTCCGCTATCGAAATCTTGCCGATCGATACGCACGTAGAAAACGAAAAAGGAAGAAAGAAGAGAGAGAAAGGAAGAAGCCAGAGCGGCGAGGGCACCGTAAGGGTCAAGGGAGAAGGGAGGAAAAGATACGTTCATTACGTTCCCGCGGGGAACGTATCGTATCGTCGGAACACTGCGCCGCATACGGGCGAGGGGGAAGCATATCGATTCTCGAGCGCCCGCATTCCCGCCGCGCGCGCGAATCGTCTGAACGTGGCCACTGGCCACGCTTTTGATTATTGTTCTCTTTACGATTAATCGACTTGGCGTTGAAACGTATGACCGCGCGTAACTTGCGCGGTTTTATTTCCGAGAATCGCGGTTAACGGTAAGAAAGATTGCCAGGACGACGACGTAGTCGCTCCGTTTTGACGATCACGCGACTTTTTGCGCGTTCTACGTGGAGATTGCCCACGAAATGAATTCTCATTCTGACGTCGTCAGCGAGATTAGCCGATCTCTCTGTTTTTTGCGTGTCGCACAGCACGTTGCACTTTCTGCACTCTAAATGAAATGTAATTGCCCGGACAACACAATGTCCAAAATCGGGACGTAAGACGTAAGGCGTCTTAAAGATGTCATTAAGATGCCTTAATGTCCCGATTTTGGACATTGTATTGTCTGGGTGGACGTTGGAGGGAAAAGGATAGAGTACAAAAGAGAGGTTCAACTATTTACAAACCTAAACAGAGTTTAACTTGCGCTTGCTGTATTCAAATGTGTTGTCTGGATGGACGTTGAAAGGAAAAGGAAAAAAGGATAGACAGTACAAATAAAGGTTCAGCTACTTACAAATCTAAACAGAGTTTTACTTGCGCCTGTTCTATTCAAAATGTGCGAAAATACGTGGAGCGGAGAGGAGAGGAGATAGAGAATAGACGAGACCTGGTGCGGAAACTAAGCAGATTTATTTATACACTGGAATTATACAGCGGAAATTAACGCCACATTTAGCTCCGAATGCTCTCGACGCTAATTACGAATTCTGGTCGTTGCTACTGGCCGTTCGAATAACGAACGGCGGAAAGTTCGGTACCGTCGGCCTTCGCAACGGTTTCTACACTCGAGTGTAAAAAGGAGTAGGAGGGGGGAGAAAAAAGAGAATACTCCGCTCTCCCTTCCCCTTGAAAGAACCGCTCGATCGAAATTGTTCGTCGCGGCGCTGCCGCGTAATGATTTGACTTCGCGCTAAATTCTAAATTCTCCTCGGCGACTTCCTTCGTCGAAATTTCGCCTATACGGTTCTCTGAAACGTCAATCTTCATCCCGATAGTTCGTCCACGCTTCACTGCGATATTCCGCACTGGCGCTTCTTAGCTACACTGTCAAAGTGTCAACACCTCTCGGCCTTTCCTTCTCTCCGACCAACCCATATTAATTTTATTTTTGAATACAAAAAGGGGAGTTTGCGTCATATATACCTCTTTGTAATAAAAATTTATATATTATTGCAGATAATATTTAAAATCCAAGTGAATATTTCATAACAAACAAGTGTTCATGAATTGTTATTTAAATATAAAAGAGGCAAACGTACATAAATACGTCCGGGCACACCAAATTTTTACGTTTTATTTTGATTTTAAATCCGTTTTATGTAACTTATTGTTAGTATTTGTGTGAAATCATTATAACATAGAAAATAAATATGGAAAATTGCAGAAAAATGAAATAAAATTAATTAAACATATGTAGTATCTTTAAAAATGTTTTTTTTTTAAATTTAGGTTTTTTTAATTTGTCCCAGTACTTGGCTAATTAAATCTATCTATTTTTTAGTGTTTAATTTTTTATTTAATATCTTTGCAATTACGCTTACTGCGTTATTTCCACTTTTAATTTTTCTACTTCCTCCTGTTTGCTTTTTTCATCTTTCTTCGAAACTCCTCTTTATTCCTTCCTGTTTCCTTTCGCAATTTCTGTTTCTATCTGTTGTTTATTATACTGCGCATTTTAGTATTTGCGTTTTTCACCGCAGGCATGCGAACGGATTGATTGCGCCGTCGGCGATTGTCGATATCCTTGATTATTGAGAAACTCGCGATAAACGACGGTGTACAACACAAATCGACGTGATTCGGTACATTTCAACGAACACAGAGATACGAGACCTACACGCGTACGCCGTACGCGTCGATTTACACGCGTGTCAATTAGCTTATCGTACGAGAGACATTTTTCCATAATTCTTAACGATTCAATGCAACGAAATACCGCCATTCTCGCGTTTATCGTGTTACAGCACTAATTACGTAGGAAATACGATCAAACCTCGGATCACCGCGGCAATTACCTTCTTCTCTTTTCTCCTCCGGTTACACGTACAATTTCCTCCAAGCGATTTCCGCATTACGCTAAATATACCAGCTTCCACCGTATAGATCTCTGACTCGAGTTAATCTCGTGGAAAAGCTTTTATCATTGCTTTCCACTTCAATATTTTAGCGTAGAAGAAAATATTTAACCGTGTTAAATATTTTAACATGCTATGAAACGTTTAATGTTAAATATTTTATTAAGCAATAGTTTTGTAGAATATTCCAACTTCAATTTTAATTTATTTATTTATCATGGAGTTTTCCTACCGTTACTTACAGTGGAAGCTGAACATCCTGTGTATGTACGGTGCCCGTCATTAATTCGCTGGGCGAAGCCGAGGGCTACTGCACTACTGCACGACCCAGCGAATTAATGACGGGCAGTGTACAGCTGTACAAGAGACGTAATCGGACGTCACGTTATTGCGATGGATAAGAGAGAAGAGAGATAATACTCGAGATAATTGCTCGGGATTGTTCCACGTTATTTTTCGCATTCCTGGGGGATCGATCATGTATCTTTATTCTTTTTCCCTAGGGCCGAAACGTGAAAAGTGAAAAGTTATCTCTTTCTATTCAACACCAATAGAAAGAGATAGCCACGTGAAACTTTTCATTTTTCACGTTTCCGCCCTACGGGAAAAGTTACATGATCGCTGCCCTCTGCGCCGCGGCACTTTCTCGGCCGCGCGATAATCGCGTAAAAAATAAGGCCCGATGAAATGTCAAAAGTTCGCGATCAGGGTCTTCTACCTGATACCTCTCGACTCCCTTCTGCTTTCCGGCCTTTCGCCTTTAAGTACGCGCGTTTCGTAGGGACCGCATTTCTGTCGAGAAGCGCGGCGTCACCTGAAAACCGGCGAGGATATTCTGTTGCCGAATGCCGACACTTGTCGACACTATCCCACTACACTACTTGCCCGTTATGTTCCCTCGTGCAACATCGCGCGAGCATGAAAGTCCGTCGAGGCGAGGGAAAGAAGGAGGACTTTACGCCGAATGCAGATGGAAAGCGGAACGACGGCCGTTCCGAAGATTGCACGTAATTACCGTGCCCCGCGTAAAAGAACGCGAGAAACGCGCGTTGAGCGCCGCGACACGCGAGTCCCGGTGGACTTTTCCGTCTACCTACGGACGCCTCGCGATTGCGAATGCGAATCCAATGAACCCGGCCAGGTAGAAGGCTAGCGATTAAGAGTAAATCGCCGAGTATAAATCGCTGTCGGCTGCGCGATGTTCATTCCGCGTGTTGAGAGCGACGAATTTAAATAAAGTTCAAGATGAATCCGGACGAAAATAAGACTGATCGATACGGATTGTCGTAGAGAACAGTCGGATGACTGTGGAACGTACCTATATTTACGCTTCTACGGGCTCGTACCTTGCGTCATTGGGACAGAGAAACCAATAATGAAAAGCGACCAACATGAACTCTCTCGATAAATTATCGCACGCGGCTAATCCGCCTATATCACTGCCAATAAATTTGCTGTCCTTGGATTCGCGTCGCGCTCTCGCGATATCGCTCAATCATCATTTACGAACCGAGTTGTCAACGTGTGCGACGGGATGCAGGTTCGTGAATAACATTTAACGCCGTGCCGACGCAGCAGCATGGTGCAAAAATAATTTTCTCTGATAATTCTCAGTCGCGGTTTCTGAACGCAGATAAAGACCATGCACGGAAACGGAAGTCCGACTCGAACCCTTTTAATTACGAGTGATGGAAATCATCGATTAAACTGGTCGCGACACTTTGCGGTTTCATCACCTATATATTTTTGTGACTGCGACGTGGTTAAAAGTTTCTTCGCGACAAATTCCATATAAGGGAATTAAAAACAGGGAGAGATATTTAACGTCCTTTAATTACTCCAAAAAGCAACTACTTTAATTAAATGTTATTAAATTTAATTTCACTTTGTCGGTCGGACTTTGTTGTACTTGCCATTACATTATTTTTAAAGGATGTAATGCATAATTTTATAATTTAGAATTTAGATAAATAAATTATCGTAGATATCCGCTTTTAATTATCGTGTATTATGTTATTTAGCAAGTTCAAGGCCCCAGCACCGGACGAGAGCTATGGCCGCGGTCGGGATTGGAATGTTGACTTGATACCCAAATTCCTTATGGCAAATGGTCTTCTCGTCAAGCTGCTCATTCACACGGGCGTGACTCGTTACTTGGAGTTCAAGTCGGTGGAGGGCTCGTATGTATACAAGTCGGGCAAGATCTCCAAGGTGCCGATCGACCAGCAAGAGGCCCTGTCTAGCGATCTGATGGGCCTGTTCGAGAAGCGACGGTTCCGCAGCTTCCTCATGTGGGTGCAAAACATGCAGGAGGACGATCCTAAGTCGTGGGATGGTTTCGACCCCTTCAACAACAGCATGAGCGCACTGTACAGCAAGTTCAGCCTCGATAAGAACACGCAGGACTTCACTGGACACGCGTTAGCGTTGCACAGGTAATGAATGATGCAGGTTGACTTTGTAGAGCGAGTAATTTATCATGAAATTTAAAAAATTCATAAAAACGACGTTTAATGCTCCGTTATTTTAAAGTGCACTTTATAAAAATATACATTTGTTAAATATTTATGCGTCCATCTTTAAAGAGTGTTAATATCTGCGTTTTAATCAGGGATGACGACTACATAGGCCAAACTGCGATAAATACCATCAGGAGGATCAAACTGTACAGTGACAGTTTAGCGCGGTACGGAAAATCGCCGTATCTCTATCCGATGTACGGACTGGGCGAACTTCCTCAGGGATTCGCGCGTCTTAGCGCCATTTATGGCGGCACATACATGCTGGACAAGCCAATCGACGAAATCGTCATGAAAGACGGCAAGGTAAGTGTTGCCGTATCTCTATAACTAAAAGTGTACTTATTGTTAGTCACTGAAATGCATTGTTGCAGGTGGTCGGTGTTCGTTCTGGCGATGAGGTAGCTCAATGCAAACAAGTTTTTTGTGATCCCACATACGTATCTGATCGCGTGAAGAAGGTCGGTCAAGTGATAAGATGCATATGCCTCATGGATCATCCTATACCAAGCACAGCTGACGCATTATCTACGCAAATCATCATTCCTCAGAAACAGGTAATAAATTTTATCACATGTATATATAAATATATAGAAGATCTTTCAATCATGTGAATAAACGCTGAGGCAATCTTTTTTTTAATTTCAATATTGTGTAAGAATCTTTCTCAATTTTAATTAAGATCTAATACGAAATCTTTTAAGTCATTTATTCGCATAGATGTGAATTTGTTATATAATATTTGTAAGCTTTGTCTTATATCTGCAGTTAAATAAAAAACAAATTTTTCTTTCCTCAGGTCGGTCGTAGTTCCGACATATATGTGTCTCTCGTATCGCACACTCATCAAGTTGCGGCAAAAGGCTGGTTTATCGCCATGGTCTCGACCACGGTGGAAACGAAGAATCCGGAGATCGAGATTAAGCCCGGCCTGGATTTGCTCGGTCCGGTGAAACAGAAATTTATCAGCATCTCCGACTACATGGTGCCGATAGACGACGGTCTCAACAGTCAGATATTTATATCTACCAGCTACGATGCCACCACGCACTTCGAGACCACCTGCTTAGATGTGCTAGACATATTCAAGCGCGCCACCGGCGAGGAGTTTGACTTTAACAAGGTCAAGCATGAACTCGGCGACGAGGATCAGTAACCGTAATCACGAAATGCGCGCGTGCATATATACCACACGACATCACAGGGAAATCGAAGCTCGCCCAGTGTATTCGCGTATTCGAGTAAAAGGGAAACATCGCTCGATGATTGCCGACTGCGTCGGTATGCGACAGTGTCTCAAGGCAGATACCACGGAACAAGTCACGCTGCGAGCAGACCTGTGCCTAATTATGTAAATTCTCTTTGATAGAGGATGTAAAACGGGGGCAAAGTTGGCTAAATTCTCTCTATCAAATTTCTCTCTGTCTCATTACTCTCCTAATCTCGTCCCGCTGTTCCTGCGACGTAGTCTTATCCAAAGCGCACGAATCCTTCACATTCACATGGAAAAAAACTCTTGGACTCTTTCTACGATTTCGAACACCGGATTATATAAGGTTAGATCCTCTTATAAATTTATATTTTACACGAAACATGAATCCAATCTGCCAATATACATTCAAACAGAGAATAATAATAAAAGAAGGAAATAAAAATAATTGAGACGTCCGTCACAGCGTGTATACAATACCTATGTACCATATTTTAATGTATCGAAATAAGTGAAACGTTCATCGGCAGATAATTAAATTGTACAAAAAAGTACACAGGTTCTGTAGCAACATTATGTTGCTACAATGGCTACAATACAATTGTTAAACTGACGATTGATTAACGATACAATGTAAGTCTCATATCTCTGTTTAGATTAGCACTGATAATTCTCATAGATGTAGAGATACTTCTGCAAAGCCTCGGTCGTTGTGAATCTGGAAAATTTTATCAATAATTGGATGTTAAGTAATTTTAGGTTGTTTAAGTTGCATTTATCGTTTCGAACAAAATAATCGAGCAATGATTTAGTTTTATATGAATTGCCAAATGGCGGGTAAAAATATTCCATTGATAACTTTCCCTTGCTTATTGGCCGTGTAGCAAAATTAGGGGTAGCAAGATGTGTAATGCGTTATTGCGATAAAAATTAGGGGTAGCAAGATATATATGCGATGTGTACTCGCGTATATAATTGTAACTAATTGTTTCATCTTCCACATCCGTTTTTCTCATTAAAAAAACGCTCGTTTAGGAAACAGATCGTAACTATCGATAGCACGATTAGATATCTTCAACGTATGTTCAAAAACAAAGTTAGGAATAGGGAAGTCGCATGCTCATACACGCTTGAGACAAAGTCGACGGCAAGTGCGGGGAAAAAACGAAAAAAAAATAAACGAAGGTCGAAACCGAAACGTTTGAAACGAAGAAAGATATCCGGAGCGGCCAAGCATTTCATTATAGATATATTATAGATCTATATAGTATATATATATATTAAATATTACAAAAAGATGTATACATATATATATATATATAAATATGAGAAAATGGAGTCGTTTAAATATTGTTGTTTCATGTGAGCTTGAGATCCGGAATACTTTATTTGCATAAAACATTATTGTATTTGATAAGGAAGGACGAGTGAGCGCGAACATTTGCATGTATGTACATCGATCAATTAATTAACGGCGTATGCGCGTCGGAGATGAAATAAATCAGCCGTTTTTCTAGATTCACGTTTTACTTGCACTCTCGCATGGGTTACGATGGGGCACACGCAATTTCACATTACGTACGAAAATCTGGTGGGGAAACTGGTATAACGAACACTTGACTCAACTGCAACGGATACGTCATTATCCATCAACTTGTAACACACGAGAGCTGAATGGAATAAACGATATTGTATTAACCGTGTACCTGTGCAATTCCGATTAGTTTAAAAATTGAAGGATGCGAAAAATCTAATGCGAATAGTCACATTCAGGGAGAATTTTCATATATTGTATCACATTTAACTAAGTTTTAAGACATAAAGATTGTTGTCTCTACATCCCAAGATTGCGAGATTATTATGAATAACTGGCGAGGAAAATGTTTCGCCGGGAAGTTGCTTGGTCGCTAACAGTTTGCCTTCTAGAAGATCGAATACTTTGAAGATGCCGTCTGTACATGCCACAAACACACATCCATCTTCGCACCAAGAAGTTGCGAAAATAGGCGACTGCAGTTGTAACATGTATCTCAATTTTGGCCCATTTTCTTCAATTGTCCTTTGTGGCACTTCTAGACAATACAGATTTTTGTTATGGCTAGCCAATATAATGTACTCGTCGCTCGTAGACTCGGGAGTCCATATCACAGGGTACGAAAATACATTGCCGTGTATCACATACCGCCACATCTGCAATGATAAAAGTCAGAGTAGCATACATCGAGCAACAAAAGGAAGGAAGATGTACGAAGATTTACCTGGCAATCGGTTTCGATATCGAAACAACACAGTGTTCCAGCTACGGAACAAAACAAGGCATATCCAGTCCGGAGAACAACAGGCGCGACGAATATTGGATTCTGCAATTTATGTTTCCATATGATACGTCCCGAAGATTGCTGTAAGGCCAGGCACGAGCCATCTAATGTCCCGAAAAGAACCGAAGTCGATTGTTGATGCAAACAACCGGTAGCACAGATTCCACTTTGGCTCGCTTTAGTTTTCCAGATTTGAGTACCATCCTGTGGAATGATGTACTTTAAAAATAATTTATCGTGTAATTTTAATTAATGACGTCGAGACATAGATAGTGCTTTATGTCACCTACCTCTATCGAGAGACAATATACATGGAAGTCGTAAGAACCCACGAATATCTTGCTCCCTTGCATGCACGTTATCGCCGTGCATTTAACCATGTCCTGTGTTTGAAACTTCCAAATTATGTCACCAGTTTTTAAATCGATACAGTAAATGTACCCATCGTAACAGCCTGCGATCAAAAACATTCATTACATCACTTGTTAAATATTAATCATTAAATTACAATATCACGGGACTTACCTACAATCCCACGAAAACCGGCTAAGGCTAAAACAGAAGCTTCTATTCTATCTGGCAGTTTTATTTCATACGGCGCATTATCGGTTTTTAGCAAATTAGTAGTACATATTATGCCGGAATGTGAAGCGACTGTTGCGTACAATTCTGCTCTAAAAATTAACAAACGTTATACACATATATATTATTTTGGGTTTTAAATTTATTCTTTGAAGTATTGATCAAGATTCATTCTATGTACACATATGTTTTATCAAAAAATAATTTTCTTCATTCTTACGTGGAATAACGGTATATAGTTGGCGAGCCATCGACGCACTTCTGCAAATTATAAGTTGCTAATACTTCAACGCTTGATATATTTTCTAAGAGAGATTTGGTATTTTCTTCCTTTATTAATGCATCGCCATAAGTTTTTCCTCTGCATTTGTACCACTGATAAGAATGTTTCTCGTTTGACAATAGTGGAAAATTCTTTCGCGATGGTTGGTTTATTACACAATCTTCTGTAAATATCTTTTTGGGAAGATCATCATTAAGAGATATATCGATGGAACGACTGACAGCCTTGCCGCAATCTCGGTTAATTAAAATACTTTTGATATAATTGACGCATTTGTCGAATGTAAAGTCTTTTAGCAACATACCAATTAATTCAGGAAATTCTATATTAAAAGCTTGAGCGGCAGCATTTGCTATCTGAAGCGCTACTATTGATGTACCGCCTGACATTACAAAACCAGCGTCTTTAGATTCTATATGACTGTTCCACAAATTTTCAAATATTTCATTCACGTTAATGTGCAAATCATTTACATTAATAACTTCTGTTTCGGAATTTCTGCATATTTCTCTTAGTGATGCCTGGCAAATTTTTCCACTAGTAGTGAAGTTAAAGTGTTCTACTATAATTATCTTGTCAGGCTTGTAGATCGCTGGTAATATCTTTAAGTGCGACGTTATATAATCTTTCAATTTTGAGAATTCTTCTTTCGTGTCTCTAGTAGATAAACATAGATATAATTTGTGGCTCCCTGCGTCCCAAAACGTAGCACAATTTCGTACAAAGTTTAATTCCGTCGTGACTCTCTCGAGTTCTCGCAAGTTCACCTTGCTCCCAAATCTTTTCACAATATTATTTCGTCTTCCTCTATAAAATATTCTATGATGATCATCTGCCTAAAAAAGTAGAAATGACAAATTGGAATAGGCTTACCTTGTTATTGAAAATAATCTTGGATAAATTATGAAATTTGTTTTCTGTATAATTAACTTGCAAATAAGACTTACTGAAACAATGTCGCCAGTATCGCGAAAAACTGGCTTATTCAGTTCTTCCTCAGTTTCATCTCCAACAATACAAATTCTAGTAGCGCTTCCTATATTAAAGACACATACGTGAAAAATAGTTTATATAAAAATAAATTCCATAAAACTATTTCACACAAATTACTTAAAAAACAAACTAACCGATATAAAGAGTTCCATCGCCCCTAATTATTACTTCATTATCTTCATTCCTGATTTGAAATATAGTTTCTGATAAAGGTTTACCTAGGCACGGCTCATCTACATTGTTCTTGACGATTTCCTTAATGCTAGACCAACATGATATTTCGGTTATACCATAGATATTAAACAATCGCGTTGTATTTCGCGAATGACTAACTTCCAAAAGCAATTTCATGCTAGGAAACGGTTCACCACCCAAAAGGAGAATTCTCAGTTTAGAGTCTTTGTCCAAGATTGTTGTTTTCAAGTGTTTGGTAGACCACTGATGGAAGAGAAGCGACGGAGTGATTTGAAGAACTGTTACACGAGCATAGAATATTTTCTCTAAGAGCCTAAAAAGCATTTATATCTCTGTACTATGAATTTTATCCTATTTCGTTTTAGCATTGATTTATTAATATTTATTCACCTGACAGCCTCATTTTTTAATGCTTTTGAAACCATGAACAGGGTTGCAGCACAACAAAGACTTAAAAAAATTTCGATAATACTGGGATCAAAGGTAAAATTTGTTAGTTGTGCGATTTTATCGGAGTTTGTTACATCCAGGATTTTCTTTAAATCCATAATATTAGGCAGTATACAGAAATGGGGCACTTTGATAATTTTTGGTGCTCCAGTTGATCCCGAAGTGGCAATTGCATATGCAAAATGATACCATTTCCTATTATTGATATTTTCTTGAACGTCTATTAATTTTGTCAAATATACTGACTGTCCATGAATATCGAATTGATGTATGATCTCTTTTTTGGGTGTTACAGATCTCGTGAAAATATATTTTGCATTTATAGAGGCCAATATCTCTGTATATGCCAACGGATCTGTAGATACATTGAAGAAAGCATGTCCACTGTCGAGGATCCTATCAAAAAGTGAATTCAAGATAAATATTCATACCAACAAATTCTGCAATTAAGTATATCTGATACAAGGATACAACTGTACTTTAAATATTAAGAATAATTATACTTTACCCAAGCATTAAAGAAGGTACACAGCACTCTGAAATATCAAAGTCAATACCAATAAATTCAGGACACTCTATACATTTCAAATAACTAGAAACTATTTCTTTTGCCGTCTTCAGTTCTCTGTAACTTATAATCTTAACGTTTTCCAAATCGTGATATTCTATAGCTGGTTTATCAAGATAAAGCCAATTGCATACGTTATGTAAAGCTTGCGGGTCATTTCTGTCTTGTACCTTCAATCTTTTAGTACAATTAGCTAAAAGAATGTGAGAAATTCGATAAATAACACCGTATATTGTGTACGTGCATTTAAAAATCAATGTTGCTTTTTATTATAAATAAGGCAACTCTATATAATTCATATAATTGCATATAAATAGTTGCTTGTATCAGTACTCACTTGCTTGATTCATGGTACAGATTTAACGTATTTACAGGCATTACATTTAAAAAATGTATTTCTTTGGCGATCAAACATATATTAGTAATATAATTTTTTTCGTGTAATAAAACGGATAAAATCAGGAGATATTAAACATTTGTTCAAGGTTCAAATTGAGCCCCATTGCAGGTTATGTTTACGCTGAGGTTAGGAAATGTGGGTTCCCAACTTGCAATATTACCTATTGGTTAAGCTACGTATGGAAAATGCAAGAGAGTTGCAGGAAAAGAATTAAAATTTAGGTAGCGAATCTTAGTAATCTTTTATATTTTTTAAGCTAAATTTAGCTTGATTTTAAGGATTTGGAAGGTGCAGTAGAAAGTATAAAGGTATATTTATACTTAATATTTACTTTTAAGTTTATTTAATATCGTTAAACCACATGTATTATACATAATATGCTCTTAAATATAAATTTATAATGTTGTACTATATAAAATCAGGGATGTCTAACATCGTATGCTAGAAGCTTGCAAATGAGAGTCAAAGTTAAAGTTATATTTCTGATACTATCAAAGGTTTTCAGATTTTAAGGAGTGAAGTGTGTGTGTACGGTGCTCGTCATTAATTCGCTGGGCGTCGGGCGAAGCAGAGGGCTACTGCACTACGGCACGACCCAGCGAATTAATGACAGGCAGTATACCTCATAAATTCACGATTATTATATTTTTATTCAATTGAAATAAATAACAATGGACCTACGTGATGCTCGTACAATGTTATGTGTAATGTTATTTGATTTTGACAGTTAATTGGACTTTATCCTTTTTCGAAAAAAAATATTGGAGAGTAATTTATTGAAGTCAAGTTCAACATCTAGTAACGTAACGTAAGAAATCGCGATTGCATCTATTTCTCCTCGCACCATTCATTCTCCTTGCGCACTTGTTCTTCCTCCTGAGTTGTGAAATCGTTCTTAATGTTGAATGTCTTACGAATCTCATCGGGGGTCTTGCCTTTGATCATATTAGCGACAGTTTTGCACGTGACGTCCAAGAGTCCTTTGATATCGAGGTAATTAGCTGCCAGAATCAGTTCGAAGAGAGTTCCTTGATCCACCTATGCAACATTTATATTACAAATTTATATAGAAAAATATAGTACTTTTAATAATGTTCATCATTACTCATTACAACATTAACATTTATATATCATTGACACATATATACATATGTATACATTTATATGTATAGAACACAAAATAACATTACAATAACTAGTCGAGTTGAGACCTTTAGATTATCGGATCTCAATAACGGTTGAACCAAGTTCTGAGTAGGATCAACGGATAGCTTGAATTTGAATTATATAATAAAAGTCTTTTTATTTTTTGTCTGTGTCTTATGAGGAGCAGAGATATTGCGATGCAAAGTCCGAAATATAAATATTTTACATTAAGATACATTTTGTGTTATTATTTACAAAATAACATTACAATATGTAATATATACATTTATATATTATTGTAATGTTATTTCAGCCACGAGAGATATTCACCTTCAAGAAGTCAGCGTCCCAAGAGCTGATATCATCAGTACGCTTCTCTTTGTTCTCATCGTCTTCCGGTGGTGGTGGGTCATCCTTATGATACGTAGCCCACTGTATAACCTTTCTCAAGATTGCGGAATTAACATTCGGCAACGGCACAACCTCCTCCTCATCTTCGTCCATACCAAGATCTTCCAGCATAGTCTTGATGGTAACAGAGCACTTAGCTATCTCGACGTCGACCTCGAACACTTCGCCGTCGGAGCTTTGCAATTTTATGTTAGGCATCTGCACAAAGACAGATTTGGTTGGATTTGATGGATAGACCAAACAAAATAATGCTTTGAATCAGATTGCCTTTAAAATACTTCTAAAAGTTCTTGCAGAAAACGTCATAAGCAAAATTCAAACCTTTCTCTTTGTAAGTTTTTGACAAAATAATAAGCAACAACTTAAACAAAAATTTAATTAAACGAAAATTATTCTAAAATCATTTCGTATGTCGACGATAGTTTAGAGCTCTACGTATAAAGAGACATGAGCTGCGGTCTGCGGCCCGTCTACCTAACACTACAAATGCTTCGAAGCATTCTTCTTCTCTTTTCTTTCAATAAAGAAACTTGACAAAGAACGCTTTGAAACGTTTGTGGCATCAAGAGGATCGCAGCCTGAAAAGACAAGAAAAATAGAACCTTTTCAGGTAAGAATTTTCTGGTAGGGTCTTAGGTCCGAATTAATAGAAATTTCTCAGTTGTCAAGATCAGTATGTCTTTGTCTCGCGTATACCGTTTTATCATACGCTAGACAAAGACAGACTGATCTTGAAAACTGAGAAATGTCTATTAATTCGGACCTTAGAAAGTACTAGAAGAATTGGCTTTTACAGTGCACGTTTACCTAGACTTAACTGACTCCATTTTGCGATGCTTCTAAAAACGAGAATTGTAAAAATGTAAAAACGCGTCATATATGAACCATCGCGATCTGCGTTTCTAGCGACTTCTAATGATTCAAAAAGTATTTCCATTTTATACTGCACACGTTTACCTAGACCTAACTGACTCCATTTTGCGATGCTTGTAAAAATGTAAAAACGCGTCATATAAGAATCATCGCAATCCGTGTTTCTAGCAACTTCTAATGATTCAAAAAGTATTTCCAATCACGCGAAATCTTTTTCCTGCGCACGAGGCAAACGGATTATGCCCACATTGCCGCTATATCGTAACTTAACCCTTTCTGTACGACTCCAAATCGCCATTTTATCGTTTGTTATTCTCGTCGTTTCGTCATCCCGTTTATGTACGTCTTAAACGACCGGTCGACGTCCTCTCGCGAAAGCGCGGTGCCATTGTCTGTTAACCGGGCGTAGTCGTATCGGAGAATAGATTACCTTGATATCCTGGAAGTCCTGGATAATGGGACGATGAGTCGATTCGAAGATAGCGTCTATCAGGTTCGTCACTCGTCGCCGTTTGCTCGCTCGAATTTTAGCGTTATCTTCTTCGTCGCTATTTCCTCTGCCTCTGATCCTCTCTTCCTTGAACGCCGACGCCACTCAACCACGTTCATCCACGTTAATCCTCGATTAACATGCAGGTGCGATCCTGCCAGATCCTGTTTATTCTGATTGACCGTTGACGACGTAAGACGAAATGAGATTGAGACGAAACTCACGAAAGCGGAAAGCGTGAAGCGTGATCTACGTGATGCGTGATCACGTGATGTGAAAACAAGTATCATTCCTGAGGCTGCGCAGTGGTTGACCAATCAGAGATTACCAGGTTAGGTTCTGTTAGCCGTTTGGTTTAGTGAACTTTGCTTTGATTGGTCCCAATCCGTAGTTTGAAGCTGGAAGAAAATAAAGGAGAAAGGCAACGGATATTTTCCCGTTTTCCGGATGTATGTTATGTATGTACGAGAAATTTCTCGAAATAGCTCTTCTATTCGCAACATTATTTCTTGATTGTTATCATAAAAAAACGCCATAATTTTTGAACGAATTATCGTACAAAAATGAACAAAGAATTGTTGAAAAGCTGAAATATTCAGCTTTTTAAAGAAATTTGTTTCATTATTCTGCGACAATTTTTTAAAATTCTATGATGGTTTAAAAAAATTTGTTACATGCAATTTTTGCCTTTTTTCATAAAATCAGCCACAACCAGGTTCCAAATTGTTAAAAAAAAAACGTCTGCAGGATAACTTTATATACTTTGACCCTACCAGAGGAAAAAAATTACAAAATTTTTTTTTCTTTAGAACCATGTTATTGACATTTTCAATAATTTTTAAAATTTTTGATAAAATGTTAAGCTTGAAATTATCATACTTTGAGAAAAATTACGCTATAAAAGTTTTCAAAGAAGCAATTGAAAGCTTGAAATGTCTTCTTTTAGGTCCATATCGCAATATTCCGGCCGTCATTTTTCGAATTTTTATTTATTTACGTAAATATGCGAGTTATCGCGAAAAACCTGTTCAAACTTACTGATTCTGATCACCATTGACATAGGTATAACACGTATCAAATATGAACAAACAAATGTATACTTATAGACTTCTCATAGTATAGTTTTTGTATAAACTATAAAGATTAGGGAATCTTGATTGTGTTGGATTGTGTATCTTGAAACCAAGTAAAAATTACAAAAGTGAGGTAATTTATTAAAGTATTTACGATTTTATTTGTAAAAATATAATAAATCTGTTTACTTTTGTAATTTTCACCTCGTTTCAAGATACATAACAGATTCCTTATAAGAAAAGAGGGGGGGGGGGGGGGAGAGGAGAGGGCACTTTTGGGAGCAAGGACAAAAGGGAAATATTTGGGAGAGTGGTGGCCAGCCACCTGCTGCGTTCAGGAATTCAACCTAGGTACACCTAGAGTCCTATATTATAAGAGAAGCGAGATCGATACCCCCTCCATGGTTCCCATAGCTGCCATAGACCCCGCATAGACCCCGCAGCTGATCGCTTGTAAACATGTGTATTGCACACGGACACCACACGGACACCACACGGACACCACACGGATGCACACGGATCAGCTGCGGGGTTTACAGTCTCGGTTTTGATTGGTGCCGCGGTCAGCCCCAATCAGCAAGCGTGCCGTCAATGTCGCTTCTCTTATAATATAGGACTCTAGGTACACCTCGGGTACATCTCGTGTATGTATGGCCCGTATTCATATGAATCTAGAGGACGACTTAAGACCGAACTTAAGGCGGACTTCAAAATAAGTTCCGACTATGAATACGGGCCTTGATCTTGAAACGAGGCACCGACGAATCGTCGGTGAACGAGGTAAACATGGGTGCATTCAGTACTACAACCGCTCACTGAGCGCTCAGTGAGCTCTTGCATCTGATTGGGATATTCCTTTAGATCTAAAAATTTACGCCTATCAGATACAAGAGCTCACTGAGCGCTCAGTGAGCGGTTGTAGTACTGAATGCACCCATTTATGGGCCGTCTACAATGAAGAATCGTAGGCCGTAGCAGTAAGAAATTGACCAATCACAGTGGATTTTTACAAGAATAATCGATTGTGATTGGTCAATTTCTTACTGCTACGGCCTACGATTCTTCATTGTAGACGGCCCATTAGGGTCCCGATTAACCACAATGACCACATCGCTAATTGGCTGATTTAAAATAAAAATTTCTGATTGACTGGTTCAGTGGAAATACTCCAGGCACCGGGGACTGTGAGTGGTTGTGGTTAATCGCAACGTGGTCAAACGGAATGCTCCTAAAAATTACGAAAGTGAGGAAATTCATTGAAGTATCTACGATTTTTATATTGGTCGAAAAATCTCTTCACTTTTGTATAATTTTCACCTTATTTCAAAGATACACAATCGACTATCCGGCTTCCGTCTCTGTATATAAATATATTATATATTATAGTAAAGAGATGCAGTTTTCTTTTTGTACGCAAGAATTAGGTGAAGGTATAATGTATATATACAGGGTGTCCCAGGAGGTCAATACTCTGGGAGGTATCGGTCATTTTAAGTAAAAATGTTCATAATGAACAAGTGTTTTATTCCAAACGGTTTCCGAGATAGAGCTATTGAATGTAGTTATAAAATTATATTGATAAGAGTGATACTACGTACTGTTTCTACTTTATTGTTCAAGTTTCAAGTGACACATTTTTTACAGCTTGTAATAAATTTTTTAAAATTTCTCTGTCAACATTAATGCATTTATCAACTCTTGTGAGAACAAGAGTCTTCATCATTTTGTGAGAACAAGAGTTGATAAATGCATTAATGTTGATAGCGGAATTTTAGAAAATTTATTACAAGCTGTAAAAATGTGTCACTTGAAACTTGAACAATAAAGTAGAAACAGTACGTAGTATCACTCTTATCAGTAATTTTATAACTGTACATTCAATAGCTCTGTCTTGGAAACCGTTTGGAATAAAACACTTGTTTATATGAACATTTTTGCTTAAAATGACCGATACCACTGACGAGATACTATTATAATTTGGTCCGATACTATCACCTCCTAGAGCATTGATCTTTCCTCCTGGGACACCCTGTATGTAGTATACATATACAGGGTGTTTCAGAATTAGGTGGCCAAATTTTAGGAGCATATTCTACTCACTGTAAGAAAGAAAAAGAGTCATATAATTATGACCGGGAAACGCTTCCTTTCCAAGTTAAAAACACTTTATTTATAAACTTTGATAAGTAAATGGACCAAAATGAAAGCACTTTTAACAGGACATTGTTTTTGAGGAATGATCATTTGTCGATAGAGACGCTGAGCTTCCCTACAGTTTCCATTAGCTCGCCTCGCCTATACATGTAGTTAATATATCTGTCCATTCTATGTTAGAATAAGTTGCTATCTTGTTAAACACTATCTTAACTCTTAAACGGTTAAATAAAAACTGGTTCCAATTCCAAACAGACCCATCTGATAACTTCTTGTTTACTTCTAATAGAAGGTGAATAGAAGAAGAATCCATTAGACGTCGATGCGAGACATTGTCTGTTGTAAATAAAAAGTGTTTATAACTTAAAAAGGAAGCGTTTCCGGACCTATAATTATATGACTTTTTTTTATCCTTACAGTGTCGAGTAGAATATGCTCTTAAAGTTTGGCCACCTATTTCTGAAACACCCTGTACATACATATATACAGGGTGACCCATTTTAACCTTTAAATGCCACATGGGGTGGTGCACACCCCAGACTCTTTTAAATGATATATTTTCAATGTTCCCGCCAAAAATGGAGCTCATGGCTCCCTCTGATGATAGTTGAGTGATTGAACTACCCGTTTGTACACTTAGCAGTACTCAGTTTACTGGCAGCAGCTGTTTAGAGAGGTTCAAAGTAGGGGTGGGGTACTGCAGTACCTCTCCCTTATTGTGGGGTACTGCAAACCCCACTCCATACGAACGATAACATGTGACAATTTTTATATTATTGAAATTGAAATTTTAACAATATAAGCATTTTATTCTCTTTTCTAAGCCTTGAACAACATTGAAAATAATTTTCATAACTAAATATCAAAAAACCAATGAGTAGGAGACTTTTTCATGCTGGGGTTTTTTACACCCCATGTGTCATTTACGAGATTTTTCAGAGGTGTGGCATTTACGGGTTAAATGCCTATCTCAAATATTTTTTTTCCTACGTCTTTTACGGAAAAATGTTTTGTACAAAAATTTTGCGACTTCAAGGGGAACATAAGAAATTTTTCAGTGCCCAGGCGGACTCCAACTCAAAAATTTCAAATAAAACCCCCTATATTATAGTATATCGTTTAAGAGCACATAAAAAAGAAAATTTTTGACGCAAGCCAGAGGTCGATACGTTGATCCATTTGGAAGTTATTTAGGGTCAAAGTTCGAAAAAGCCAATTTTTGACCCTAAATAACTCCCGAATGGGTCAACGTATCGACGTCTGGTTTGTGCCAAAATTTTTCTTTCTTTATGAAAACGTCTCGATGAGATTTACAACTTTTATCTCAAGAAAAAAATCGTTTTATTTAAGAAATTAGTCTTTAAAATTTCGGAAAAACGACGACGTCTACGACACGACTCACATCGGAAACATGTGTCCCCCTCCAAATTATACTTTTGTCTGAAACATTTTTCAATAAAATCATCGGTTTCCGAGATATGGCACTGTAAACTTTAAAATTGGACACTCTGTATATATATATTAAAATGTTACATGAGATATACTATATACACTTATTTAAAAAAAATATGTATATGTATATATCTCAATAAACACTTATTTAAAAAATATATATGTATATACAATATAATATATGTACATGTATATTTTAAATAAGTGTTTATATAGTATATCTCATGTAACATTTTAATTATACTTAATATAATAAAATATTAATATGCTAACAAATTTTATGTTACAGTTTTTGCCAACTTTGGAATAAGATATAATTAGCAAGTATACATATCGTCTTATATTTTCTATTTAACTTTTTTGGAGCTAAAATAAACTTCATATTTCGAGAGAAAAAGTAAGTATTTCTGCATAAAATAGATACTAATATTTGTATAATATACGTAAAAAAAATACTAATACACTTTTTTGTGGATACATTTTTATTAAAAATGGAAGGTACCTGTTTCATCTGCAACAAAGATATCTCAATACAAGAAAGCGTGGTTGTGAAACGACGGGGAATAGATAGACTTTAAAAGCCGTTAGTATAAAAAGAGACGATGGTAAATATGAAATTTTAAAAAATTTTTCTACTATAGAAGTACACAAAAGATGTCAGCAAAAATACATTTTAAAACAGAATGATAAAACATTTGTTAAAGTTAAGCAATCTGATGCGAGTATTGCTTCAACCTCATTGCAATTCAGTCCTATAAAAGCCAAACTCGGAAAATCCACTTTTGATTTTAAAAATAAATGTCTGTTTTGCGGCTTACACGCTTCCGTGAATAACGAAAAGAAACAAAGTAAAATAAAACGTCGAATTATTTCTTACGTTAAAAAGCCTTCTTTTGCGGATACTATTACGAATATCTTATCGAAAAGACATGATGATATGTCAAAGCAAGTTTGTAAACGAATTGCAAATGTCACAGACCTAGTAGCTAATCATGCTAAATATCATAGAGACTGTTATATATCAACAAAGTTAAAAGAAAAGGATAACGAAAGCTCTGACGGTCATACGCTGGATGAAAAGGTTACAAAAGCAATGTATATAATTTATTCGTACATAGAAAATCACGACGATTGTCAATTCACTTTGCAAGAAATCAAAGGACTATTGGATGATTACATACCGAATGACAACACTATAAAATCTAAATTGATTGAACGTTACGGAAAAAATATTGCATGGTGTACTAAATCTCGTTCTCTAACAATTATTTCCTTTCGAGATATTAAACATGAAGTTTTAACAAAATTATAGAACGAATCAAGACTGCAGAATGCAGAAGAGGAACGACTGCGAATATTAAAAGATGCAGTATCTATCATTCGACAAGATATCAATTCACAAGTTTGTCAGAATGACTCTTATCCTCCCAGTGATTATACGTTATTTGAACACGATAACGATTCCATCCCTGCTTGTCTCGACTTCTTCACAAAAGAAATTATTTTAAAAGACAAAAAAGGAATTATCACGATTGATAACGCATCACAGAAGACGTGTACTGCCGCAAATCATGCGATTATGTGTGCAATTCGTCCAAGATCTTTGATTTAATTTTGCGAATATATATTTACCAGTTATGTAATTGTCACACTAACACTACACGATTTTATAAATAATATTTCGAGAAATTGAAATATAAGGTGCAATTTAGCTTATATATAAACAATTAGAAAAATAAGAATAGAAGTAATAAGAATAGGTAATCGTTATTCTTATTATTTTTACTATTTGTTTTTAAATGAATAAATTCGATTTAATTGACTCTTTAATGAATTACCATAATTTCAATAAAAATGTTGACAATTAATGATCTTTTTTTTAAATTTTTCAAGATGTTATTTTTAATTGTACTTGTTGCATATAGATAAATCCTCAATATCAGTTTTGATCTGTGTAGTAAGGTTCTCTTGTTTGATTTTGAAGGAACATTATATACAAGAAACTAATCTTTTTTATTAACACTAGAACCAAGGGGGTAAAAATGACCCGTTTGACATTTCTTAATAATTTATTATTTATTTTTAAAACATTTTATTTTCTGAAATTTTGCTTGATTTTTATTGAAATTACATACATGATTAATTTTATTTTGTTTTCTCTTTTTCTTTTTTCTTTTCTAAGATTTCTTCGGTAGAAATCCCGGTAGAAATAAATATATATAGATTAAAACTCTAGTAGTTCTAGTGTTAAGAAAGAGATATAAAACGGGTAATATTATATATTTATATATTACAGTTACGTACATATTATATATTTTATTAGGCGCCCAATGTCATGTAGGCTACCGTATTTTAGTCGCATTGTCGCATATTCCTAAAAGTGTATTCGTCCGGTCGACAAATTTTTCGATTTTCGAAGGCCCGAGACTAGATCGTTTATTCGGCCGAGAAGGCAAATAAGGCTTTATTGTCAAAACGAATGTCGTCGTCAGATATTTTTGGCATATATAGGAGTAATTCGAGCTGCACGCATTCACGCGTGCTCTTACGATCTCCCACAGGTAGAGAATACCTTATTGCCCGATTGACTCCGAAACGAGCACGGAAAAGAATTATATATATAAAATATATAAAACTGGATTAAAAATATGTGAAGCAGAGATTATCACATTGAAGAAAATTTCTCTCGATTTTCCCATATGGTAGAACGTTTCGAGAACAATGGAGAACAGCCTGGCTGTATCGAAAATCCTTTCAAAGCCGAAAGACACCGGATTATCAGCTTTAATCCCTTAATTCTCACGTTTCGGTGCTCCTGGAAAGTCCTTCAATAAAAGATTACGACGCGAAATAACGTCGTAAATTTCGCGGTCGAGAGGAACCGGCCGTTATCGCGATTATGAGTACCGAAGTCACCGACCTCTGCCACCCGCGCCCGATCGCGCCGCCATAATCATCTTTTTCTCAGTCCCTCTCGGATAGATAGCGGAGGTGAAGAAGGATCGAATGTGACGCCGCAATTTTTTGGAGGCCGCAGGAGGATTACGCAGAAACCGCTCCGGCTCCGGGAATCTATAAAGCTCACGATGCACGCGGAATGAACGGCCGGCGCCAGCGCCCACGCAAAGCTCACACAGCCATAAACGCGCGATACACATATTGTATAGACTATAAGCTGTCCGTCAGAAACTTTCGGATTGACCCTTCATCGGTTTCGCTCCATTAGAAAAAATCCTCCTCTTCGTTTTTCAGTCTTTATTTGTTCGGGACCTTTCATTTGTTAACCGGGAATGGGAAGGACAAGAAAGGAAATCCTTTGTGTGGTCACGATGAAAAATTCGTTTCAAGGTTGCCAGAGACACTATACTGAATAAAAGTGAAAACTAAAGAACTTAATTGTAAAAAGTGTAGAAAGCGGAAATGCGAACAAAATAGTTACATACTGAAATTTTTTAGTTTAAGGCTTCATTAATCTTCGAAAAACTAAAGACTTACTGTCATAAAACTCATAAATCAGTTGTTCAAACAATTACCTGACAACTGCTGAGAGTTATTGTGTTTGAATCGACTTTTCCTACGATTTCATTTGACATCTTTAATCTTTTTCATGTCAACATTCTTTAAATGTGATTTTCTATATTTAAGAATTTTGGGATTTCTCGATTCGGAGAAAAAGGAAGGAGAATTAAAGAAAATTCGATTAAGAGATTGAGGGGGAAAATGTTTCGAGACTGCGAAATTTGATTTTGGTTTACAGCTAGGATCTGTACCTATTGCGTTATATAATAATATCGATTAAGTTAAGCGGCGTTATATATTGCCGGGGGCAAAGGAAAGGTAATGGTTCGCAATCAATGCGTTTCCATCGCGCGTGCTGTCATTCGGCCGATTGTCAACCAGCTGCTTAGTGCTTGGCTGGTGGAGGCGCGGTTACGTAAGCGTTTAAATCGGCTGTTAAATCCGGTCTTCGGTAAAATCGCGTGTTATAAAGCGCTCGCTTATTGAAGAGGCTGCGAAAGTCCGGAACGCGAAATTATACCGCTATATTACACAGTCGCGGAAGCACGCGTCGCGGCTAAAGTTCGTCGTCGTGATCGAACTTTAGCCGCATCGATTCGGTAAATGCTATTGCGATTATTTTTTATTTGAAACGTTCTTTCTCCTTTGTAAATTTTGGAATAACAAGATTTAAATATTTGACGGGAATAATATGGTTTTCATTAGAAAATTTTGTAACGTCTGTCACAATTTAACAAGTTGAAAATAAAAGCTAATAACAATAATTAAGTAATTTTGTCTTTGAGATTAATAATGTCGACGATCCGTGCTAATTAAACGTTTAAGATTATTCTCAAGCCATCGAAATGTTCTCTCTCTCTCTCTCCCTCCCCCTCTCTCTCTCTCTCTCTCTTTATTTCTGGTAAGAGAAAGTAGCCTTGCGTCTTTTGAGCGACGTCTTAATTTCTTTCGCAAAGTGAATCGCGGCAACGGTGACTTTTGTCGCAGCATACCTAAAAAAAATCTAATGTCATTGCAAGAATTTAATATCTACAGAAATTATAAAGTTTGTAACTTCTGCGTTTAATGGATGGGAAAACACATAAAATTATTTTCTTCTGGAAATGAATACTCTTCGTGTATTACACGGTATCTGCAAAAATATTTGCGAAAGTTTGAAAACAAGACACCATACGTACGATATTCCTAGAATGCATTCTAGTATTGTCCGTCGATATTTCTGAATAATCTATCCTCGTTACGGCGGAATAAAATATGGTATTGATAATAATTTGCGAAAGAAAAACACCCTTATTTATTTTATGAAATAAGTATTTCAATTCAAACAGATTTTTCATATTATTGATATTTACAAATTAAAATATAATTATTTATCAAGAACTTATCACTATCGCGACACTTAAAAATCGACAAGAGAGTTAAAGTGATACATCTATAAATAACTGCACGATATATACGATAGTAATTAAGATGGGGATTAAATCTTTATTTTTTATACGGTCACTAATTGCATATAAATTTATGACTCAATTTATCTTAGAGTGCAATTATGCAGCTCGGCATTTGATAAAAACAAGCGGAGCAACATTACCTTGGCAGCAAAGCTTCGCTTTGAACGCGCGTCTTCTCAATACGATAATTACGATAAAAATTCCATAAAGCGGTGTTAATCGGATTGTCAAGCTGCTGGAATGCCCGCCGGCGATTGTGGCGAATCGGGAAAACGGCTAAAGGATACAAGCACTTTGAGAAGTGTCACGGGGATAACCGCCTCTACGTAACGATTCCGTTTACGAATACCGAATTACACAGATCCTTCGGAGGAATTAGAAACGAAGGCGCCGCGAAGTCTGTTTCCCGTCTCCCGTTGACGCGCGCACAATTCGCCATTAGTGATCATCTTTGTTCGTTATTAATTTCTTATGAAATTAAAAGAGAGAAACTTATTGCATAACAACTGGATGAAGTTAGACAGTGGAACTGAGATCGAAGTTATAACAAAGAAGTAAAATTGATTTTTATTTTATTAATGATAATAATGATATATATTTATGATTGATTATATATATTTATTTTATTAATGATATTATAAATCTCGCGAAAGGAAGGATATCATTACTGTTCTCCTTTTAGCGATAGTTTTATAAAATAAATTCTGTAATTATTAAGATATCAAAATAAAAATTATGAATGTTATGTCTGCGAAGGGACACAATTCTTGTGACATTTTCATTCGTCATCTAATGGTAACATACTAACAGAATTATTCCATTTGCAAGAATAACAGATCGAAAAGAAATGAGAAGAGAAAAACGAGGGCGATAAACAGTTTCGTTTGATATACCCAGCGACCGGCAAGTTATGCCTTTTATCCAATGAATCGTTACTCTTATTTCTTATATCTACGTGAATGTGAATTGCTTTGCGTTTTCAATTAATGATGCATTTTATCGCGACGCCTTATCGGCGGTGCGCGTTGCGCCGAAATCGTGACATAATTTTTATATGTTCATAGAATTGCCCGGCGTTCTCAATTAATTATACGTGCGTTTTATCGCTTTATTGATATGATTGATGTGTTTATCAAATTAATCGAAATGTACAGCGATTTTGCTATTTATGATCGCGCCTATTTATAACTGCAATTGTGACTCATGCGTATTTTATGCATCAGGACCTTGAAACGTTAATACGTTAAAAAAATCCTATCCTATTGTAGCCTATATAGCATATAATACACAGAGATGGTCGCTTATCTTAATTAATCTGGCTGGCTATTGGGAGAACGCATGAAATACGACCATAACTTGTCAAATCAACGTGACGGCCGTGAAAGAACGAGGTATATATTACTCGAGCGTAATTTTATTACTAATTAAACCGATTATTTTAAATATTATGCACATGAGCGATTGCGTACCATAAACTTCCAATCCCGAATTGTTCTTGTTGAAAAATAAAAAGAAATAACATATAACGACAAATAAAAAAAGGAAATAATAACGACAAATAGGATTCGAGTAAAAACGTTTCAACGATCCGCGTTTCCACCGATATACTGTTCGGCATTCTATATTTTTATTCTTTATCTCCTTTCTCTATATAACGTAACGCTGCTAGGTATATAAAATATAATGCTATTATAAAATTTCAAAATAACAGTGTAAATGAGCGCAGTTTCTTTGCAATTACAGTAGCTTAATTTTGTAGCTTCGTGCGTCGTTTATCGTGTGTATTAGGTACCTGTCGGCCTATACATTTGTTCATACTACTTGGTATTCAGAGATGGAACGGATGCATCGGACGTAATCGCGAAAATAAATTTACTTTTCGCGTTATAATGACACTCGAAAGGTCTCGTTTGTGCTTTTCGATGAGATCCACACGAGAGAGTGTTAATTATCTTTAATCGATTGATCGGATTCCGTTACGCGGTTGTTACGCGGATCGCGCTGTTGTTACGTGAATCCTTTTCGAGGCGACAGCGAAGAGAAACCCGAATCCGTAATAAAGATATAACTACAATGTTGATAGAGATTGCAGTTCATCATAAAAGATCACGACAAGTCTCGTCCCGTTGCGTACGTTTATAAAAATCTTGGAAAATTTTTATGTCGTTGCAGGACGGTGGTAAAAATTAAAAAGAAGAAAAAGGGAACGCGAACGTTTTTCCCCTTTGGAAGTAAACTCGCAGGATTTTCTTGCATCGCCGTGAATGGAATTGCTGTTACGTACGTATAGATCGTGAAATCAACGTTCGTTTGTGTGTAGAAATCTCGCGTAAGCAATGGTGCAGATTCTCCGTCAGAGAGATTGCGATTCTTAAGAATAACCTTTTGCGCTCTACGGATCGCATCGATATCTCGTAGCACATTTGTTACTGCGTGTGCGTGGGTGCGCGCATCATTCGCGGCATCGTAATTGCGCTAAATGCGCATTCACGGTCGTCACGCATGTCTCGGCAATAAAGTATACAGTTTGTCACAAACAAATCCATGATCTATCATAATCTTTGCCTTCAATTATTACGATTAAATCCCGGCAATGCAACCGGCGTCAGTTCGACCCCGATAAGTAAAGGGTATCGCAATATTTTAACGTAAGATAACAGATTTGAAAATAATTATATTTTTCGATATTTCCTTTGAGAAAGGAAAGATTGTACAATGTTACGAAGATATTAGAGAAGGTTAAAATAAATCTCCATTTTTTCTGATATTTTGTAAGATATCAACATTTTATCTTTTTTACTTTGTAAAATATTTATATTTTTATATTATAAAATAAAGGCAAAAATTATCTTATCTCATATAGTGGTTTAAAAATAATTATATCTATGCGTGCGTAAAGATTTGAGTAAGTATACGAGTATATCAAGGAAATACACTTTCCCAGATACTGAAACTTTAGAATACATGGGGAAAAAGTGCAAGACTTTTTGCGATGAGATAAAAGATCCCCCTTTATCTCGTGAAAGAACCAAATAATGAAACCACTGTAATTTTTGACTGCATGCATTTGGTGCATTTTACCCGTAAAAACCAAAAGTAGAAATGTCAAAGTCGAAACCATAAAATTCATCCTGGGTTGCTCGATAATAGAGAAATATTCTGCGATGCTAAAGTATCTAATTTTTTTGTGAGAGATAAGTAAAATGAGCGAGCCTCGGGCTATCGATGGAAGCGCATTCGAAGGAAACCCGTTGCAACTGTATATTCTGCCGCTTACCACGGTCACCTTTCACTGTACGACAATGAAAATCTCCTTGTACTCTTGTGAGGACGTTATTTACGAGCTGTTTGTACCCGAAGCATGTACGTCCGCCCTCGTAGCTGCAACAATCACGTCTCTATCTCTCAGTCGCGACTTTTCATTTCAGTTTTTGCACGAATGAAATTTAACCCCTCTCTCTCTCTCTCTCTCTCTATCCTGTCATACCTTTTGGGTGGAGACCGCGGTGATGATGGTGACGTAAAAGGATATGGTGCCACAATACGCACCCTCGGACGAGCAGGAGGACGAGCAGAGGAGGAACGCGTATACGTCCATCGGCGACGGTGGTGGTGGATACGTGGCGCCCACCAGAGAGAGCCGATCCGCTCTTGCTCTCTCACGAGCTCCACGAGGAACGGGGAGATACGAGAGAGTAGGGGGTGGGAAAGAGCGGCGAGGGGGATGAGAGAGAGAGAGAGAGAGAGAGAGAGAGAGAGAGAGAGAGAAAGAGAGAACGAGCCCGCGGTATAAATGTAGCCCGCGCGAGTACCACCAATCATTCGCCCTCTGACCTCGAAACTCACAGAGCTCTTTCTGGTCTCTCCTCTGGCTGTCTCGCGGTACCGAAACGTACCCCCTGCTACCAACTACCACGCCGCAAGGATCATCCCTGCTCCACGGTCCACCGATCGCCCGGCAATAGCCGTCACTCGTGAAGAGATCCGCGACTCGTGAAGAAGAGGAAGAGAAGACTTAAGGCGGGCCCCCGAAGACAGACGGGACCAGTGCTATTGTGGTTACACAGCGACAGACAACAGAGCGGAAGTTCTCCTCGTCAGCAAGATGACGATTGTGAGTATCGTCCACGAATAATTAATTCAAATTAATTAAACCATCAATTCATATTTGCTCCGTGAATAGAGCACGCTTTCTCTTTCCCCGTCGTTTATTTCTTCTTTGTTTAAATCGTGTTTTCTCCTCTGTCCTGCTTTTTCCCCCTAACGAAGAAGACAGTTTGCAGGGTCACAAAGCCGATTCGACTGTGGCACGTATTATGAAACTTTTCGGAATGGATTCCGATCGAAATTACTCCGTTTTTTTTAAAGAAAATATAATAGAAGTCTATAGGAAATAACTAAACAATTTCAAACAAAATCCTTCTGAAAAGTTTTGTAATACGTGCTCAGGTGTTTAATCGCGAACGATATCGATTTCTTTTTCTCTTCGTTTACTGAAGCGGCATAACAAGGCGATGAAAAATTTGAACTCGCGATCGTGGCAATGAGAGTAATTTTCGCGGAATGTGGAATTAAAGAGGAAATGTCTCGAAGACAAAGGAAAAATGGTTTTTCTGCGAAAGGGCGAAAAGGCGCGATGCTTCTTGTGCTCATTATCTTTTCTCTTCGATAATCCGGCCGACGTTCTGTTTTAAATTTAACCAACGAGAATATACAAGCCAATTTCAAAAATCCGCGTTTCGCAATGTCGAGTTGAAAAAAGTATCGGTACTGAAAGCCGTAAAAAGTTCGGTGAAAAGTTCGGAGAGCAGTTTGTTTATGGAAGATGATTAGTCGTCGTCGATCGCGTTGCAGACCGGACGCGGGATATACGATGATGTTCGGGAGGCGCGTACTCGAGTTTTAGTTTCACATTCGCAGCGAGGAAGCAATCGAAACCAAACTAACCGAAGGACAGAAAAGTGCATCTCGTTTCGCTGATGCATCGCGATGAGTCGTAATGTACAATATATCCGCGTGGAGATGTCTCCGTGAAATTTCCAAATTACTGTACTCCGTATTCGCACCGCCTGATGGTGAGTAGATCGATGGCATTTCGAATTATTTTCACGGCAACAGTGAGAGAGACAGAGAAAGGGTATTTCCTAACAAGTAAAGTACGTATGCGAGCTTTTTTCATGCTGACAATGAGATAAATTTCTCGCGATGACGCGCGCAAGGTTCCTGTTCCATATATTTATCTGTTCCATCTATTCACGTTTGCATCCATACGGAGTACGTTGAAATATTCAGCGCAACTTTCAACACTTGACAAACTGAGATTTACAAATAATAAATGTATTTTGAGATTGACAGAAATACGTATCGCGTTCTCAGATCGAAGTAAATCCGCCTTTTACTCGCTTATATTTCTTTGCGTGGTTTCGCGATCGAAAGGGTCACATTAAATGGTTCTGTCATGGAGTTTGGGACACTTTTGCGAATTGAGTCATGTCAAAGGGAAAATCTGACGTAAAATGGATGTTGATTGGGCGAGACTTCTGACAATATGCATCGCGTTCGCAGCAACAGTTTGTCGAATAGTCTACGGGCTTGAAATATCATCGTTGTAGCAATGTGTCCTACGATACACGAAATGTCACGTTTCACGGGCCATATTGTCGCGAATATGTTAAACCAAATTAAAAATGACGAATCATTGCCCAATCAGAAAATATAACACATAACGTTTTAGAAAACAATAACACTTTGAACGACACTTTATAAGACATAAAATAAAATAATATAATAAATGCATTATTTCTAATTTTATAGTTAAAACTTCTGAGAGGAATATTTGAGGAATATTATCTTAAAAATTTACATTGTGTATTAACGATTAAATTGATAAAATTATATAAATTTATTCGTAATAGCAAAATTTTAACGGTTATGAATAATTATTTATTAAATTAATTACATATTTACGATATTGTCGAAAAAAAATTATTCACACTCCGAGGATTTTTTTGCAAGTAGACATTTATTTTTATCGTAAAAATCTCAAGAGTTTTGTGTTTCTTGGTCACATATCAGAGCCGCGAGTTAGTTTTGTGAGTTGGATTCACCGTGTGTGTATTGTCGACCGGACCTAACGAACCGCATACGCATCAAAGGGCAAATGTAATCGTTGCGGATGCTGGAGACATTACGTCTGGTCCGAGTAGTCGCCAGAGAATGCATAAAGTTTCCTTATTCGCTGCCAGTTATACGCATATGTATACGGTGACCGTGAACGAAACGACGATTTCGTGATTTTATGACGAGTTTTCGTTAACGTTAAATTTCCGACGATATTCCCTCTCGCCAGTTATTAAGGGTTTCTTCTAGGATAATAATTTCTTAAGCCTCTCCACGTTAATCTGGAATCGTAGAATATTAATATTAATATTATCATAAAGAAGAAACACTTAAAACTTAAATGGCGAGAGGATGTATTGTCGGAAATTTAACGTTAACGAAAAGTCCATCGTTAATCTGAAATCGTGGAATATTAATATTAATATTTTACACAATTCCAGATTAACGTGGAGACGCTTAAGAAATTATTATCCTAGAAGAAAAACTTATTTAACTAGCGAGAGGGAGTATCCCCCCTACCGCGTGTGTTATTATCGGTAGAAGTTAAACACTAAGCTAAATTAAAACGATAAAGCGTATAACGATGTAGACGAAATAAACGAACATGGGTTATAGAGACTTTTACGATTGAGCATCAAGTATATGTATAATAATACTTGACGTTCCATCCCGACCGAGACCGAAACAAAGAACTCGAGAGATTATTTAGAAAAACACCGTCGTTTCGGCTGACCGACTTTCAAGAGAAAACAATTTCAAATCGGAGCGAGTGGAAAAGCAAAAATCATCCCTTCTCATAATAGGTATTCCCGCCTGTGTAAGGCTCGACGATAATCTACGAGAATCACCGAAGGATGATGCACGCGCGGGCAAACCCTTTATCGCGGCGGAGCGAAACGAGGCCGAAGGGTAGAAAAAGGGAGATATATCGCGCGGTAATTAATGAACGAGGGAACCGGAAGGAACGGGATCCGTCACCACGGGACTTCGCTCGCGTCGCGATGATAAGACGGGAGAAAAACGAATCGACGTGTGCCTCGGTGACAACTGTCAACTGACAATCAGATGATCGGTGATAGAACGGCAGGGAAGCGGCGAGGGGGGAAAAGCGTAGGAGAGAGACGTCCGAGACGCTTTTTGTGCATGTGTGCCACCAGACGGAGAGACGCCACGACGTCCCACATCCGATACGTTACCGCGAGCGATACCGCCGGTCCCTCTTGTTCCCCTCCCCGCGCACCCCCTCACCGCGTGCGGGGTGTTTCGCACCCCGTCACTTCATCCTGTCCCGCTTCCGATCCCAGCTCGTTTCTCTCTCCTCGATCTCGCTCTCTTCTCCGTATTCTTTTCTCATTATCCGCCCGCGCCGTCCCGTCCTGCTCGTCTCGTTCCTCTCCCTTTCCCGATAACTCCTACGCACTCGAAAACGCGTGTCGTTAACTCGCCAATAAAGCCGCGATCGAGCGAATCTGCCGCGCGAATCGCAATTACGTGGCTGAATCGAGTCGGGATCGTTTGTCAGCATCAAGTCGTCGGGAAGAAATCGCGGTGACGTCCCGCTTCTTCCGGAGGGGAGCTTTAAACGCTGACTAATCGTAAAGTATTTATGAATTACGGACGCAAAAGCTCGGATATATTTCAGACTATTTCACCGTGCTGCCGCTTTACGGCTTTACCCCCGTCCCTTTATGCACGTCAGGTGACGCAAGATGTCAGATGAACCATGCACTTTTACGCAGTCTGAGACTTCGAACGGAATTCCTTTTATTTTCTTTCTTCCCTTTTCACTTGCGCACACTTGCGCAAATGCGAAGTGGGATTCGAGATTCGAGATAGAGCTGATTGGGTTTTCAATATTTTATAGTGAATATGTAGGATGTACTCGCTGTCTCGAATGGTATCTTAAAAGTCTCGATCCTTTGACCAATTTTAAATAAAATGGAGGTCATCGTCTGTAGCGATCTCTCAATGTTTTGCATTAAAGTTCTCGGGAAGAAATAACCGCAATCTCTGCTAAAGTTCTTTATCTCTCGCATTCTTTCATTTTCAACACAAAATTGTCTCTAAACTTCCAAGAATTTGTCTTTAAAATATTCGTCGGAAGCAAATCTGTGTTACGCGATAAATTTCGACCGCGTTTTCTTGTTTTGATGATAATAATTGTTATTATTACAATAATTATTGTTGTTTATTATATTGTATTGTAACAATAATAATTATTGTTACAATAATTTGATGATAATAATCGTTGCAAAATACTTAATTCGCGTTACATCACGTAAGTAAAATGCAATTGCGTGTTACCGGTTGCGCCAAGAAAAAAAAAAGAATACCTATTAATTTGTTACTGTTGCATGCGAACGCGAAACGTCTACGAAACGATCAAATTCACTTAAGGGAGGAAATGTTGTTTTCGAAAACGGAGAAAAATTTATTTCTCTGGTACTGCGAGAAATAATCCACCGCGACGACGGAAGACGAGCGTAATGGCCTCATAAATTACAAAGTGCAAAGCGAAACAATATCGGCTGAGATACGGTATGCATCGCGAGGAGAAAAATGCAATTGAACTTACTTATGCGGTGCGAAAACATCGTTGGCGTAATCCCCCGTGTAAAACGTCTGCGTTTAATGCCGCGGGTAACCCGAAAGCCGCATGAAATTGTATCAATTTCCTCATACGCGACACTTCGCTTTATAAATCAGCTTTCGCGGGGCGCGTGCGGCCCCACTACCATTAGCATGCACAAACAGCGGATAAGGTTCCCCCGAAAATAACGAGTGTTCGTACGCGCGCCGATCTATCGACCTTGGTAATTGATATCGCCGCAAAGAAGCAATAAGAGGGCGCGTAAAAAAACGAACCCCCTGTATACACATTTGCCTGATATTGAAGTCTGCGGATCTGTGGACTTCGGAGAAAGATTAAAAAATACAGCCGATAAAAAAGTACGGCCTTTAATCGTTAATCATTTACTGGCGAAGTAAAAGTTTCTGATTTGTAATATCAAAAAGACTAAGCATCAGAGAGGAATTTTCGTTCTTCTTAGGATGCAAGATTGAAATATGTCTAAATAAATTCTCTTAAATTCCAAATATGAGATTAGTATTTTGATATTAAGTAATTTGATATTAATATATTTGATCTGTCTTAATGTTACATTTGATTAATCGTTGATTTAATTCGCAGTTTATTGAGATGCTGCTTATCACTGCCAAATATATGCATTATTGTTTATCTGTTTACAATTTACTCGAGTCCTGCATGTACATTGTTCTATATATTACTGTTTATGGTGCATCTATAATCAGACTGACTTTCGACGGTACTTAATTAATGGTAGCTTAATGATATAGAACCGAATTCGTATCAAGCTTTTTCAAATACCGCTTATTTTGAAATTATCGTGCTATTATATTATTAATAAGTGCGGCGAGATGGAAAACGTGAAAATGTTAATTATTAATTATTAATTTATTAATGTTAATTATTAATCTTTCATCTTCAAAACACTTCTTTTTGCGGTTTAACAAGCTTAACTTTGTAACAATTTATTACTTAATAAAATAACTGGAGCAATATACAAAAAAGATAAATTGATAAGAAGTGTAAAAGAAAGTTGTGTAATGAAAAATTGGTGAACGTGCGCTATTATCAGTGTCGTACTTTTTCTACGAATTGATAACAGTATCGTGTTGAAACTAGAGCGTGAACACCTGCTTTCGTACGATGATTATACCGCTGAAATCATTACTAGTTTACGATCGTATTTCGTCCATTCGATAATTGTAATTGTCTCTTGGACGAATAATGAACATAAATTATTCGCCGATGATTGAAAGATATCCACATGCCATGTATCAATTGTGACCTTTTGACAAAGAACAAATATGTCATCCCAAATCTGGGATCGTCCCACACGATTCCTGCGTGGCTGCAAAATGTTTCGCAAACGAGCTAAACAAGACTGCGGGAAATTAAGGTTGCGCTGTTTTCAAAAATGAGATCATGTCCCGTGCAGCCGGATTAACAAGGATGAGTGGTCGACACTCGGTATCGTGCTATCCGTAAACGAAGACGTATGCGAGTTAAGGTTGTCAACGCACGACGTGTTGTTTAATAATTAATATCATCCTCAAGGCTAAAGTATCGCGAATATCGTGATCGTGTCATCGCGTTAGTTCGTATTTTTCTTCGTTTACGCGACTCAGAAACTCTAATAATGCGCAGCAGTTTTTAACAGTCGTGTAATCCTCTGGCAAACGTCGTTTTCTAATTAAGCTAACAATACATGATGTTCTTGGCACAACACCATCCGCATTCCGTATTTCGTTATTTGAATTATTCATATATTTAGGATGAAATTTCTCATTGAAATTAATTAATTTCGACTCTTAACTTCGCTGTCTCTAAATTTATTTTGTAAAGTCAGCAGTCTTTATAACACGATATTACCAATAAAGAAGCAACACATTTAATTTCTTTATTATAATTTTGTTAGGAGTTACGATTTTCTTAGGTGAAAAGATGGTTCCTGATGTTTGAGGTATCACGTGTAATCGAATCGATTTTCGAGTTACGAGAACCGAGCCTTATTAAACGCGTAGCAATCCATTTGCATAATTTCCGCAATTACGATGGCCACCAATTAACTAAAATCGGCTGTGTGCGACATTATTATCGTGCCTGCCCCGTCGCGTCGTCGGCGCTGCCTACTCCCGCCGAGTGGGGCTCTTTGATAAATTTTGTGTTAATGCGCGAATATCAAGTAATATTTTCACCCATTCATACACAGATCAAATAACTGAAACATGAATGAACGTGCATCGTTTTCATGCAGATATTTACAATTTTCCCAGCTTATTTAATGATAACGAGATACAGAATACGAGTAGATTACTGCAATATTTTTATAATTTATATAAAGCGTATGTCGATATCTAATTATTTAAATATTGCTAGAAATATTTCAAGTCGATAAACAAAGAGTCTAAAGGAATAATAAATCCTTGCCCGAAAAAAGCATAAGAAATGGAGTTTTCTGCATTGTCTGCTCTATCGTAACTCTTTTCAACTTATCAAGGATGTTTTCTACGAAGATTTAATTATTTAATATTTTAAATACCTCGAAGACGCGCGCGCGGTAAATGTTGCGTTTTTAAACGGAACAACGAGATATCTTTATCTTGACATATGTTATTATTGTTATCAAGGTCATGTTTCTGAGTAACATTGATCATGAAGTTTTAGCCGTCGTTTGTTGTTTATTCAAAATTAAGTTATTAACAAAAGGTAATTTTCGTTTTTTGATATATCAGTATATCACAGGGGAATATAGAAGGGCTCCGCCACTCCCCCGTCCATGTATGCATATGTTGGTCACATGCTGCTCCTAATTTTCATTGTTTTAATTGTAGTATAATGTATAATATAGACTCGTCACACATATTTTAGTAGGTGAAAGATTCTTTAAAAAAGGCTTCAATTATACAAACCAAAACGCGTCAAATGTGTGACGTCAAAAATATTTGATGTATTTTAATAAATTCGTTAATTTGAGATTTCTATGTCAGTAATATTTTCGTCAATGCATTGAAGCCATAATGTTAAAAAAATTGTGCAAGAATCATTGTGTTAGCACAATTAGTTTCCAAGATACCTATGTGAAACTTAATTAATAAAATGCAATATGCAAAATATACAACTTTCCACGCGAAGCGAGGTCCACCCCAGCCCACCCCCTACTTACCGGGCGAAACGAATTGTCTATCATGTAGGTACGTCAAACATCAAGGGGCCCAAGAAATCTTAATCTGGCCCAGCGGATAAACCTTTTTGTTAATAACTTTTTAATAAACAATGAGCGACGGCTAAAACTTTTTGAATGTTAGGGGAGACCGGGGCTCGTTGGCACAAGGGGCAAGTTAGAAATACCATAGACTTATATAGATAGACCGGCCCCTGCCGTAAGAGCACGCGTGGGAAAGTAGACGGTGCAGACATAGCCCAGGATAGGGATCCTCTAAGGGACCCTAGTAAGGGATGAGAAAACACGCCGGATACGCCGCCATTCAAGGGTCAGAAGCAATCGCCGCGTGATGTTTCAAACTGTGCTCGCAGCAATAAGTACTTTGAAAACAATAACTACAAATACAGAATAAAGGAATTTAATAAGAACGATATATTGATCGACTTTTATTTGATTTTTACCTCAAAATAATGATTTTGAAAACTATAAATTGTCACAAGAGGTTAGCATTAATTTCTTCTATTTTATATATATATATATGTATACATATATATATAATACTTACTTTTATGAATTTTTTGTCTTATATATTTTTTGACACACATTGGATGCATTCAATCATTAACAAAATAACTCATTAAGCGCTCGCAGTTGAACGCAACTGTCAAAGCTGGGGCCGGTATTCATAGTCAGATCTTATGTACATACAAAAGCTTAACGCGCCCGTTTTGAAACACGGAAGTGACCCTCGAATGGCGGCGACCAATCCGCAGCCTGTTGACCTGTTTTCTATCCCTTACTAGAGGGTCCCTAACCCAGGAGAAGTCCTCTCTCTTTCTTCTAATCGCTTGGTGGGGATATAAGTCTAGACTAGTGGGGATTAGTAGGGAATAGCCGGTCAAATGCCGAAATTGTGAAAACTGTGCTAACGATCCCCGGTCTCCCCTACTCAGGGGTCTTGATAACAATATATCAAGATGCAGACCGTATCTCGTTGCTCTGTTTAGCGCGCCCTTCTCTGTCCCATATTTTATGTTAAACGATAGGGGCAACATACTTATCCTAAAGAGGGAACATACCCGGAAGCGATGTTATTAATTATATCGCTTATCGGGATAGCATTCGCTAAACTGTTATTATACAATGAAACTTCTCGCGGAATAATAATCGGGGACTTTCGAATATGCTTCGTATCACTCCCCTATGCGAAGCCTATGTGGAGATACATATCGATTATAATCAGCTCGAATGGCAAGCCATCAGAATTAGATGTAACTCGCGTTTAATCAAAGTTTCTTTAATTAGATAATTGTAGGTTTATGAGGGAGAAACTTCGGATGTGTTTACCGAATGCGGTAGAAAAAATTCTTTACATTTTCTCTATAAAGCTTATAGAATATAAATTAGGTACACTGTTAAATTCGTAGTTTCAAATTGTACTCAATTTGAGTCTTTTTTAACCATTTCTGTAGGTCAATTCGCCACTGCTCTTACTCAATATGTCGTTAAAATTTGACTAAAAGAATGTTAATTTAATTAAACCAATGGTGTTAAAATAATACTGTCTTAATTGTGTTAAAATTTCGACACACGATATAGTTAAACATGATAGTTAAAAGTAACAAAATGTTATTTAACTTAAGTTAACTTATTTGTTCAAATTTTATTATTTAATATTTAACAGTGTACAATGCTTAAGAATGTACAAAAAAAATAAACGTAAGATAGGTACCATATATTAATTAAAAATTAAGAGCTGTATAGCGGTAAGCAACTGATGAAAGTACAAATGGAAGAAGAGGAACGAATATCAGTATAGGTAACTTGTTAAAATACTTTACAGCAAAAGACTTTAAAAAAAGGCCGAAATCTCTGAAGGCTTGGAATTTCTACTGACGCATGCAATTGGAAATGACTTCATTGCCGTTTGCCAGTGTACCTGATTGCATATTCGCGTACGGTTTCGAATGAGTTCATAAACGCGTTTCTTCGGCAAGGAAACATTCTGTCGAAGGTGTATTACCTTCTTGCCTTGTATTTGTTGAGCATTTATTTGTTGAACATGCGTTTCTCTTCATGAAATAACTTATCATGAAATATAATTTAAGAGAATAAAATTTAAGCAAACCTCAATCATCAAAATCTTTTAACTATGCGTCGAAAAATTCTCATTCCGAATTACTTACAATTAGCAGAAGAAACAGAATAGGAAATATCTCCGCGTGCTCTATAAGCACATACTTGATTCGTATAGCTAAGAAAAAACGTTCGCGGTCGAGATGTTTCATTGTAAGATACGGAAAAGTTCTCTGAGAAAGAGGGAGAAAGAGAGAGGAAAAGAAAGGGAAATTAATACTCGCCCCTCGCGAGATGCAACCTATTTACTCATTGATCCATTATAAACGAGTATCGGGAAATAATCTCGGCGATGTTTATGCCAGAGTTTTAAGCGGGTCTTCGGGGAACGAGGGAAATTCATTCTCGTATTCTAAAAACGCTCTTACGAGACACTTCTTTACGACACGGGTGCTACGTGATTGGTTCAACTTCGTTCAATTACGTCGAGGATAGACACGGAGACTCGGCTGACAATGGAAAAAGAGGTGTATCAAAACAAATAAACAATAACATGCCATTTCCGCCGTGGAAAAACACTTTTATCCGCGCGTCCTCTTATTGTTATCAAAATTTATTTGTAAATTTCTCTTTATTAATATACAATATCATTAGCCGGAGAAGTTTTTCTTGGAAAATCTAGAAAGATTGAAAATAATATAAAGTATCTTTTTTAGAAACGGCACTCCCGATATTGTGCAGTATAAGAATTCTTTTTACTCGTTTTTTTTCACTTTTTATCCCGTCGTGTCGACTTTTATTTGTATTAGAATCCGTTTGTTTCTCTATTAATATCATTAGCCGGAGAAGTTTTTCTGGAAAATCTGGAACGATTAAAAATAAAATTAAGTATCTTTTCTTAGAAACTCACGATATTTTGCAATATAAGAATTCTCTTTGTTCAGTTTTGAAAATTTTGAAAGCTGTTTTTCCCCGCATATTTTGCAAGATTGAGATTTAGAGTTGAATTTGCAAAGCTATAATGTTGTTTTACGAATTTTTGCAATTTCTAGGTCTTCCTATATAATGCGGAAGAAAATTCAGATACTGCTTGAAGTCCATTATGTAACTTTAAATGCTATTAAATGACAGCTATAAATACGTGCTTGCATGATAAGGATTCTGTTGCAAGACAGACCCGGGAGTTCTTCGTTATAAAAGAGACCCCCAAGTCACAGTCGTATAAATATAGATTACATCGTCAACTAAATTGGAATCAAACAATTTTCCGATCTGATGGTGAACTTTACGCAACGATCAAGGTCCATCGGCTGCTCTATTACGTAACGCACGTGGGCAAAATGCTCATGTTCGTCGGCGCCATTTAGCGCTAAACGCGGCCGAACGCGATATCGTTGATTATACGCATATCGCGCAAATATTAGACCGATTTACGTTGGCATCGGATAAATGAAATTCAAAATTAGACCTGGCTTTGTACGCGGCATGCGGGGCGGCACGCCATCAAAATTCATTCGACAACTTCGCCCTACCTACCGACCTTTCCCCTTTGCCGGCGCGGCCACGAGCAGAAAATCGAGTAGAGTCCAGGAAGCGTGGGCAAACCTTTGTGGCCCTCGCGACGAGAATGTCGCCGGTGAAATAATAATAATACGACGCTGCAAATTGGCCGACGCTGCGACGCAAATGGTGGTGTTTCTCGTGTCATTTTCGCCACGTCGGCAAATAAATAGCGGCGCGAATATCGATTTGCCGCTAAATCGCGGAAAGACGGCGCAGCTATATTTGACCATGGTATCAAACGAAGTGACCTTTCGCTGTGTTCTCCTCACTCGTTAGGACAAATCCTGTTTTTTGTTTTCTCGTAAAGATGCTTCTCCGCATAGTGTCGTGTAAAAATCAGCTGTATTTCATCGGCGAACGATCCGCTGCTTCCGCGAAAGGGGGAAGTAGTCCTCTCCTTCGTGTCGTCGATGTCAATTTGGCGTCGAACCAGTTAAAATCGGCTTAGCGTTGATTGCCGCGTACTTTGCGCTGCAAACTCATTATGAGTTCATTAAAATTTTGTCGATAACTTCGCACGAATCATTCTTCCTTTGGCACTCTTGATTATCCTTACGTACACCCTGACCTTTTAAGCATAATTAATAACTTGGGAATTATAATAATAAATGGAAGGGCCAATTCGAAGAAAAACGCAAGAAATCACAAGTTTATATAATAAATTTATAATTCACGCGAGATACACGATACACGGCGTAATCTTAATTCTTTTTCAGACGTTTGTGCAGCGATCCTTAATTATCTTCGCCGTTCTCTTGTGCTATTATCATTCCTGCCTCGGCACGGTAGACTGCGAGTAAGTGTCGCATTCATAAGCTTCTTTCTTTTCTTCGTGTCGCTGGAAGATAAACGGAAGCGCGTAAGATATAAATCGCGGGGTCGCTGTTGCAGGCAAGAACCCTATCACCCGTCATGCCGAGGTTCACAGGCGAGGAAGCGCTTGGTACCCTTACCTGTCATGCGCGCTATAAACTGTGAAGAAGGAGACTGCAGGTTGCCCAGGATGAAATTCTTGATCGCGATTCTCGACGACGTAAGTAAAAGCTTTCGTTATTCGGACTGGTGAAGTTGGAACATTCGTAAATGAGAGAGAGAGAGAGAGAGAGAGAGAGAGAGAGAGAGAGAGAGAGAGGGAGAAACTAATATTTAACCATTTGTTTTACTAATAATTAATAATAATAGTTTACTACATTTATTTTTGAATGGTTGAGGAAGGACTCTGTGTAGATCGAAACGTCCCTAAAGTATATTTAAGAGATATTAAACTATTTTTGTTTTTAAATTTAACATCTCTCGATTGCTCATTTATTGACCTTCGAACTTTTTACTTTGTTTTGAAACACACGAGCTCGATTTTTTTTACAATTTATTAATTTAACCATTTCTCTTCAATTTGATCGATTCGTACGGTCACCACCTCTGAAACACACAAATTGTAATTTAAAAAACAAATATATTAGAATCAATTGCTACTTAGGTAATTATTCTAAGATGGTCGTAAACAGATGTCGAAAATATTTAGTGATTTCGGATGTACCGACACGAATTAGGCGGGGAGTTTACACCACTATTTGTCACACTTTTAATCGTTGCTCTTTCAATATGACATTTCAGCTCGCCGTGCATTCTATCAATAATTTAGAAACTGAGCGAGATTAAATTACTGAGCGTTATTAAATTTCGGACTATCCTCTCGATTCATTTTTTTTTTATTTCGCAATATTTCTACTAAAATATAAAATATACACACACACGAGTCGCGCAATAAAGAATGCAGCCGATTTTGTTTGTAATTTTGACTAATGTTCGACGATGTGACTCTCCGACTTCATTTTGACTATCTGTCTATATTTATGGGTTTATCTTTGTATATCTTTGTTATTGGTTCTGAAGAAGGCCAAGTAAGGCCCGAAACGCCAACATAATTGTATTTGATTTGAATTATTAAATTTAATTTTAACATCCTTTAACTGCTTGATGATTGGCCGTTTTTTATAAAATATAACTAGCCCGATATTTCAAAGTTAGTTTTTTAAAACACTGCGAGAAAATTAAAATTTGTTGAATATTTAAAAAGTCTTACCCATTAATTATTAAATAGATGATTAAAATCAAATTCCAAAAAAGGATGTTATAAAATCTCTTTCTCTCTCTTTCTCTCTGCCGTCTTCGTTCCTCTATCGAAGATCATCTAGGATTTGGATTTTCCATTTATTTCACAAATTTCAATCAATTTTAATAAGAATAATGCTCATAGGTGTTAATAATTAAATCAATTAATTAAATCTGAAATAAAAATAGTGGATTAAGAATTTCGACAGATTAATTTTTTAATTTAGATTTAATTTAGACTATTAATTTAGACAGAATTAATTGATAGGGCTTTCTTGTTTATTTTAGACTCCCTACAGGAACAATGAAGTTCATCCTTTCAACTCTGAATCCAACTCTATCCATCCGCGCAAGAACAGGTTGCGGGTGGAGGACTCGAAGGATGCGTATCTGGACGACTATTGATTCGACGATCGCTGAATTATGTCGACGCGATTTGCACAGAGATGACTGACCGATCGCAACTTTTCAGACATATTACTCGTCCGTTCGATTACTTTTTATTATATTATCCAGCTTGATTCTCTCCACCGTGTCTTCCCTGTTGTATCATCATCTCTCCTCTTTTTTCCTTATTTCCTCGCAAATCTGGCAGCGATAAGATACGTGCGTGCACGCATGTTGTTAGCACTCTTACTTTTTCGATAATAAACACTCGAATCGCACAACGGAAAAGGCCAATTTACTGTTTGAAACTTGTAGAAAAGTAATTGTAACATCCACATGTAAAAAAATTACGATGTCTTTCGCGTCTTATCCCTTTAAGCGTCCCGTTATATTCTTAAATGTGGCGTAGAAAGATGAACGCTTTAAATAGTATCGAATGTTGTGATTTGATCGATTTCACGGGAATTAATTAGCCAGGGAGTTCACACCACTTGTCATACTTAATCGTTGTTCTTTCAATATGACTTTTTAGCTCGCCGTGCATTCTATCAATAATTTGGAAACTGAGCGAGATTAAATTACTGAGTGTTATTAAATTTCGGACTATCCTCTGGATTGTTATTTCAAATTTCACGGACATTTAATTCACGCGCTGAAAGGATCGAAGACCGTAACTATAAATTGCCCCATAGACTTGTATGCGCATCCGTGCGCAAGGCGTGCATAAAGATATATTTCGCAGGTGATCGGCGTTACAATCGAGTTATTGTAAATAAAGAGATGTAAAACAGTAATTATATATGTTGTTCCAAATTGTGTTTCGATTACATTTCAAATAAAGTATATGTACATACTTGATAAAAAAAGATTACATATATTATGCTTGTTACTTTTGGCAGCTGATCAACGTGTATTAATTGCATCGCACAACACCCAATAAACTTCGATCACGGCATCGATATATTTATTGCTGTGGAAATTGTGAGTCTTTTTGGAGAAACGGAGCCTGCGATGTTATTGCGTTGCTGTTACCGACGACCATTATTTCTGCACATGTTACTTTTATTATTATCTTATATTATTTATATGGGGATCCTTACTCAGACAACACGCTAATTGTCTAAAAGACGTCATAAGGACATATTTAAGACATCTTTTATTTTCATTAAAAGCAGATATACGTACGTGTCTGAAAGACATCTTAAAGACGTCATTACGTCGTCTTTTAGACATGCGTGCTGTCTGGGCAACTTTCTGTCTGATTAATTTTCATTAAATCCTCAGATAGAAAGTTGTTTTGCATTATTTTATAATTTCTACGATGTTGCACTAATTATTTTTAGTATCTTATTTATAAGTAAATAAAATATTAAAATTAAATTAAAGTATAAATTAATTTAAGGATTAATCGAATACGAAAGCCATTTTGTAATATTTTATGAATTTATGCTATTCGAACTTGAAGATTATAGGTTTATAATGCGATTCTCATCCATTTACTTATTACAAATTATTATAATTAATTATATCTTATTCCTAAAATTGAAGGCGGTAGTGTGGTCTAGTGGTAGAACGCCAGACTCGCAATCCGGGAAACCGGGTTCGAGTCCACTTGAGTACACTGGAATTTATTTCCAGAAACTGCGCCCCCCATGCGAGAAAAATTTTCAAATGGGAAAACTGGGCTCTGTCTTTCGGAAGAGACGTTAAACCGTTGGTCCAAACACTAATATGGCAATATTCACCATGCCAGGGTGCTGTGGGCTAATTACCCGCACATCTGAATTTAAAGCGATTATTGAAACATCCTTGGAGGCCCTAATGCTCCGCGAGGAGTGAAAGGATCTATATAATACATTCCTAAAATTGAAATATCTTATTATAAGAAAAAGAAAACACTTTTATATCATCGTAAGATGATATCGTTTTTATCGTAATTGGATTTATTTTCTGAGAAAGATGAAGCCATTTTTTATTAATGCGCTATGGAAAAATTGTGAAGAAATATATAAATAAGTCTGCGATATTATCACGTTACTATATTAGCGGTTGCTATTAGCTATTATTTTCACAGATTATTGCATTTTTATTATTCTTCTAATAAATGAAGGATAATCGGATAGAAAGCTATTTTAAAATAAAAAAGAAAGAATGCATTTGCAATTCAAGATGGATGCGCAATAATCATGTTTAATTAGCTCACTGAAGTTAGCCGGACAACTTCGACTTTTAATATTTTTTTTTTTACGAATCGATTGTTAGTCGTTTGTTATTGATTGTTAGACTAATTAGAACGTTTGTTAGTTAATAGTTTTTACGTAATCACGAAAATAATTTTTAGTGTTAATTAGTTAGCCGGTAAATATAGAATTCTTTATAATTTTCAGTTCAAACCGGGGTCAATCGATGCGGAATCGTTTGTTAGTTCCGAATATACTAATTAAAACGTTTGTCAGATCACGGTTTCGGTTAAAAACGCAAAAAACTGTATATCGCTTAGCTGCCGGAGAGTGGGGGTGAGACGTAGAATATGTGGTGGTTTCGGAACGCATTTGTCCGAATTGCATTGCCCGATACGTAATAGTTCATCAAAACGAGAAACGTGCTTAAACTATTATCAATTTATTTATCAGATTTGCTTGTGCCTAATACCTGGCTACATTTCACGTGCAAAAATATAGGTAGGTGTAAAATGCAAATTTAATTCTGAACTTAGTAAAAAGTATTCTTGCAATAAAAGAGATATAGATTACAAAAGTAGAGGTAACCTAAAGTTGTATTTGAACAATTACATCAAATTATAGATCTATGAAATATAGAAATAAACTTATATCGTATGTACAAGCAGATATAAGTAATTTTGTCATCGTACGGAAACTCGCAGTTCAAACTAACTATAAAATTGTTTGCAGATGCTTGATATTATTGATGTCATAGTGAATACAGATCAAAGAGGTAGAAAAGCAGTGGAATACCTCATGCATTTCCAAGTAAGTTAGAAAAGCTTTAGCGAAGCTACTTAATCTTGTACAAATCATATTAAAGTACACATTAAGGAAATATAGATATATTTTATCATTTTGTAAGGGTTGGAATCTGTCTTGAGACCGTTGCATGACAGAGGAATATGTGCTCAAAGATACAGAAGAGAATCGTCAACTTCAACGAGATCTAGCACAAAAAGCGCAGCTTCATCTGTACGTATTCCTGAAACTCTAATATTATACAAATTTAATGATTCATTATGAATTGGTATACTATTTTTTTTCTAATGAAACAGGGGTGCTTATTTATATCGCCGCAAACGCAAGAAGAGAAGCCATAAGATGTCAAAGCGCTTAACCGAAACAGAGCATCAAGAACCTCGTCGGAGAGCGAGAAGCGGTAGCTGTCGAGCTGCATCAGCTACGACCGGATCTTCCGAAGATGGCAGTGCAAACCAACACGCTGATTATGATACAGAAGTAAGTTTCATTTTCAAGTTAGGGCTATGGCACACAAAAAAACTTAAGCAGTAAAACTTGAACAGTAAGCGAATCAGCCAATCACAGTCAAGACCTTAAGGCATAAACGTAGGCGCTAGCGAATCTATACTGTTGATTTCCTTACTGTTTAGGTCTTACTGCTTAAGTTTTTAGTCTGATTTTAGTATGTCAATCAATTATCCAGTTTAAATATTTACCATCTTTATTGAAACTATGTTTGAATACTATATTCTTTTAATTTAACAAACAAATTAACTTTACAGGATTAGTAGGCCAAACGTGGAACGTTTATGCAGCGTCTACTTTATTTGTCTTCCAACAAGATGATATTCACTTCAAACTGTATTCAAAGAGATTAAGAGAAGAGGTTGCAAGTATTTTGTCACATGAAGATGTAACTTACGACGCAAAGTTTTCTGTTGTGGAGAATATTATCTCCAGACCAAATAAAGATCATCCAGCAATCAAGGTAAAAGAATCGACACAAAATTTTAATTCTTGATCTTTTATTTAATATCTTATTCAAACATGTATATTAGAAATGCAACAAGTTTAAGTTTGCTTAAAATATATTTTATATATTTTATATATTAGATTGAAGTTAGAGCTAAGACCAATGGTCGTGAAAAAGATGTCGAGAAACCTATTTATAAAGGGATATTATTATTCTGGAGGATAACACACAGCTCGAGGAGCTGCCACTCGAGCGCCCATGTTGTACATCCCCGGCGGTCTATGCTGATTGAGCAGCGGCGCGCCGCCGCGCAATTCTCGTTGACGAACTTCCTCCTGCATCTCCTGCATCTTCGCCTCCTGGCGAATAATGTCGCGCGAGGATTGGGAACGCGATGGTGGTCCTCCATTGTGTTGTTGCATCTGATTGCTGACGGCCGAGTAGCTTTGCTGCTGGCCTGGGGTAACGTACGCAGACGTCGGACGGTCTCGGATGTGGCCACCGACTTCCATGGTAGGAGGACGGTTCAACGAGTTCTGTGAACACCTTAGGAAACCCTTTTGAATGTGCTGAGGATTCCTGCAAGATGCAACGATAAATTTAAAAACTATACAGAACATTTGAGAAAAATCATAAGATTATTCTAAATTGATCTATGCGCACAATGACATCTTCATTCTATGCACGTGTGATCAAGTGCCAAACGTAGTGTAAGAAAAGAAGTGCTTAAAAATATGAAAATATAAGCTGGTTAAAGGTATATAAAAGTTGTACAGTATATCTATACCTGTCATCTGGTTGTTGTGAACTAATTTGTTGTTTCACCGTCGGGTCTTGATTTCGATAAATACTCAGATTCCGATAAAATCGCTCTGCTTCTGTACCCTGTGCATTCAACGGTGCGTTCATGTGCGTCGTATTTGGATTTAAATTAGGCAATGATTGCTGCCTGCTGACCAAGCCAATGGACGGTAAAGTTCCGATTCTCATGGGATCGTACAAATTATGGCTCGACCTAGAATACATTATTGCATATAAAAATACATTATTCTGATAAATATATCGTTTCCTCATGATATTTTACAAACACAATGTACAACTTACAATGACATTATAATATTAAATACATTAACAGATAAAAAAAATCTTTTAATTTGTCCTACATTTTCAAAAAATTGCGCTTTATAATTCCTGAAAATTATTTCTAGTTTGCTTAGAATAAGTTGTATAAAATTTCGTTTAACATAAAAAGGTCTAACGATCTTTTACCGATTTTCGATTATTTTTTTTTAAATCTGCATCACAAGCTATTTGAATTGAGTTAAAGATATATACCTGGAACATAAAGAAGTTGCGCTGTTGATCGTCGCCATAGGGGGTGGTTGAACAGGCGGTGTAACGCTGTGCTGGAAGAAGCTCTGCTGTATCCGGGATTGAACACCTCATGCTGTTGCTTGGTCTTGGTACCCATATCTACGTAAATCCAATTTTTATGTACAAGCGAGTAAACGTATCCTTGCGTACTCTTCTATCAGATACATCTTTATCCTACTTAAATCATCATAAGAGGTAGACGTTCCTCTTATGTTTAATCTATCTAGTGAAACCCGATGAAGCTGCGTGATTCGATAAGAGATAGACGTTCCTCTTATGCTAATCTGTCTAGTGAAACTCGATAAAGCTGTGTGATTCGGGCATGATATTCATACACAAAGCTCGCTCGTACTTACTATGCAATGCCGGGACAGACTTGCTGCTGTGGATTTGCTGTGTTCATCGTCACTCGTTTCACCTATGTAATCAGAAGTACTATTTGTATCCTCTTCTATGTTTACGTCCTATAAATTACAAATGTAATTCTTATAAACTTTTCTTACTTTCGCAGTCCTCGATCTGCAATATAATACGGATAAATTAAATCATGTGGTAAATTAAACCTTTCATAGCGCGGCAACGTTAAGAAAATTACGCCCTCACAACACGATAGTCAAACAGCGTTACACATATTTTTCAAGTTATTGCTACTATCTCTTCCTGTTATTGGATTATAAAAGTTCTGAAACGTCCAAAATCAAATTTGTAACTTAAAAATGAAACTTACTTCTGTATCATAATCAGCGTGTTGGCCTGAATTGCATGCCATCTTCGGAAATTCCGGTCGTAGCTGATGCATACAGCTTGATTGCCACCGCTTCTCGCTCTACGACAAGGTTCTTGATGCTCTGTTTCGATTAAGCGCTTTGACATCTTATGGCTTCTCTTTTTGCGTTTGTTCCAAGAGAGATTCCAACCCTTACAAAATAATAAAATATATTTATATTTCCTTAATGTGTACGTTAATATGATTTGTACAAGATTAAGTAGCTTCGCTAAAGCTTCTCTAACTTACTTGGAAGTGCATGAGGTATTCCACTGCTTTTCTACCTCTTTGATCTGTATTCACAATGACATCAAGCATCTGCAAACAATTTTATAGTTAGTTTGAACTGCGAGTTTCCGTACGATGACAAAATTATTATATCTGCTTGAACATACAATATAAGTTTACTTCTATATTTCATAGATCTATAATTTGATGTAATTGTTCAAATACAACTTTAGGTTTCCTCTACTTTTGTAATCTATATCTCTTTTATTGCAAGAATACTTTTTACTAAGTTCAGAATTAAATTTTCATTTTACACACCTATATTTTTGCACGTGAAATGTAGCCAGGTATTAGGCACAAGCAAATCTGATAAATAAATTGATAATAGTTTAAGCACGTTTCTCGTTTTGATGAACTATTACGTATCGGGCAATTCGGACAAATGCGTTCCAAAACCACCACATATTCTACGTCTCACCCCCACTTTCCGGCAGCTAAACGATATACAGTTTTTTGCGTTTTTAAGCGAAACCGTGATCTAACAAACGTTTTAATTAGTATATTCGGAACTAACAAACGATTCCGCATCGATTGACCCCGGTTTGAACCGAAAATTGTAAAGAATTTTATATTTACCGGCTAAATTAACACTAAAAATTATTTTCGTGATTACGTAAAAACTATTAACTAACAAACGTTCTAATTAGTCTAACAATCAATAACAAACGACTAACAATCGATTCGTAAAAAAAAAATATCATAAGTCGAAGTTGTCCGGCTAACTTCTATGAGGTGTAGCGCTTTATCATCGAGGAGGCTGGGCAACGAAGTCGAAGAACAAATCGCATTTTTGAATAGCGGCCGCTGGCTAACGGCCGCTTTGCTTTACGCTGATCGCGATCATCGACCGAGCCCGTTCTGAGCCGTCAAACAATCAAGCGGCATATACGAAGTACGATGAACAGCAGAACGCATAGCATTAATAGCACAAGGCCGAGTTGCACGGCCTTGTGAAGCCAGTATAATCTGTAACAGATAAGTTTACAGATTAGGGCCGGCATTCATAGTCTCCAAGACCGTCTTAAGTAATGTCTTAAGACGCTAATACGGCTCTGTGATTGGTTCATGACATCTTAAGATTGAACTTAAGACGGTCTTAAATAACTATGAATATCGGCCTAGAATTCGAAAAATGACGCGTAACCTTGCTCCACAAAAAATAGGTGGATAAATTAAAAAATTGGTTAATTATCGTTTTAAGCCAATCGTATCATTTCTAAGAACATTCAGATATATATTTATAGTGAAATAATATGAATAGATGGTATAAGTAATAAAGAAGCAAAAAGTGCGTGTATTCAATATTAACATAGTCATTTAAAATAATTGGAACAATTTAAAATAGTTGTTCAAATGAGTAACATAAAAACAAAAGAAGAGAAATTACATTGTTGCTCACCGAGACGTCGCACGTTGTCGTCTCTAAAATTCCACTGTTTCGTAGTGAAGTACTCCAAACACTTCGTGACTTTGCAAAGTTTCGTCTGTACGCGGACCATTATAGGCCGCGAGCCCTTGAGCCGTGCAAGAGTATCTAAGATATATGCAGGTAGCTTGTGCTGAAATGTCACGCACAATTTGTTCATTACTGCGGAGCTATGACAACGAATGTCCGGATACCAGAACACATTGTTCATCGGGTGTAGCCGGCAATATTTAAGCGATAAGTTGATGAACTGCTTCCAAGTTATAGACTTTTGTTGGCCGGTGCAACAGTTGTAAACCGGGATGGTGTCGGTGCGTTGCGTGGCGGTCTTCCATGCCGCGCAAATCATCAGGTTGATCACAAAGTCGACAGGCACCAGATCCGCCACTTTGTTCTCGTGGCACAGCATAGTTCTGTAAGCAAGAAATCGCGGTTTGTAAGAAAGATTTATTCGCACGAGAATAATGACTTATGAAGGTTGTGAGCGATACTGAAATAACAATATCGGTACGTCAGTATTCATTCTAATTCTATTGTAATATCGATACTGCGATCGCTAATTATGACTGCCCGTCGTCATCTCACCTGAAGAAGCCTTTCCCAAGGGCAGCGATAAGCCCCGTGGGGCCGTTGTAATTGTCCACCCAACCGGCAACCGGTTCTCTGTACGACGACAGCACGATCGATGGCCTGACAATCGCCACCGGTAAAGAACCCCTTTCCAGCTGGAGCATTCGCTCGGCCAATGCCTTGGTATATGTATAGGTGTTTGGTCGGCTGGCGAGCAGATACGGCGTGATTTTGTCAAACATTTTGTCGTCCATCCACTCCGTCAGAGCGATCACCCGATCGGGTTCCTGTCCAACCGGATAAATCTCCTCGACGACATCGGTCTGGTCGCAATTGCAATACGCCGTTGATACGTGAATAAATGCCTGCGATCAAACATTTGCAATTTAGTATAGTCATTTGGTAGTTTTACCTGGAAAGTTTTCCGGGAGTTTTAATATTTGGCATTTTGATAGATTTCGAGGTGCTTTTTTCGAATTTTCACTTTGCCCCCTCGTATCTTTGCCGCTCGCGCCGCCATATTGGAAAAAAGGCGCCCAAAAACGGTTTTTTGACAATATCTCCTTTCCGGTTTATTTTACAATGAAAATAGTTATGTAACAAATTAAACTAGAGGAATTTTCCTACAATTTATGTTTTTATCATTTTTTTGTAAAATAAATAGTTTCGGCGTCCGAGCGCAGCAAAGTTTACTCCAACACGTGTATTGGCGAAAAATACTCATTTCCACATGTTTGTTAAGTTAGCACCCCTCTTCAAAAAATCGAAATGACACGTATTTGAATTACGGCTGCAAGTCAATCCCGGCTCGACGCGGCGGTTCGATAGTTCAAATTGAGCACATCGAAGAGGGAATCCCTCTCTTACCTCCACATTGTGCATGCGGTTGCATAATTGGACCAATCTTTTGGTGCCCAACATATTTATGGTGACCGAGAGCTTCAAAGCCTCGTCCAATTTGACGGTGGCCGCTGAATGAAAGACGATCGATATGGATCGTATTAACATATTTTGATCGTCCGCCGAAATGCCCAACTCCGGCTCCGTAATGTCGCCAGCCACGGGTATGATCTTGGAAAGCTCGCCAGGCGAATCTCGCCGTAGTTTCTGGAAAAGCTGCCAAAAATAATATAATTTAAAATTTTTTTAAATAGCGATCGAAACAGCAAGAGGAAGGTAATATTATTACCGGTCCGTTTAAAAGTTCTTGCAACCTCTCTTGCACATTCTGGCCCTTTTTAGGTCTCATTAGAAGGTAAATGTTTTTAATGTCCGGACACAATCTCAGTAGTTTCTCGACAAGAATCTTGCCCACGAAACCTGTAGCTCCGGTTATAAAAATCGATCTGTTTCTGTAAAAATCCTTCACGGACGTGTACTCACTGCCAGCCATCGTGGCCAATATCAATTATTTGCTGAACGTGTCCTTTAAAAAATATCGAAAAATAATAAATTATAAGATAAATAAAAATAAAAAAACGGTATAGTACTTTTAAAATATATATAATATACAATTACATATCTTTTTAATACAATGATGTGCTTTTTACGATGTTGCTTATATCTATATGTATGTGTTGTTATATATGAATATATTTTATATTAAGCACTCTAAGAATTAAAAGTTGGGAAGAGAAAAAGAAACAAAAAAGCTCGAAAGCGCATGAAATGTAAGACAAGTGAATTATCTAAAGTCTTGTACTATCTAAAGGATTAATATAGAGATTAATAGAGATGATTAATGATGAAAAAAAATTAATAGAGATGATTTAGGGGGATTAACAGTAAGTATAAAGTATAAAGCGCCAAAAAAATAATAAATACACGGAAAAAAAATTTACTTGTTGCAAGTAAATACATTTTCTTGAAATATAATTACTAAATTGAAAGAAATAACAACTTCCAACAATAAATTTTTGTTTTGGTTTAATAAAATATCTCCAAAACAAATAATTTGTCAATGAAGAGAATATTTTATTGAAACAAAAACCCAATTACTTGTCAGTAGAAAATCATTTTATCAAAACTAATAAATGTAATTACTTAAACATTACAGTCTTTAATAAGTAACAAATTTTTGGGAATTTATGACGTAAATACTAGAAATAATTCATTGATTACTTGAATCAATTAATACATATGTATAAACAATTATTTCTTGCCGCAAGTACAAATTTACTTAAAAGAAATAACTCCATACTGTAAACAGTATTATACAACAATAATTTCAAGTAAAAATTTTACTTTACACAAAAAATACGTTTCTAGAACTTACAAATTTATCTTTCTAGTTACAAAAAATTTAGCTTTACTTCACGGAAAAAAAATTTTCTTGTTTTAAGTAAATACATTTTCTTGAATTATGATTTCTAAATTGAAAGAAATAATTACTTCCAACAATAAAATTTATTTTTGTTTCAATGAAATTATCTCCAAAACAAATAATTTGTCAATGAAGAGAATGTTTTATTGAAACAAAAACCCAATTAACAGAATAATAAATTTCTTTCGCCAGTATAGAATAACAATTAAAGTAATTTAAATCAACCGTGACTGGCAATATATGTATATATCGCATTAGCGAGGATTATAACCAGTAGATCGCGCATTCAACTTTTTGCTATTTAAAAATGAGGATTTGCATAAGTACGTACATACGCATGAATTCAAACATAGAACAAATTTTAAATCCAAAATTTTGCAATTGTGGATATTTGCAATTAACATAACGCGTGTTCTGTTTTAGTGTTACTTTTAACTTTGTAACATAAGAATAATTCTGTAAACAGCGCACGGGATAGTACGCGCCAAAGTCCCGGATTGGTGAGAGCCAATTAGGAAACAGCTTTAAGTCATCGATGCAGTATGATACGTCAGATGACTTAAGGGGATCCTGAACCGAAGGCCGAACTCCGACGATGTCGCTGTTTTACCGACAAAATTACCGACAACCCTACAAATTTTCGCACAGCTCCAGCTTTTTAGAATAGATACACCGCCAAGGTTAGAGTTGACAAGTCGTGAAAACATATAAAATGAGATTTTCCCTGAATCATTGATGTATGTACTGCAATCCTGGAGAAGCATTTTCAATTCTGTCAAGTTAACGCGACGCTGTATGAGTACGGATTTTTTCGGTATACAGGTCCCCTATTATTGACATCATCGCAGAGATAGTCAAGAATAGCACCTATTGCACGCACACATACGCACGACACACATACACATCGTATGCTTTATTAGACTTGTAATCTTCATTTCAAGGGTTCAATAATGTTGTTTCGTGTTTTGCAATTCAGGAAAACTTGTTTTCACGTTCGTACAAACGGTATATCTTTTATATGAAACACATCTTGTGATGAATTGACAGGCCGTCTGCCAACTAGACGCCATATTGAGGTAAATGAAAATAAGGAAATCTGTAGTTCCGTAACTTTTTCTCGTTTTCCATATAAAATGAGATTTTCCCTGAATCATTGATGTATGTACTGCAATCCTGGAGAAGCATTTTCAATTCTGTCAAGTTAACGCGACGCTGTATGAGTAGAGACTTTTGTCGGTAAAACAGACGGGTTCAGGATCCCCTTAAGGGGATACATCAATGATTCAGGGAAAATCTCATTTTATATGTTTTCACGACTGGTCAACTCTAACCTTGGCGGTGTATCTATTCTAAAAAGCTGGAGCTGTGCGAAAATTTGTAGGGTTGTCGGTAATTTTGTCGGTAAAACAGCGACATCGTCGGAGTTCGGCCTTCGGTTCAGGATCCCCTTAAGGGGATCCTAAAGCTCCGACGATGTCGCTGTTTTACCGTCAAAATTACCGACAAATTGACAAATTTTCTGGAAGCTCCAGGTTTTTTTTGACTGCATGGAATGATAAATCCTTCTCCAGAATTAAAGTATAAACGCAAACGGATACGGGTGTGATCGATTTTACGCAGAGGAAGAAAGAAAGTATAATGACATTTATATTTACGTTTAGGGTGGATACACCGCCAAGGTTAGAGTTGACAAGTCGTGAAGACATCAACTTTATACACAAATTTGGTAGCTTTCATGCACAATGCAAACAACACCCCGCATCCGTTGGAGTGTCTACTTTAATTCTGCAAAAGGAATTATAATTCTATACAGCCAATAAAAATCTGGAGCTTCCAGAAAATTTTCGGTCTGTATACGCCCGAGATTTCCATGATTTCGCAGAGCTCCAACTTTTTATTGGCTGTATAGAATTATAATTCCTTTTGCAGAATTAAAGTAGACACTCCAACAGACGCTGCTCTGTTGTTGCATTGTGCATGAAAGCTACCAAATTTGTGTATAAAGCTGATGTTTTCACGACTTGTCAACTTTAACCTTGGCGGTGTATCTATTCTAAAAAGCTGGAGCTGTGCGAAAATTTGTCAATTTGTCGGTAATTTTGACGGTAAAACAGCGACATCGTCGGAGCTTTAGGATCCCCTTAACATGCGATGTAAAGCTGACAGAGCAAAGTTAAACGGCCGGATTGCTAGGAATGCAGAGAAGTAATGCAATATTAACAGTATAGTTATATGAGATATAAATAAATAAATAAACATAAATAAATATAAATAAATATAAATAAATATAAATAAATATAAATAAATATAAATTATAAATATAAATTATAAATTATAAATAAATATAAATAAATATAAATTAATAAATATAAATTTTTTTTTTTTCATAAAAAAGGAATTCATGATATTTGATTTTTAGTATTATAAGAATTTGTCATTGTCAAAAGAAGAATTACAAAAACGGAAGAATCAATGCTCGCGACATCGACACAAATATGAGCGACCAAATACACCAGAAGGTATAATATTTTATTTTATTATCACTTTTTTACGTTATATATTATTATTTATTTTAATCCTTGCCTTGCGGCTTAGGATAACTTTTTTTACGTTATATACAATAAATATAATGTTTTTAAAGGTTTTTGGGATCCGGATTTTCCTGAGACATCAGGCAATTATTGACATAGAATAAAAGGTAAAAATATTCGCATAATGTTAACATCATACTCCTCATCAATTTGATGTCACTTTGACATTATTTTGATTAGGTTGTTTTCATTGATGGGGTATAATTATGTATACATATAATACAATTACGGAAAAAATAGATGATAGCTCAATAATGTATTTTTAATTACTCTGCATACCAAATTTTTTAGTTAGTTCAATAATTTATTGGCTGGATTTACAATGCTGTAAGTGACGCGACTATTGTTGTTTGAGATTAGAAAATTTAGAACCATTAAATCAATATAAATATATATCAATAAAAGTCAGAAAAATAAATTTTAAATTTTTATAAACAAGCTTGAATATTAAAATTAATTTAACTTTAATTTAAAACACTGTTTTTAATATTTCTCAAAGAAAAATTAAAAATCTCGTTTCTTTGTGTATGTAGATTTTAACTCCACTTGATACTTACAGAGTCTAACCAACTGTACTTTGTTGGTGTGATCAAGAAATTGGTTGCCTAAAATATAAGAAATGTTTCACGGTCAATTTAACCGAACTTTTTTCTGTCTCAATAAATTATATTTCTTTCCGTGTGTAATTAAACATTTATTATATTAAGCTTAGAAATATGACAGGTAATTTATTATTATAGGTATGCAAAAGAAAATGTTGACTATAATGAATGGTTTCTCGAAGAAGTGAGATATTATGATAGCAAAAATGGATCGGATGGAAAAAAATGGTATTAAGCATGGACGTAATGTAATTGATGCTGCTGTGATAGAAAAAATGACAAAATATTTCCCTATCAATGATGAAAATAAAACCTTTGCTGCAGTTGAAGAAAAATTGAAGATGGAACGAAATTTTTTTAATAACGTGGTAACATTTCAAAACATGCATAAATAATTTTTATTTTATTTACCACATTATATTATTTGTAACATTCTTTATTAAGAATATAAAGTTACTTATTATTTTTCACATCCTTACTTACTCACACACATTATCATTCATCCCCATTCACCTCCCTATCCCTAAATACTAAAATACACTTCACAAGTCCTAACATACCTATCCAAATATTTTATTGTTCATGTACATAAGGTATTCAGAATTTTAATTATAATTTATTTTTTTTAGTTTTCTTATACTAACATATATGTATATGTTCTAAAAAATTTATAAATTTTGTAGGTATTATACATGAAGAGCAAAGGTAGCAATACGTCTCACGACTTAATTTTATTAAACTGTTATGTTCCCTAGATAGCACGTTTTCCTATATCTTGATTCCTGTATTATGATACCTATAGGTACAACAATCCAATATTAGCTTGCATCACGTGCAGAAAATATGAATTTTATGACGACTAGACATCACAGACGCGCGCTTTGCGCGCGCTATTTAGCCTTGATTATACTATTACTTACACTATTAACCCTTGATACACACAACTGTCGAAATATACAATGACAGTCGCTCACGAAGTACCTAAGCGCAACAAGAGAACCAATCCGCATTGCTATAAATAGCCGCGTTATAGCGGCTTCAACATTTCGATATCTACATTCGAGTTCGATGGCCTTTCTTAGAAGTGGAATTTGGGTCACACACTTCATAGAAAATCTTCGAGAATTGAAATTTGGGAGTATACCTATCTCTGACTTTTATAGCCCGATTTACATTTTATTGATACTGCGTACGTTACAACCATTTTGCCGCATAATTAATTTTTACTGAGAAACCTCAGTACCTAACTGTTGCGTAAACGACGTAAACGGTAAACAATAAATTAGAAATGTCAAGGTGATATCTCCAACCATTGAGGAGAAATGACTGGAAATCTGAATGGTAATGGTGTCGTAAAACGAAGTTTCGTATCTGAAACGAAGAATGTTACTTTTATTGAAGTTTTGGAGTATACCTATCTCTGACTTTTATAGCCTGATTTACATTTTATTGATACTGCGCACGTTACAACCAGTTTGCCGCATTAATTTTTACTGAGAAACCTCAGTGACTGTTGGGTAAACGACGTAAACGGTAAACAATAAATTAGAAATGTCAAGATGATATCTCCAACCGTTGAGGAGAAATGACTGGAAATCTGAATGGTGATGGTGTCGTAAAAACGAAGTTTCGTATTCGAAACGAAGAATGTTACTTTTATTAAGTCTTATAAATGTGTAATGTGTCTTCAGTCTTGAATTAAACAACTTGATTTAAACGATAAGAGACGACATAAAAGAGCGTATTCAGAAACATGCCGATCGCTAAGTGATGCTGAAATCCTTCGAGTTATAGGTAAACATCAGAGCTATAGATATACAGGGTGTTACTAAAAGACCGTCCACTAACTACATAACAGTATTCCTTGTCAAAAACTGACAATGAGTCGAAAAGTCCTGAACCATTTTTTTCTATAATGCTTAACAGAGCAGTAATCATTGAGTAAAGTTAGTCCAACCAGCGCCGTTCTATAGCCGGGCGGACGTCGGTGAGCCGCGCGCCTGATAGTGTGCGTAAGCGCTCCGCCGCGCGCGGCGGCACGGCCGCGCTATCCCTTCGCGCGTGTCGCGTATAATATTCTTACGCATTGTAATAGGTAATAGAAATAATTTTTTCTTGCACTAAAAATTACTTTTTACTCTTGTCAGAAGTACCTCCTTGCAGAAAATTTTGATAACGAATAAAACTTTCACTGAGATATAACCATTATTAACATATGAAAATTTAAACAAATACAACAAATTATACTGTGTATTTTACAATACAAAATTTTACAATACAAAAATTATTTTTTAAACAATCCGTTTCGTTATATATCTTTGCGTTAACTTAAATTAAATTATAAGACAAAGCACTTATTGAATCTTTCTACGAGTTTCGCCCAGGTACTCAGAAGTAATAAATTTTTAAGAGGAATTTACTGTAACAATTAGATATTTACATAATCTCGTACTCGAAAGAAAATACATTAAAAATATTATTAAAAAATAAAGTATTGAAAAATAAAAATAAAAAATTTTTTCTTTTATGAGAAAAAAAATTTATTCTAAGTCATAAATAACGCTGTCCAGATGTACAATCTTTTTAAACTTAAGGCAAATAAGAGCAAACGGCCGTGCGAACAATATTAATTTTTATAGCAAATAATAAATAATAACACGTTTAATAACTTAAAACAAAATACAATACAAACATTTCTGTCTTAGTTTAGACGCATAAATAAAAGTGAAATGTTATCGTATTTATAAAACATTGGTCAGCGGTAAAGTTGTTGGAAAAGGTTGAACATAAGGTAAATTACGTGATAACTGCTGTCTTTTAAATAAAATGAAATTGAAAAGTTAGCTGCAATTTGTATGTTTTTTCATAAAGATGTAAAATTCACTTATCAGACAGTATAATATCAATTTTTACAGTATAATATCATCTCGGTGATAATCTACCGTGTCTGGTTTCAGTAACAAAACAATGCTTATGAGTAAAAATCAGCGCCCGGATTGAAGGCCGATGCTCAAACGTAAGGGGAAATGAGTACAGAGACAATATCATGGAGCATCATATAACAAAGTAACACTAATAAATAAATAAAAATAAGTTCATAAAGAAACAGACTACAGTTGCCAATTATGTGGGTCTCTTGACAATAGGAAAGTAATCATTAGAAAGATTTTTTATTCACTAATTTATTTATTAATTTATTTTTTTATTTACTAGTGTTATTTTGTTATATGATGTTTTATGTTATTTGTATGTACTCATTTCACCTTGCGCTTGAACCTAGACCTTCTGTCCGTACGCTGATCTTAACTCATAGGCATTGTTTCATTACTGAAACGAGACACGGTAAATTATCACGAGATTGATAGTACACTGTCTGTAAGTGAATTTACATTTTTATGAAAAAACTTTTCCAGTTGCAGCTAATCTTGTAATCTTTTATTATTTAAAAAGCAGCAGTTAGTCACGTGATTTAACAAATGTTCAACCTTTTCTAACAACTTTACCGCTGACCTATGAATATGATAACATTTCACTTTTAAGCCCCTTGCACAATGCTAGGCAACAGGCAATAGGAACAGGGAACAGAAATGAAAAACCTTGTATCTATGCAGAATAGACGATGACACAGGCAATAGACACAGAATTTCCGTCACGTGGGAAATTCTGTGCCTATTGCTAGTTGCTAATCAATCATAGCGTTCGAATTTTTTAGGTTTGTATTGACGAATCTTTTGTTATTTCTTGTTCCTGTTGCCTGTTGCCTGGCATTGTGCAAGGGCCTTTATTTATGCGTTGTTAACGATTTGATTTAAAATTATTGTAAAATATTACAATAATATTACAATAAAGAGGGTCTAAACTAAGGCTGAAGCGTTTGTATTGTATTTTGTTTTAAGTTATTAAATGCGTTATAATTTATTATTCGCTATAAGATCAATTTAAGATTATTGTAAAATATTACAATAATATTACAATAAAGAGGGTCTAAACTAAGGCTGAATCGTTTGTATTGTATTTTGTTGTAAGTTATTAAATGCGTTATAATTTATTATTAGCTATAAGATTGACGTTTTGCTTTTATTTGCCTTATAAGTTTCAAAAAGATTTATTCTCTCTTTATAATATTAAACAAAATTTTCTATTTAATATTTTAAAGATTAGGGGAACGTAGAGAAGGAATGTTTTATTTATATTTGCGAATAAAAAGTTTCCTGTCGTTTTGAAATATTAATAGCCCTGATAAGGACTGTTTTGTAGTGAGCTGCTTGCTCTGAAAAGAGCCGGTTTAATCCTGAAAAGAACTGCAACGCATGAAATTGCTAGCCATAAAAAGAACAGTTTCTTAGTCCTGAAAAGGACTTTTTAAAATAAATCTTCAAAATAAGTCCCGCAAACCACAATGCATGCTTCCACACGAAGAATTAAATTTTTCTCGTACGCATTGAAGCATCGGTCCATCGACAGTTTGGACAGGTATTTGTATTTTTATCAATTTCATGCGTAACAGTCTTTTTTAGGACTAAACAACGACTCTTTACAGAACAAGCAGTTCACTGCAAAGCAGTCCTTTTCAGGACTACTAATATTTCAAAACATCAAAAAATTTCTCATTTACAAGGATAAATAAAGCATTCCTTCCCTACGTTTTCGTAATTTGCAAGATATTAAACAAAAAATTTGGTATAATGTCATAAAAAGGATAAATCTTTTTCTTATAACGAAAGATCTCTAATTATTTTTCAATACGTTTTAATATTTTCTTTTAAGCATGAGTTTACTTAAATATCTAATTGTGTTAAAGTAAATTTCTTTTTAAAAATTTACTACTTCTGAGTAACTGGGCAAAACTCGTAGAAAGATTCAATAAGTGCTTTGTCTTATAATTTAATTTAAGTTAACGCAAAGATATCTAACAAAACGGATTGTTTAAAAAATAATTTTTGTATTGTAAAATTTTGTATTGTAAAATACACAGTATAATTCGTTGTATTTGTTTAAATTTTCATATGTTAATAATGGCTATGTCTCGGTGAAAGTTTTGTCCGTTATCAAAATTTTCTGTAAAGAGGTACTTCTGACAAGAGTAAAAAGTAATTTTTAGGGCAAGAAAAAATTATTTTTATTATTACAATGCGTAAGAATATTATACGCGACGCCGCCGAAGGGATAGCGCGGCCGTGCCGCCGCGCGCGGCGGTGCGCTCACACACACTATCAGGCGCGCGGTTCACCGACGTTCGCCAGGCTAAAGAACGGCGCTGAGTTGCATTGAATTTGTTAGAAGAATATTCTTGACTATGGTCTAAATGGAAATGTAAAAAACAAAAAAAATATGGTAAATGTTTACAATTAGGGCCCCAACGAGAAATCAATCGCCACTTAAATATGTTGTAGGGGAGGTCTTTCTGAGTAATTCTACGCAAGAAAAAAGTGGGGAACGGCATTGGTTTAGAAGATATAGCAAATTGAAATTTGCTTAATCAACAGTTATTTTGAGTATTTGAGATATATATATGAGAGACTACTATACCAAAGTACATGCGTGGACAGAGGAGCGCGTTCCACACAAGTCGGGGGTTGCGGGGGGTCGCCCCCCCCCACCCGCACACCCTCCCTCCCAAACCTGTATAGGGTGGACCTCGCTTCAACTTACAAAGCGCATACTTATAAAGCTCGTCACTAACCTATAGGTTATTGGCGCGCTTTACAAGTATGTGCTTTGTATGTGCTTCAACTTACAAAGCGCATACTTATAAAGCGCGTCACTAACCTATAGGTTTATAATATCTAATAAAAAGCATTAAAATTCTGAAATTTCAATTTGCTATATTTTCTAAACCAATGCCGTCCCCCACTTTTTTCTTGCGTAGAATTACTCAGAAAGACCTCCCCTACAACATATTTAAGTGGCGATTGATTTCTCGTTGGGGCCCTAATATTGTAAACATTTACCAAAAATATATAAAAAGACAGAAATTTCGTGTTATCCTCAATAATTTAATTTAAAGGATGATCTATATAAAAAAAGTAACAGAGAACGCAAAAAAGTAATTCTCTTACAAGGTTTTATTTCTTATCATGAATATAATGCTTTATTGATCACACTTAGGTATGTAAGTATCGGCCAAGCAATGAAAATATCGCTGACAAAATATTTGGTAGAAACTTTAATATAGCTCATAGATAAGGACAGTTGGATTAAATTTTTTAAAAGAACATTCTTGTCTAAGATTTTTGTGCACATAATGTAACCATTTCCAACGTTTTCCTCTAAAATGTCTCATCTGCTCGGATATTGCATCCCGATCCGACATCCTTCTCGATTAACGGATTACATTACTCGCACCTTCTTCCGTTTACAAACTACTCATCCCCGCGGGCAGTCCAGCCTGCCGCGCGATGATCCTACGAGCAATCCATAGCTTTCAGGTGCGCGCAACGAGGAACGTCAGCGCGTATTCATCGTCTCTGAATTCCGAATAAATACGGCGAGCGATATATCCATATATTAGAAAGTCAGTGGCGCCCTTGGTGTGCACCGTGGCTTCCCGGCGAGCGCGAGAACACACTCGTCCTCGCGCGCGCGCACACATGCGACGGAAACGTGAGAGAGATTCCCCGATGAAGAAGAAGCGGTACATCGCGTAAAGCCCCTTGCACAATGCTAGGCAACAGGCAATAGGAACAGGGAACAGAAATCAGAAACCTTGTATTTATGCAGAATAGACGATGACACAGGCAATAGACACAGAATTTCCGTCACGTTGGAAATTCTGTGCCTATTGCCTGTTGCCAACCAATCATATTGTTCGAATTTTTTAGGTTTGTATTGACGAATTTGAAGTTATTTCCTGTTCCTATTGCCTGTTGCGTATAAGCCTTGTGCAAGGGCCTTAAGGCAGGAGGGAAGGTGGCCGGCCATTAGGGGCTCTAAGCGTTTTTTAACCGGATTACGGGAAGAACGTATCGAGTGTCGGACGCGCAACAATGACGCGGGCAAACATTTCCGTGTAAGAATTTGATGCACTTAACGCTAAGCTACCGCAGCAGCTCCCGGATTATCAAGTTCTGTCAATCCGCTTTGAATCTAAAAGTGTAATGCTAAGTCTTCGATGTCGAGACAAATCAAGTAGACATTCGATCAGGAGAATTTAAACATTGATAATTTTGACATTGATTTGAAATTTACCTCTTAATCTCTGTGTTACGTGTATGTTTACGTAATGCTAAATATGTCTTTTACTATTTTTAAACTCTTAACGTGTTGTTATATTTTTGAATTACGGTAACATAAAATGCTGAATTGGCGTGTCTACACAATGAGAAATGATAGGTCGGAAAGACGACTATTAGACGACTACGTCGTCTATGATTGATATTAATAAGCATTTCGACTAGGGGTTCTAATCATTCGAAGGTTCGCAACTTTGAAGCTTCAAAGAATCCGAAGAAACGAAGAGAACTTCGAATATTGAAGTTTTCGAATTTTTCGAAGCGATTCGAAGAATCGAAGAATCGAAGTTGCGAAGTTTCGTAGTTTTCGAATTTGTTGACCCCAAAACCCTAAACAGTTATATTTAAACTTCTATGTAATTTCAAAATTTTTAACTCAAAAACCTAATACGAAACTTGAGATGCACATGCTGAGTTGCTGCAGAAATAAATTAACATCAAATCACGGACGGTCGTATACACAGGTCTTTCGACTCTGGCGGATTTTAGTGGCGGGGGTAGCTCACTTATTGAAGCAGACTTCACCCTATAACTAGATAAGTAGCGACACGTGGTAGCGATGTCATAAATTTATATATATATATAAACAAAAATGGATTCTGTCTCTAATGTTATCTATAGCTCTGATGTTTACCTATAACTCGAAGGATTTCAGCATCACTTAGCGATCGGCATGTTTCTGAGTACGCTCTTTTATGTCCTCTCTTATCGTTTAAATCAAGTTGTTTAATTCAAGACTGTTATGCGCATTGAGCATATAGTTTTGTTTTGTTACATATACTATAGAATCTCAGAAATAAGTATGCGCATTTATCGATAAAAATACGTTCTGGGGGTCGATCATGTATCTTGAAAAAAAGTGAAAATTACAAAGGTGAATAGATTAACTAGATTTTGATCAATAAAATCGTAGATACTCTAATAAATCTGCTCAATTTTGTAATTTTCACCTTTTTTCAGCGCTGTTACGTTAGTTCTATTCTTTTGTTTGTTTTTCTTCGAAGAACTTCCTGAACTGGTGCACACTAGTACAATAAGTAATAAGACAAGTGTAGACAAGTGTATTTTGTTCAAAATGTATAAGTATATATACTATATATACTATAAGTACATAAGTATATTTTGTTCAAAATTTTTTTACTTAATAATATTTATCTCTTACAATACCTATAAAAGATAAATTAATGGGCAAGATAAACGTATACGTTTCTTTAGTCGTCTAAATAAACGCCTTATAAACATTTAAATAAATGTCTCATAGTCGTCTAATTCAAGTGACACAAAAACGTTAAATTGATCAAATTTTCGACGTCTCCATCAACCGGTATTTTAGACTTCAATTCACCGTCTTTTCAACCAATCATTTCTCACTGGGGCAGGGCCTAAGTATCTGTACTACGTTCTCCCCCATTTCTGGCTGACCTTTCCTAATTTCTAGTAATCCACCTGAATCCTGGGTGGGGGTTTGAATGTAACATATATATAAGACAAGTTTTCTTCTAGTCTTCAGTCTTCGAAGTGACGGTTGACGAAGGATACTATTAATATACATCGCATGGGAGAGATGTAAGTACATTATTTGTTTTTATTTTAATGAATTGTTTTGTTATATTAAATGTAATAGTTACTATATATTAATTTACTATATTATCGTCAAAAAGAGCTGATAGATTAACACTAAATTTTATGCCGTGTAACGCATATTTTTCTTATTTAATAATTATAAAGAAAATAAATGATAAAATTATACAAAAAAGAAAATTACATGTAAATGTTCGAAATTTTGCTAATTTTATTTTTTCACGTATTTTGACGTAAAACTATGTTTTTCCCCGGGAAGGTGGGATAACTTCGGATGCACAACTCCAACGTTTTCTTGTAATGTTTTCATGTAATAAATGTTTCTCAAAAAGTATTAAAAGAAAAAAAAGAAGGGAAAAGACGTAGTTCTACGTAGAAAGATATGGGACAGTAGTAACTGTGCCTGTTATTTTTGAATTTACGTATTTGTCTTCTGTTAAAATAACAAATTGGGACATCTAAAATGTGTTAATTTATTTATAAAATTTTTCCATTTAACGTTTTCTTCAAATTAATAAGTTTTATTAAATATATAATAATTATTCACAAAATAAATTATTTTTATTAATATAAAACAGAATTAACACGAGAAAGATAAAAAGGCAGCAGAAAGAATACTAAAAAGAGATTGAAAAAGAGATAAAATAAACAAATAGAAAGGGCAAGCTACGCAGAAGGAAGAAAAAATAAAAAAAAGTAAAGAAAAAGTAAGAAACGCAACTATAATCTGTTATGTTGTATGTATATATGTATATATATGTATAAAATCTAATATACAAACGAGTCAACGTATTAACCTCGGGTTTACGTCAAAATTTTTTGTATTATATGTCTTTTCAAATAATATACTAAGATAAGACGGGACCCTCGATAATTACAATTTAAAAAATTTTTTTTTACAACAATAAATTTCATTTATTATTCTATCAAGTAGCTCTTGCTAAAAAACAAATTACATTATCAATATAAAGGAATAAGCCATATACGGTCCGAGCTTGGATCTAAGGCAGCTTAAATATTATTTTTTATATATAAATTAAATACGCGTATTTTTCCAACATATTACACTGCGCGCCGATTACTTTCGGACTTAAAAAGCTATTCGAACCCTGGCTGGGGTAATATTTTTCGCAATAAGTTCTTTATAGTGATTTTAATATTAAATTGATATCGATTTAATTAGGGAAAGGAGAGAGAATTTCTAATGTTCCAATAATAGCTGTGTTTTAAGTCCAAAAGTAATCGGCGCGCAGTGTAATATGTTGGAAAAATACGCGTATTTAATTTATATATTAAAAATAATATTTGAGCTGCCATAGATCCAAGCTCGGACCGTATATGGCTTATTCCTTTATATTGATTTATATCTTATCGGTCCTAACATAAAGTATTAAATTACATTATATTAAAATAAATAAATTCTATAAATTTAAGTCTTAAATTCTGAGTTATAAAAAAAAAAGATGTCAAAAATAATTCAAAATTATATTTAAAAAGAACTTTATCGACCATTATCGAAATCTAAACTAAATTTCTTTTTAACTATAAATATTTTATTAATTATACCATACATATGTTATACATGTATTATTTGTTATGCCAATATCAAAATCAATTAATTATTATTATGTTTTTATTAAATTGATGACATACTAACAGTGGGATACTTATTATTTTTTAATTCTTCTGTTTCGTTCAATTAGTTATTAAATTCTTCCACGTATCATGAAAACAGATTAACAATCAAATGACATATAAAGATTGACAAAAAAACCAGCAACTTATTTACCCTATAAGTTTGTATTCGATCGTGTGTACCGAGAAAGACATAATAATCTTCCAGAATAACTATAAAAGAATACTAATGTTTATTTCTACTAATGTAGATTAACTTTAATCTTGGTTTACCTTACATTTTATCTTTTTCTAGTCCAAAGAATTAGAAAAATATAAAAAGTTAAATCAAAATTGAAATTAATCTGCATTGAAAGAAATAGATAAACATAAATTTTTCCCGTTAATAAAGATTTATTTATTTATTTATAAAGATGCATTTAAGTGAGGAAAATGTATTCAAAAGAAATGAAGATGAAGTAATTAAGTATATTATACATAAAAGTAAGTTCTCTTTATACAACGTTTAAACAAAATAAATTGTTTAATTGAAATAACTATTGTAACATCTTTTATATGAATTTACCGTTTTAGATTGAAATATTATGTTTTGTAGGTATTCATGAGACCAGTTTTTTAATAGGAGCTGATGCTCCATTGTATCAAAACGGCCTTTCGCTAGACGTAAGACCGCAAAGAACTTAGCCATATTGGGTTTGTACAAAAGACGAAGAGACTTAGCTATCTGACCATTCTGACCGTGGTGGCTTGTGTAATTGACATAATTGTGTTTGTTTGTGCATATTGCTACGGCGTGTTGTATGTTGTATCTATTGGAATTGGAATACAGAATAAGTAAATATGCATAAAAGGTCACACCTCACCGATTTTATCCCCACTTAAATATGTTGTAGGAGAGGTCTTTCTGAGTAATTTTGCGCAAGAAAAAAGTGAGGGTCGGCATTGGTTTAGAAGATATAGCAAATAGAATTTTCACAATTTTAATGCGTTTTGTTAATAATTTGTTAAAGAAGAGAATAGTTGGTTCATTTTATTTACTTATTAATTATGGTTAAAGCAGAAAATACTTTATATTTATGGTTTCTAACATATAAAATTGTACAGAAAAGTATAGAATATATACAATTGTATATGTTAGAAACCATAAATATAAAGTATTCTCTGCTTTAAGCATAATTAATATGTAAATAAAATGTACCACCTATTCTCTGCTTTTAAAAATTATTAACATAACGCATTAAAATTGTGAAAATTTAATTTGCTATATCTTCTAAACCAATACCGTCCCCCACTATTTTCTTGCGTATAATTACTCAGAAAGACTTCCCTTACAACATATTTAAGTGGCGATAAAATCGGTAAGGTGTGATCTTTGATGCATATTTATATCTATTCTGTATTCCAATTCCAATAGATACAACATACAACACGCCGTAGCAATGTGCACAAACAAACACAATTATGTCAATTACACAAGCCACCACGATCAGATAGCTAAGTCTTTTCGTCTTTTGTACGAACCCAATAATATGGCTCGCCACTCGCTTATTCAAACTTTCAAACTCAACACACGAGTCACGACTCACGACACGCGAACAACGCTGCTACCACCCGCATTACTGCAATTACTTTTTTTAAGAATGTTGTCGTCTTGTCGTTTGTATACCATAAACTAAAAAGAGAACTTAATAGACCCGGCCTAAAGTAACGATATAAGTAACGGTTAAATTCGTTACCGTTACTAAAAAAATGTAACGCGTTACCGTTACAGTTACTATTGAAAATAAGTAACGCCGTTATCACATCGTTACTGAAATACTAGACTTTGTTTCAGTATACTACTTCTATCTTCTACAAATTGTTACATGATATTATAGGATATTTTTAAAAAAATAATAGTTATTTATTTACACTACATTTACATACCACATATGGGATAAAAATAATTATTCTCGTCAATCTGATATTGAAAATATCCTTGAAGGCACTCGTGTTCTGCTTTTATGTAATATACTTAATTATATACTTCATCTTTATTTCCTTCAAATACATTTTCCTCGCCTAAATGCATCTTTATAGGGTTCTTCAGTTTTTCGGATCTGCAAGGTTATGTGTCTTCATTGGTACCTACACACAATCAACATGGCAGTAGCATTAATGTTTCAGCGTTTGAGCGATATGCTTCGTAGTTGAAATAATTCAAACTAAAAAATTATAGCCGTTGGATTACGAGCAACAAATCCGTCGCTTGAATCGCTTGTTTTAGCAGCACGTGAAATTGTATCTTAACAGTAAAGCATCTTTCATTAAATGCATCTTTTAAATTTTAAGTATAAAATAAAGCCGTTAAACATTACAAATAAAAATTGATTTGTGAATTAAAGCTTGTATAATTCACAAATCAAATTTTAATTAGAAATTAAATCCGATACACATCATAAATAAGAATTGTTTTTGAATTAAACCCTGTGTAATTCACAAATCAAATTTTAATTATAAATTAAAATAATATAGTATGTCATTTTACTTGGTCACTAGTAAAATTTTTTTTTTATAAAATAAAAAGTTGGATTGTATTAGAAAAATATAAAAAGTGCAATAACTTTTTATACTTATGTTTTTGATTAGATGGCTTTCCATTTACAAGCGTACACTCATTACCAATTTGCAACAGTTGTATATGTTGTTTAATAACTATAATAAATACACTTTTCTTTAATATAAAAATTATAGTTTTTATTAATATTAAACAGAATTAGCACGAGAGAGATAGAAAGGCAGCAGAAAGAATACAATAGAAAAAAAAAGAAACGAAGAAGAGATTGAAAAAGAGATAAAGAAAATAAAACAAAGGTCAAGCTAGACAGAAGGAAGAAAAAACGAAAAAAAGGAAAAAATAAGAAAGGTAACTAAAATCTGTTATATATATGTGACATTCCACGTCAAGTGGCGCCTCCCTCTGTCCAAAAATAGAAGCGACTTTAAATATTGAGTTTGGACTTAAAATGTTCGTATAAGCAAGGGCTTTCGAAATTTAAGTGGCCTTTTTGAAAAACTCCATAACCCCATGACCCCATAAGCAAAATAACCCAAAAACCTGATGAAGTAATCTTACAATATGATTTATACGACTTGTCTCATCTCATTAATCGCTTTTATTAAGCTGTTTGGCCCTAAAACCCTCATAAACTATTAACCTTATGACCCCTTAATCTTATAACCCTCATTATAAATTTCTAATGTTCCAACAATAGCTGTGTTTTAAGTCCGACAAATAATCGGCGCGCAGTTTAATAGTTTGGAAAATACGCGTATTAAATACATATTGAAAATAATTATATTGAGCTGCCTAAGATCCAAGCTTGGACCGTATGGCTATTTCCTTTGTATTGATTTATATCTTAACGGTCTTAACATATATTGTTTATTCACGTTGCCTGAGAAAGACGTTCAAATTATTGTTATCCGGTTATTGCGATAAATATTACCACATGCCCCGGTAGTCGAATTGGTAAGACGCCCGAACGGAATGCGGAGATTCCAGGTTCGAACCCTGGCTGGGGTAATATTTTTCGCAATAAATTTTTACAGTGTTTTTAATATTAAATAGATATCGATTTAATTAGGGATGGAAGAGGGAATTTCTAATGATCCAACAATAGCTGTGTTTTAAGTCCGACAAATAATCGGCGCGCAGTTTAATAGTTTGGAAAATACGCGTATTAAATACATATTGAAAATAATTATATTGAGCTGCCTAAGATCCAAGCTTGGACCGTATGACTATTTCCATTGTATTGCAAAATAATATAATTCGTCGAGAATGTTTTAAAAATTCAAGCTGTAAGGTGTTGTGCTAAATAGGAGTATGGAGGGGTAGTTTTCTGATAATAGGGGTGGAGCAACAAAATCGGGATTGATGAAAATGTGAAGCAACAAAATCAGAATAATATAATCCGTCAAGAATGTCTTAAAAATTCGAGCTGTAAGGAGTTGTGCTAGATAGGAGTATCGGGGTGTAGTTTTCTGATGATAGAGGTGGAGCAACAAAATCGGGATTGATGAAAATGTGAAGCAACAAAATCAAAATAATATAATCCGTCGAGATATTTCTTGAAATTGGAATTTTGACAGTGTTTTGCTAGATGGGATTAATTAGGGGTAGTTTTCTCATGGTAGGGGTGGTGCAACGGATGTGGGAATGGAGCAACAAATTAGCAACAAAATAGCACTAAATAAATATGACCTTGTTTTTTAATTTGTTTTTTTTTCATGTGGCTGTGCTAACTTAAACTTAAGCTAGCACAGCCACTGTTTTTTCCGAAATGGCTGCAGCAACAAAATCCCGAATAGAGCAACAAATTAGCAACAAAAAAGCACTAAATTTCTGTATATGTTTTGTTCGATTATGCTAAAGTGGCTGTGTCAGCTTAATAGACGTATGCTTCCCGCGCACTGCGCAAGACGCAGTAGCCGTTGAGCCTCGTTGCAGTTCGGTGTTGGGTCAGTCTGACCCATGTGTGACTTACGTGTCGGTATACATAAATTCAATAATGGCGTACAGTTCGGAAGGGCATAAGGCTCATATTGGATGATAAGTTGACAGCAACCGAAAAAGCAAGACCAGAATTGAGCAAAAGAGCGAGATGCTCCCTGTGCCCGAGTAAAAAAGATAAGAAAACAAAAAGTCAGTGCCCCAGTTGTTCGCGCCCCATGTGCGACGACCATTGGGCATATATTTGCACTGAATGTGCCGGACAAGACTAAAATCATTAGTTTATAAATAAATGTGACGACTATTTCAATTTTCTATAAAAAATTAATTTATTTGTAATTTTTCAACAAAAATTGTCGATTTTCTTTACTCAAAAAACCACCTCCGTCACCTAGCGAAATAAATACCTTTTTTAAATGGTACACTAATATAAAAATTTTTTCTTTATTTAGCTCTGTTTCAAGAACATAATTGTAAATTTTTAGCAAAAAATATTAAAAATTAAAAAAGTAGTGAATTTTTTCGTAAAACTCAGTTTTTTTAAAAACACAAATTTTTTGCGAATTTTTTAAATATGTTAACAATTCCTGAGGCACTTCTTTTTTTATAGCAATCAATTTAGCAATATCGCAAGTACATTCGAGAATTTTTTCAACACGATCGGTGGATAAATGGTCAAATGGCGAACGATCAAAGTTCGCTTGGGTCAAAATAACCCAGATTGACTTCCTTGTTTGAAAAAATAGGTGTGACTACGGAGGGTTAATAACTCAAAATTGCAATGCAATTGCAATGTTATCGTTACCGTACATTTTTTATACTTAAATGTTTACTTTTTTTAGTTATAGTATTGACGTTATTTTATTTATTATTTGCAATGGATGCTAAAATGCGATGTGTTATGGTTTTTTTTATAGTTTGTATAGTCTTTAGATGAAAAGAAGAATTGAGGTTTCTTATATTTATTTTATTTATAATTTATGTTGAAAGTTAAGCGTGAGATTACTTATTAAGAATTGGAAAGGAACCAAAGTATTATATATTAAATTTAAATATTATTAACTAAAACTACTGACCTGCTATGTACTATTAATTTAAAATGCTAAAATGTAAAGTCAGTATAAATATCTACTAAATAGTCTTTATTATATTAATTGTTATTTAATATCCAAAAATAAATATTTGGTAATTATTTAGAATAGCGGCTTTTCCCAATTTTGATATTTTTTTGCGATTGTCTTGATAAAAAGCTGTGTTGTGACTCCGACAACGATAATCAATCGAAGGAGGTCGGAGAATATGTGATCTACCTAGTTTTTTCAGAAAAAACAGGTATTAATTGACGTATATGTGATTAACTCCATACTTTGTGAACTTTATTTGCATACTTCTACTACTTTATTGCAACTTTCCATGTAAAGCAAGTTCCACCCTACAATTGTTGTGTAGGTGGAAAAGTGCGTGCGTAAATGCAGTGGATTCCGCGCCGTGAGCCGCGCGCGTTATCAAGTTGGTATCATTGTCCACAGATAACGACTGCTCTATTCGGACGCGATAGAATATACAAGTACGTACTTTGCCTCAGTATATATAAACAGAGACACAGGTGCTTACACAATAAATTGCGCGGGCTGTGTTCTTAAGTTGAAGCAATTTCTACGGATTTGCGACAAACAAGACAATTTATTGGAATTTCTCAAATCACATAACGTGATTAAACGATCAATAAATTATCGAGGTCTATCTCATCTTACCCCACCTCTGCTTACAGGGTGCAACGAGGTCTATCATTGTACGGTTCGAGTTAGGCCCCGTACGCAAGGTAGGACGTTCCATTCACCTGACATGTAAGCCCCTCCCTGCACCCCCCTGCCCCATAATCAGTGTGAGTGAACCTAGAAGTGTGAGTGAGGGGGGCTTAGCCTCCTCACTGATTTTAGGACACGCCTTTGGCGTATAGATTAGTGACGCGCTTTAAAAGTATTTAATTGTTTAAAGCGCGTCACTAACCTATGTTGGTTAGTGACGCGCTTTAAAAGTATTTAACTGTTTAAAGCGCGTCACTAACCTATATAGGTTAGTGACGCGCTTTAAATAGTTAAATACAAAATATCTGCTTTAATGAAAATCACAACTTCAAAATAATACTCTTACATACGCGTGCGACCACGGAGCATGCGCATGTGGTTGCGGGGCATGCTCGTAGTCGCTACATCTTGTCGGTATGACAGGTCTCATAATTTGATAGTCGTCAACTTTAACTGTTAATATCTCGCTTCGCGGGGCAGAGCGACACTTTTTTCTGCCAGATTCGGTCGTTTTGTGCAAAAACGCGTCGATTAAGCCTAAGTTCAACGAAATCGGTTAGGAGGCCACTATTCTGCACATTTACCGACCTCGCTTTATTTTGGCGGAATGGCACTCAATTTTCCACCTACACAACAATTGTAGGGTGGAACTTGCTTCACATGGAAAGTTGCAATAAAGTAGTAGAAGTATGCAAACAAAGTTCACAAAGTATGGAGTTAATCACATATACGTCAATTAATACCTGTTTTTGCTGAAAAAACTAGGTAGATCACATATTCTCCGACCTCCCCCAATTGATTATCGTTGTCGGAGTCACAACACAGATTTTTATGAAGACAATCGCAAGAAAATATCAAAATTGGGAAAAGCCGCTATTCTAAATAATTACCAAATATTTTGTTAAAATAATAGAGTATCTTATTATTTTTATTTTATTATTTATATTTTTATATCTATATGTTACATAAATGTAGATAAAAAACTACGAAAACTTTTTGCAACATACGCATCTGTTAGTTTTTGTTTGATTTTGCTTTTCTTGCAATTTATTTTCTAAATAATCACATGTTTTAGTTGCAATGTTTTAAACAGTTTTAAACAGTAGTTTAAAACTGTTTAAAACAGTGTCCACTGTTTTAAACAAGTTTTAATCAAAGAGTTTTAAACAAATTGTTTAAAACATGCCAACCCTGTTTGTTGGTATGATTCTGCGTTTTTACACAGATTAGAATTATATAAAACACATACTTTTCTCAATTTATAAATGTTTAACATTATATAATTAAATACCCTATTAACTTCAATTAAAAGTGGTATATAATTTGGAAGAATAACATTTTATTATTTTATTGTACCTCTAGAAGGATGTAATTCGTCAATGTTCGTCAACGTTCGTCAATCTTTCTCTTATCATTCTGAACTATAAATTAAATTATCAATATATGTGTGTGTCGACAGTTCTAACTTTCCTTCTAGTCGTAATTGCAATTAAGCACACACCAATAGGCGGACTTTAGAATCTAGATCAAGCAAATGTTATCATCTTATGTATTCATTGAAACCGAGCAATTTTTGTTTCAAAAACTTTTTTCGCAAATGCGTTGTTTGCGAGATATTTGATCATACCGTCCTATATCATTGAAAAGAGAATACCTTCTATAAGTGGTCTAAACAATATAAATTGCATTTTTGTACTTTATACATCAAAACCTTTCAAACAAACCACAGTTTTTCTGCAATCGCGATCGTAACTTGCGCTAAGTGAATACAATATAATTAGAAAAATTTTCCAATATAATAAAAAATGTGTGTAAATTAGAAACTTGCGCATTGCTTCTTATGTACGGATTCCCTAAAATTTCAAACGTCTGTATCTTAAAAACTAATCAACCAAATCTTAAAGAATTATATATGAAATAGGGATAGAAATGACCTAAGAATACAATAGAATTCGAAAAAATTGCCAATATAATAAAAAAGTGTGAAAATTATAAATTTGTACATTGTTTCCTATGCACAGATTCCCCAAAATTTTAAACGTTTGTATCTCACAATCAGAATTAATTAATCAAATCTTAAAGAATTATATATTAAATAGTGGTAGAAAAACCTAAGAATATAATAGAATTCGAAAAAAATTGCCAATATAATAAAGAAGTGTGTAAATTAAAAATTTTTGCACATTGTCCTATGTACAGATTCTCCGAAATTTTAAAAGACTATAACTCAAGAACAAATTAATAAAATATTAAAGAATAGTATATGAAATAGGGGTAGAAAAGACTGAAGAATATGACAGAATTAGAAAAAAATTACCAATATAATAAAAAAGTGTTCAAATTAGAGCACATTGCTTCTTCATCATTTTATAATTTGATTATTGAATTTGGTGATAATTGGTAAAGAGGTTCTCTTTTAATAAAATTTGGAATTTTTGAAGAAATGTTCGTGGTTGTTCTAACTTCCGCAAATATTGAGATATCGGACTGAATTTTTTTTAATTGATAGAGTATCATTTACGGAAGGTTGGTATTGAATTTGGAGATAAATGGTAGAGGAGTTTTTTCTTTATAAAATTTTGAAGTTTTTGAGAAATGCCCGTGGTTGCTCTAACTTTCGCAAATTTTGAGATATCGGGCTATTTCTAATTCTTTAAAATTATTTTTGGCATTTTCGGCTGTTTCGAAAAAAAGAGGAAAAGAGAGACAGAGAGAAACAGGAAGAGAATAAGAGAAAAACAAAAAGAAAGACAAAGATAGGAAAAGAGAGAGAGAGACGTAAGGTATTTATTGTAAACATAAATAATAATTAATATGTATTTTTGGGTAAATATATAGAGAAAAGTCCCGATTATAAGATACCACATTTATTTTGTGTAATTGATGGAAGTCTATGGGCAAAATTGAAAAATATAATGTCATTTTGAAATAAATTTAATAAACTTCAAGATACTGAAATATAAAACTTAATATTATTGAAACTAATTTCATAAATTTATCATAGGTTGGCAATACAATCCTAACAATTCACTTAGTGTTTACATGTTATTGCATATTCTTGTAGTCCTTGTCAATACGTTTTCAAAACACTCTTTTGTTCAGTCGATTTAAACTATGATTTGAGTTTTAAAGAATTATGATTTTATTAAGAATTTGAAGCAATCAAATTTTCAGAAAAGTACTGGTTTCTTTGTATATTATTATATTGTTTATATATAAGTTTAAAAAAAAGATATTTACCATTAGATTTAATAAATCTTATAACTGGATAAACTTCCCATTCTTCTGTAGAATCATGCAGATTAATAACTGCTCTACGAATTTTATCGCTATCGTCAAATGGAGGCCATTGTAATGTTTTAAAATCATCTGATAGCCATTTAGATGGAACCACTCTTTTTCCATCGTGATCCTCAATGATAGCGAAGGCCTTCATTTCTCAAATGCAATATAATCAACTATTTTGTAAATTAAAATTTTGTACAAAGTTATCTATTCAAGTATTATCTGATTATATGATAAAATTATATTATTAAAACATACAACTTCTTAAAATTATATATAATGTAACATAATTAGCAACTTCATATTTTTTATGTATATTATATTCTTTTCTTTCACATTGAATAAAATAATAATAATTCATAATTCAATTTTATTTTATATGTATAATAAAAATAGGTTTCAATTAACAAGTCATTAACCGCAGTTTGTGATGGATTTGTGTCCCTTGTTATTACATTTTCCAACATATTTATGTTATTATCAGAATCTATATTTATATCAATATTACTATCTACATCTTTGTATTGTTAAATTTTTTTGAAATATAGCAAATTATTTTTTAATATCTTGTAACTGAAGTGTACTTTGTTCTTTTGCTAAACGATAAATTTGCCTTTTACTTTGAGTTATTTCCCTTTTCCGTACTCTTGGTATTCTGATTTATTACACAAGAAAGTATGAAAAAATATAATTTTAATTATTACCTTTTGAGAACAACGCAGAATTAAAAAGAGTCTTGCAGCCGCTTAGTAACACATATAAAACAATAAATCTTAACCTGTATAAAAAGAGGTTAGGTTAATAAAAATTAAAACAAATGTAAAATACATATACAGGGTGTCCCATTTTAAACAGTCAAACTGAATATCTCGAAAACTGATTGTGAGCCTGATAGGCAAAAATGTTTCAGACAAAAGTCGTATGGTTTCAAGGGGGGCATAAGATGGTAGCAATGATTTGACTTTGGATGGTCGTTTGAAGCTCACATGAACGTTACCTTTAATGTCTTACATAAAACCCCCTATATTGTAGCATATCGTTTGAAAGTTCCTAAAATAAGAAAAATTTTGGTGCTAACCAGAGGTCGATACGTTGACCGGTTCGGGAGTTATTTAGGGTCAAATATTGACTTTTTCCAACTTTGACCTTAAATAACTCTCAAACGGATCAACGTATCGACCTCTGGTTTGCGCCAAAATTTTTCTTAATTTATGCCCTTTCAAACGGTACACTACAAAATAGAGGGTTTCATTTCAAATTTTTAAGTTGGAGTCTCTTGGCACACTAAAAAATTTTAAGTAAAACTCCCATATTGCAGTATACCGTTTGAAAGGGCATAATATAAGAAAAATTTTGGCGCAAACCAGAGGTCGATACGTTGATCCGTTCGGGAGTTATTTAAGGTCAAAGTTCGAAAAAGTCAATTTTTGACTCTAAATAACTCCCGAACGGGTCAACGTATCGATCTTTGGTTAGCGCCAAAATCTTTCTTATTTTATGCCCTTTCAAATGATATACTACAATATAGGAGATTTTATGTAAGAAATTAAAGGTGACGTTCATGTGAGCTTCAAACGACCATCCAAAGTCAAATCATTGCTATCATCTTATGCCCCCCTTGAAACCATACGACTTTTGTCTGAAACATTTTTTTCTATCAGGCTTAGTTTTCGAGATATTCGGTTCGACTGTTTAAAATGGGACACCCTGTATATATAGAGGAAAGTCCCCTATTATGAGATAGGATTCCTAATATGAGATAACAACAACATCTGACGTATCATACTGCATCGATAACTTAAGGGGTAAGGCCACCCTGGGCGTCAAAAAGAAAAGGTCAATTTCGGGATTTTTTTAAAAGAGTATAGTAAATGTTATCGAATTTCCGTCAAAAGTACTTTATAAAACTTGCCTTGAGGTACAAAAATAAATTTTTTCAAAAATTTATATTAAAAAATGGCGGCTCCAGAACCAGGCTCCGACGACGCCTGTATATAAACGGGCGGACAGAAATCTCCTTCAGATTTGCACCTGGAACAAAAACCCAAAATTTTTCTTTTAATAGATACCCTAAACTAGTGCACCACGTAGGGAAATTTAAAAATACTGTTTTTTCGGAAAATGGTGAGCATATAAACCCAAAATTCATTTTTTCAAGTAAAAATTTTGTCATTAATTGTTTATAAAAAACAAAGTTTATAAGATATCGAAAAATCCCTACGTGGTGCACTAGTTTAGGGTATCTATTAAAAGAAAAATTTTGGGTTTTTGTTCCAGGTGCAAATCTGAAGGAGATTTCTGTCCGCCCGTTTATATACAGGCGTCGTCGGAGCCTGGTTCTGGAACCGCCATTTTTTAATAAAAATTTTTGAAAAAATTTATTTTTGTACCTCAAAGCAAGTTTTATAAAGTACTTTTGACGAAAATTTGATAACATTTACTATACCCTTTAAAAAAAATCCCGAAATTGACCTTTTCTTTTTGACGCCCAGGGTGGCCTTACCCCTTAAAGCTGTTTCCTAATTGGCTCTCACCAATCCGGGACTTTGGCGCGTACAATCCCGTGCGCTGTTTACAGAATTATTCTTATGTTACAAAGTTAAAAGTAACACTAAAACAGAACACACGTTATGTTAATTGCCAAATCCACAATTGCAAAATTTTTTATTTAAAATTTGTTCCATGTTTGGATTCATGTATGTACGTACTTATGCAAATCCTCATTTTTGCTTCCTCATAGAGGAAGCTTTGTTTTCATAAACTTCGTATATGGACCTTTGATCGTATATAAAGCTAGGTTTAATCAACCAAATATTAAAGAAAAATATATGAAATAGGGGTAGAAAAGACCAAAGAAAAAATTGTTTTTTAGTTTTTGATGCCAATGTGTTCAGAATGTTCTAAAACGTCGAAAAATCGCCATTTTAAAAAATGTCGGTATGTGTGATGTCTGTATGTGCCAAATTTACCGAAATTTCTATAACTCCAGAACTGATCAACCAAATCTTAACCAATTATATATGAAATAGGGGTAGAAAAGACTGAAAAATATAATAGAATTAGAAATATTGCGAATATTTTAAAATTTTAACCTTTAAGGGCTACATCACAAGTCTCAATAATTGAGATTTTTCACAAATTGATGTTTTTTGACAATTTAGTATTAATTATTGGCAATTTTTCTAATTATATTATATTCTTCAGTCTTTTCTATCCCTATTTCATATATAATTCTTTAAGATTTGGTTGATTAGACTCAGCTTCATAAAGCTTCTATGTATGTACGAATTCTCCGAAATTTGAAATGTCAATCAAATTTGAAAGAATTATATATAAAATAGGGGTAGAAAAGACTGAAAAATTTAATAACATTAGAAATAGCCCGATATCTCAAAATTAATGGAAATTAGAGCAACATTTAAATCTTAACGAATTTTCTATCTATCTATATAAAATAGAATGTCAGTATGTCTATATGTATGACTGTTCTTTATACACTCTTAAACTATTCGACCGATCTGGATGAACTTTTGCACAGTTACTCTTTACATCCTTGCGCAAAACATAGGCTACTACGGAATCTCGATTATTCACTTACCGATGAGCTACTTTATTCCTTGGTTTTTCCGGGCGTTTTTTCGGGACTTTCGAGATTGCTCGCTCGCGATGTACGCATAAAACTTCGATATTTCACTTACCGATTACCGATTTTATCCCTTTGTTTTCCCGGGCGTATTTTAAGTCTATTTGTTCTTTATACACTCATAAACTATTCGACCGATCTGAACCAACTCTTGCACAATTACTCTTTACATCCTTGCGTAAAACATAGGTTACTACGGGACCCCGATATTTCACTTACCGATCAGCGTCTTCATCCCTTGATTTTTCAGGGCGTTTTTTCGGGAATTTCGAGATTGCTCGCTCGCGATGTACACAGAACCTCGATATTTTACTTACCGATTACCGATTTTATCCCTTGGTTTTCCCGGACATTTTTAAAGTGAAATATCGAAGTTCTGTGTCCATCGCAAGCGAGCAATCTCGAAATTCCTGAAAAAACGCCCGGAAAACTAAGGGATGAAGTCGCTGATCGGTAAGTGAAATATCTGAAAAGCAGAAATGACTCAATAGCGTGAAACTCGAGTAGAAAAACATCGGTTACGACATGTTCAATTAAGGAAAACGTTTATGCGGTCCGATTTGAAATTAGAGGAATTTAGTTATGATCCAAATTACTAATATAAATTTTTTCCGAGAGTAATAATTGGGAAAATGGATGCAATATGTGATCATTGTCAAGCCAAAAAGTTTAAAACTTAAGCACCTGGAATGTGTTGTTCAAACGGAAAAGTTAAACTACCATCTTTAAATCAACCACTCGACACACTGCTTATTTTTTTTTAATCAATAAAGTATCATTTAAAAAGAGTTGATATTGAATTTGGCGATAATCAATAAAAGGGTTTTTTTTTTTAAATTTTTAATTTTTTTAGAAATGTCCCTGGTTGCTCTAACTTATGCAAATATTGAGATATAGGGCTAAATTTTTTTTTAATCGATAAAGTATTATTTAAGGAAGGATGGAATTGAATTTAGCGATAATTGGTAAAGGGCTTCTTTCTTTATAAAATTTTGAATTTTTTAAGAAATGCCTTTGATTGCTCTAACTTTTGTAAGTTTTGGAATATTGGGCTATTTCTAATTTTATTATATTCTTCTGTCTTTTCTACCCCTATTTCATATAAAATTCTTTAAAATTTGGTTGATTAGACTCATGTTTATGTATGGACGGATTCCCCGAAATTTTAAATGTCTTTAACTCAAAAACTAATCAACCAAATCTTAAAGAATTATATATGAAATAAGGGTAGAAAAGGCTGAAAAATATAGTAGAATTAAAAAAATTACTAAAATCTTAAAATTTTAACTTTTAAGGGCTACATCCCAAGTCTCAACAATTGAGACTTTTCATAAATTAATATTTTTTGACAATTTAGTATTAATTATTAGCAATTTTTTTAATTCTAATATATTTTTCAGTTTTTCTACCCCTATTTCATATATAATTCATTATGGTTTGGTTGATTAGACCCAGCTTTATAAAGCTTCGATATATGTACAAATTCTCCAAAATTTCAAATGAGAAAAAGAAAGAGAGAGAGAGAGAGAGAAAGAGAGAGAGGGCGAAAGGGCGCTCTATTGCAAAAGCATTGATCGTTTTTTAAATAAAACTGACGTAAGTGTCTAGCCTAGCATCAGCCAATGTATGCCAAAAAGCCTAAAGTGCGTTCAGTTTTATTGGAAAACGATCAGTGTTTCGCAAAAAGGCGGCCTTTTGCAAAAGGGCTAGTCTTTTTGCAAAAGGGCTAACTTTTTAATTGCAGTTAGAACATCTCAAGTCTTAATAATTGAGACTTCAAAAAATGATTTTTTAGAATAATAAAAAAAGTGAACAAGTAGAAACTTGCACATTGCTTCCATATAGCTTTTAAGTGTGCAAGTAGAAACTTGCACATTGCTTCCTCATAGTTTTTAAGTGTGCAAGTAGAAACTTGCACATTGCTTCCTCATAGCTTTAAAGTGTGCAAGTTGAAACTTGCACATTGCTTCCTCATAGCTTTAAAGTGTGCAAGTAGAAACTTGTACATTGCTTCCTCATAGTTTTTAAGTGTGCAAGTAGAAACTTGCACATTGCTTCCTCATAGTTTTTAAGTGAGCAAGTAGAAACTTGCTCATTGTTTTCTCATAGTTTTTAAGTGAGCCAGTAGAAACTTGCACATTGCTTTCTCATAGTTTTTAAGTGAGCCAGTAGAAACTTGCATATTGCTTTCTCATAGTTTTTAAGTGAGCCAGTAGAAACTTGCACATTGCTTTCTCATAATTTTTAAGTGAGCAAGCAGAAACTTGCACATTACTTAATCAACATTTTATTTCGCTTATAAAACTTCCTCTATGAGGAAGCCAAATTAAAGAATATTTACTAATAATTGTACATCAAATAAAAAACAAGCTTCCTCATAGAGGAAGCTTTATAAGCGAAATAAAATGTTGATTAAGTAATGTGCAAGTTTCTACTTGCTCACTTAAAAATTATGAGAAAGTAATGTGCAAGTTTCTACTGGCTCACTTAAAAACTATGAGAAAGCAATATGCAAGTTTCTACTGGCTCACTTAAAAACTATGAGAAAGCAATGTGCAAGTTTCTACTGGCTCACTTAAAAACTATGAGAAAACAATGTGCAAGTTTCTACTTGTTAAATATCAAAAATAGCAAAAAGTTGAATGCGCGATCTACTGGTTATAATTCTCGCTAATGCGATATATATAGATATGTATTATCATCAAAAATTGACTTTTTATAAAGTATATAAAAATAATGTAATTATAATATAAATAACAAAAATAGTGAACAACGCACCAAACATTAGATTTTATTATTTATACCGTCATCCCTGAACTCGAGCATCGTGTAATGTATACGTCTCCGCAAGTGCAATCTATAAAGACAAATGTCCTGACTGACTGACTCATGAACGCCCCAGCCCAAACCCCTGAACCTAGAAACATGAAATTCGAGGGGTGTATTCCTCTCATGACGTAAGCACCCACTAAGAAGGGATTTTTAAAAATTCGGCCCTTAAGGGTGTGAAAAGGGTTAAAATGTATTTTCACGGATTCGTCAATATCTCTTAGGCCCGATATGAGACATCGACTTGGTTTTTGCTTACGAAGGTCACTCATACAAATGCTCAAAAACATATTTCAGGATTTTGCCCTAATCAACCTCTAAAGGCGCAAATCTAAATTCAGGGGTGAATTATAAAACCCTTCGTATCTCCTGTAAATTAATTCCTATGTATTTTTCTTTCGGTTCTTATACTCGGCCCAACAATTACTTTCAAAAAAATAACTTTTGCCTCCGTATTCCACAACAAATTTATTAACAAAAATAATTTTAAGGGTTGTAGGGGAGAGTGAAAAAATTTCGAACATCTAATTGAAGAGTTAAACAAATTTATCAATTATAAATGTCTTTATTTAATTACGAACTGGTTTTGCTTATTTTTTGAAATTGTAATTAATGTTGATAAGCAAACACAATTAAATTTTTTCATGTACTATGTTCTTTGTGATAAAGATTAAAAACAAATTAGATGTCAACTAATGTCCTGTATATATGCAAATGGAATACATATCTTTTTACATTAGACATTGTAGTGTTTGTTCTTTGTTCGGTCGTTCGAAATAAATCAATTTATTTGTATTCTTAGTATTTTAAATCTTAGTATTATTTTTTTTTAAATTACGTAAAATACTAGATACAATGGCATTAAAATACATTGTAATAATAATGTGAATTAAATAAATTACCTTAAATACTTAGTAAATTCTCATTTGATATTTAATAATTTTTTTTGAGATTAAGATTACCTTGCAATGATGTAATACATATTTGGAATTTGTACCGGCTGCGATATGCAAATGAATATAGACTTGAATTAAATCTAATTAAGAGTAAGATATATTTAGTATCTATTATCTATATACAGGGTTCACCAAAAGTATGGAAACCCCTAAATATTTCGAAAACTACGCATTTTAGAAAAAAATGTTTCAGACAAAAGTTGTAGGGTTTCAAGTAACGCATTAAATAGTAATATTAGTGTGACTGCAAATAACTTTGTTAATGCCAGGTAAAAATAACTTTAAAATTTTTAAATGGAAACCCCTATTTTTAATTGCATATTCTTATAGCTTACCTTGAGAGCTATTCAAAACACTATAATAAAGTATTTTTTTATTAACTATTTTTTAAGTTATGGAGCTTGAAAGCTACGATACTGCCGGCATCACCCAGTGAGAAATGATACATCAAAAACACGTCGATTCGATATCGATTCATCGAAATCTCATCGAAGCGGTTCTGTCAAGTTGTTGAACGTCGATAATTTCAAAATTTCGAGATTATTTCGATGTTATGATAACTTTGCAAAAAATATCTGTTGGTAGCAGTAGCAATATAATATAATACTTTCCTTCAAGATTTTCAATGTTTCCACGTTTGTCCATCATCAACGATTTCGATATCGGTTTGATAACGATTTGACTTATGAGATAAAAAGAACTAAATTGTTTCCTAAATCGAAGAAAACTGAAAATTATTGTGTTTTAAATTACATTAACTAACAAAATACCCGGGTTGGGAAAGTTACTTTGTAGAAGTATCTAGTTACAGTTACAGTTTTTTTCACTAAAAAAGTAACTATAGTTACAGTTACAAGTTACCGACTTTGAAAAGTAACATATGTTACAGTTACAATAACTCAAAAAGTAACGAGTCGTTACTTTTCAGTTACTTTTTTGCAATTAAATGTGTACTATCATTTTAAATATAAGAATCTTATATTTCAAACTTTACTTAATTAATAATTTATTATATACTACATACTTAATTATGTCACCTTATACAGGATGTTCCCGGGTTAAACGGCCAAACTTGACATATGAGTTCAGCATCTCAAAACAAGAAAAGCTATCTTCTGGAGGTATGCTCGCAAACACTTCGTTCAAGAGATATTTATTACTTTTGAAGTTGCAGGACTATTATAAATAAATAATTTCAAAATAATGTAGGTTTATCCTCAACAGTAATCAAAATTAAAATAATTATCCTCTTTACTGCTTTATAGTAATCAAAATTTAAGTAATAAATATCTTGTTCAAAATTATTTAACACCAATAGATTTTTTGAATGAAATGTTCTCAAGCAAAAAGTATATATAAAATGCCTGTATGAAAAATGTATGAAATGACCTTTAATCACAACAAAAACGGAAGATAGTGCAAGCGTGCAAAGGAATAACAAACGCACAATGTCAATTAGCCACTTGTTCTTTTACTGATAGGTACAACGTTTGTCTGTGGGCTAGAAGCTATCATTCTGAACAAAATATTTAATACTTAAATTTTGGTTACTGTAAAACAGTAAAGAGGATAATTATTTTAATTTTAATTACTGTAAGCATAGTAAAAAGGATAATTGTTTTAATTTTTATTACTGTTTAGCAGTAAAGAGGATAAACCTATATTATTTTGAAATTATTTATTCCTAATTTTGTAATGTCAGAAGTTAATATCTCTTGAACGAAGCGTTTGCGAGCATACCTGTAGAGGAAAAATTTTCTTGTTTTGAGATCCTATACTCATATTTTAAGTTTGTTCCTTTAACCCGGAAACACCCTGTATAATATAAAAAATAGTAGATATAATTAAATTTTTTAAAAATTAATAAAACTTTTAATAAAAAGTTTACGTGGCAATTATTCGATTTTAAGAATTCATACAATTTCTTTGTGCGGACTTGAGACTTCTCTTATTTGTTGATTAAAAGCAGAAAAATATAAAGTATAAAATAAAAATATAAAGTAACTATTAGAGTAACTATTAAATTAGTTACTAATTATAAAAAAAATGTTACTAATTAAGTTAAAGTAGATGGAGAAAAAGGAACGAAGTTAAGTTATAGTTACCAAAAAAAAGTAACTATAACTGTAACTTCGTTACAAGTAACGAGTTACTTCCCAACCCTGCCTAATACATATTACAAAAGTTTATCTATAATACATGGAATAGTGCTGTCTGATGTTTATAAATTTTGAATTAATCAGTGCAACGAGTTAACCTTTTGCAATCCCCTAATTCTTTTCTTCTATTTAATAAGCTTATGAGTGTTGTCCAATTATGCGATGATATAAAAAATTAAAGCCAATTTCGTGTTTTTTTTTTAAATAAGTTTATTCGAATTGCCCGTCAATTATCATCCCTCACTTGCGTATCCGGGCAACGCCTTTAGTTATCATTATTAACATTATTATATTAATATTATATTATTTTGTATTTAATATACGAATTTTATATTAATATTAATATTAATTAATTAATATTATTAATATTTATTTTACTCGTACATCAAAATTGTTTTTAATATTTTTCATTTATATATATTATTAAAAAGTTGTGGAACACTATAAAGATGTGTAATATATGAGTATAAGCAAGAAGGAAGTATCAGAGTCAGAGGATCACCGATAGTCCATTCATCAAAAAGGTTAAGCGACGTTGGCGTGGTACCACACTCGGATGGGTGACCGCATATGAGAGAACGGGTTTTTTCAGGCAGACACGCGGCTGTACACACACAGTGTTATAGTATATTTAATATTATAATATAATTCCTATAGAGACAATAAAAATCAAAATAAAATTTTTTTTAATTTTTTTTGACATCGATTTGATGTCGATTGATATTGATTCGATATCGAGGAATCTCCAAACCGCGGACACCTGAGTATCGAAATTGATTTGAGGATCGTTTTTATATTGATTTCGACATTTCGATATCTAATCGACGTGTTTTCGATGTATCATTTCTCACTAGGCAGCGTTACCCAAGATGTACCGCGTGGAGGTTGCACGGTCGGATTTACACTAGCAGAGTTGTAAATAACAATACTTTTGTGATTGAAGTTCTTAATATAATTATTTTACATAATTTTAATTTAAATTGAGTTTAAGTACAAATGTTTTTTGGAATTGTAATTAAAGTCGTTTAATTACAAATAGGTACATTTTGAAATTGTAATTAAACTCGAATTTTATTACAATTAAAAAAGTTATGGCCAATCCTCTCCCCTCATTTTGGTTCCTCCTTGGGTCTTCCTATCCTATGGGGAAAGAGGGAGTGGGAGAGGGTCAGCGCGAGGGGAGGGAGAGGAAAATGGCGATTGGGTCATTGGAGACTCCCATTGGACCCTCTTAGGAAGAGTCCAATGGGATCCTCCAATGGCCTAATCGCCCTCTCCCTCCCCCACTATCGCGCTGACCCTCTCCCACTGGATCGACACTCCGAGAGGGTATAAAACAGAGGGTAATAGTGTCCTAGAGCGCTCTCTGCTTCTACCGAGGACTTTTGTCTTTTTAATTCACAAATTAATAAATTAAAAATTAAACGTTTGGCTAAAAATGGCTAACAAATTATCGGAGCGTGAAAGAATCACTATCCTAATGATGCGCGGATGGGGTGATAATGAACGATCGTTCACTAATGTCGTTCAATTATTTAATAACACGTATCCGAATCGTCAAATTAATAAATCCACTGTTTTGAAAACTGTACGACGTTTTCAAGAAACTGGTAGTGTAAAAAGTCGCTTTAGGTCTGGCAGGCCATCATCTGCAACTAATAACGACAAACAACTTGATGTTCTGCAGATTTTTATTGAAAATTTCCATACATCTCTTAATAGAGCAGCTCAAGCTTACGACATTGCTCCCATGTCCGTACACAGAATTTAAAAAAAAAATAAATTACATCCATACAAACTGCAATACGTTCAAGAATTGCAAGACGGAGATGATGAGCGTCGTATACGCTTCTGTGCAAGAATGATGGACCTTATAGATGCCTCGCCCAACTTTCCTTATCAAATTGTTTTCACAGACGAGGCAACCTTTACATTGACGGGAGAGGTTAATAATCAAAATTTTCGTCTCTGGTCAGATGAAAATCCGAATTGGGTGCGGAAAAGTCGTACACAATACCCACAAAAAATAAATGTATAGTGCGGCATGATAGACGCTTATGTGATAGGGCCATTTTTTTTGGAGGACAACCTCAATGCTCATAGGTACGAGAGATTACTTGTAGATGAAATAATTTCAGCCATACGAAATATTTTTCCAAATAACTTTGAGCAAATATGGTTTCAGCATGATGGAGGGCCACGTTGAATTTTAAATGAAGTTTTCCCGCAAAGGTAGATAGGAAGAAGGAACCGAATTTTTGGGGCTATCTGAAGAGTAAGGTTTACAAAACAAAACCTCAAAATATCCAAGAATTGAGGCAGCGAATAAGGAATGAAGCAGCCTTGATACCTGCTGAATCAAATCGTAGAGCTATTTCTGCGTTCTATCAAAAATTGGCATACTGTCAAGAAGTCAATGGAAACCACTTTCAGAATTTACTCTAAAACACTCAAACACACAAAAAAAAATGTAAATTAAGATTGTAAAATTTGTAATTTAGGAAAATGTAAATAATAATTATTCTTTTTACTTTTTTAATTGTAATAAAATTCGAGTTTAATTACAATTTCAAAATGTACCTGTTTGTAATTGAACGACTTTAATTACAATTCCAAAAAACATTTGTACTTAAACTCAATTTAATTAAAATTATGTAAAATAATTAGTAATTAAGAACTTCAATTACGAAAGTATTGTTATTTACAACTCTGCTAGTGTAAATCCGACCGTGCAACCTCCACGCGGTACATCTTGGGTAACGCTGATGCCGGCAGTATCGTAGCTTTCAAGCTCTATAACTTGAAAAATAGTTAATAAAAAAATACTTTATTATAATGTTTTGAATAGCTCTCAAGGTAAGCTATAAGAATATGCAATTAAAAATAGGGGTTTCCATTTAAAAATTTTAAAGTTATTTTTACCTGGCATTAACAAAGTTATTTGCAGTCACACAAATATTACTATTTAATGCGTTACTTGAAACCCTACAACTTTTGTCTAAAACATTTTTTTCTAAAATGCGAAGTTTTCGAAATATTTAGGGGTTTCCATACTTTTGTGAACCCTGTATATAAAGACAAATGTCCTGACTGACTGACTGACTGACTGACTGACTGACTGACTGACTCATCAACGCCCAGCCCAAACCCCTAAACCTAGAAACATGAAATTTGAGGGGTGTATTCCTCTCATGACGTAAGCACCCACTAAGAAGGGATTTTTAAAAATTCGGCCCTTAAGGGTGTGAAAGGGGTAAAATGTATCTTTACGGATTTGTCAATATCTCTTAGGCCCGATGAGATGTCGACTTGGTTCTTGTTTACGAAGGTCACCCATACAAATGCTCAAAAACATATTTCAGGATTTTGCCCTAATCAACCTCTAAAGGGATAAATCTGGATTTAGGGGTGAATTATAGAACCCTTCGTATCTCCTGTAAATTAATTGGTAAATATACCGATCAGGGGACCATCCTTCGGTGACCTTGACCTTGACATATTTTGTCAAGGTCATGACCCTGAGTGACCTTCAAAAGTTTTTAGCCGTCGCTCGTTGTTTGTTAAAAAGTTATTAACAAAAAAATTTGACAAATATAGCAGTTATTTTGAGTACTAATAGACATAAATGACTGATATTTATGTGGAAATAGTACATGTATGAACGAAGAAAAGTTAGTTAAAGTAGCGTATTGGGGGGGGCTCCGCTTGCCTACAATCCCGATTGCCAACAGCTTCGTTTGCCCACAACGTTTTGCCTACAGCTTCGTTTGCCGACATTCCCGATTGCCTACAAGCATTATTGCGCACATGTAATAGTTAAAAATACGAACGTACTTTTGCGCACATGGCTAAACACATTCACACATGACTTTATTGCACACAAGCAGATTGCACACATGACATTATTGCGCACATACACATTGCACACATGACTTTATTGCGCACATACACGTTATATTGCACACATATGTCGCAGGCTTATTGCAAAATCAGCTCTTTTGCAAAAAGACTAGCCTCTTTGCGAAAGACCAGCCTTTTGCGAAGCACTGATCGTTTCCCAATAAGACTGAACGCACTTTAGGCTTTTTGGCACACATGGGCTGGTGTTAGGCTAGGCACTTTGCAAAAAGTCTAAAATACGTTAGTCTTATTAAAGAAACGATCAAATGCTTTCGCAAAAGGCCGGCATTTCGCAAAAAGACTAGCCTTTTTGCAAAAAGGCTGATTTTACGATAAGTCTGCGACATTGTGTGCAATATAACGTGAATGTGCGCAATAAGTCATGTGTGCAATGTGTATGTGCGCAATAATGTCATGTGTGCAATCTGCTTGTGTGCAATAAAGTCATGTGTGCAATGTGTTTGGCCATGTGCGCAAACGTACGTTCGTATTTTTAACTATTACATGTGCGCAATAATGCTTGTAGGCAATCGGGAATGTCGGCAATCGGGAATGTCGGCAAACGAAGCTGTAGGCAAAATGTTGTGGGCAAACGAAGCTGTTGGCAATCGGGATTGTAGGCAAACGGGACCCTCCCAAAATTTTAAAATATTGGCAATTTTTCTAATTCTATTATATTCTTTAGTCTTTTCTACTCCTATTTCATATATAATTCGTTACGATTTGGTCGATTAGTTCTTGAGTTATAGCCGTTTGAAATTTCGGGGAATCCGTACATAGGAAGCAAAATGTGCAAGTTTCTAATTTGCACGCTTTCTTATTATATTGGCAATTTTTTTCTAATTCTATTATATTCTTCAGTCTTTTCTACCCCTATTTCATATATAAATTCTTTCACTCCTTTTATATATAAATCTTTTCACTCCTTTTATATATAAATCCTTTCACTCCTCGTGGAGCATAGGGCCTCCAAGGAGGTTTCAGTAATCGCTTTAAACTCAGATGTGCGGGTGATTAGCCCACAGCACCCTGGCATGGTCAATATTGCCATAAAGTATTTGGACCAACGGTTTAACGTCTCTTCCGAAAGGCGGAGCCCAGTTTTCCCCATTTGAGAATTTTTCTCGCATGGGGGGCGCAGTTTCTGGAAATAAATTCCAGTGTACTCAAGTGGACTCAAACCCGGTTCCCCGAATTGCGAGTCTGGCGCTCTACCACTAGACCACACTGCCATAAAGTAAAAATAACTAAATATTTGCTCAGTATAAATAATTATCTTATTAAACGAATAAAATATGCGATCAGCATGTTCATTAATTGAAATTAATGAACAAAATTCTGGATAAGGCTGTCGTTCAATTAGCCAAAATGTTTGTCAAAAGAACGCAATATTTAGGTTGAACAATTCAATTTTTATTTAAGGAACTAAACAGTATATTAAGCCGGTAGAACAGTTTTGTCAATAATCTATTTTTTACAGCATTATTAACAATTCATATTGACTCCAAGAAGAGAACCTTTGCTAAGATAGCAAAGTTGTTTTGCAATATTATAATATTATAATATTGCAAAATTGCAATATTATAATATTATAATATTGCAAAACAACTTTGCTATCTTAGCAAAGGTTCACTTCTTGGTTCTCTTCTTGCACGAAGAGAACCTCTAGTTACGAACTGGATCTGCCATTTGGCTCGCCGGGATCCTTCTTATATTTGCGGCAGGATGTTTTTTGAATACGAGAAAGTTATCTCTCCATGCGCCGCCTAGTGGTGTCGATGCAAACTACCGTCGAACTAGCAAGGTTTTTGTTGGTTTCCCAACAAATCAAGTTTTGCTGACTAAATATTGCACAATGGAACCAACAAAAATATTATCAATCAACCAGTATGACATCGTAGAATAAACAAAATCGGTGGTCAAAACTTGCTGATCGATTTATATATTTACTGTGTTTACTTCGACTAAATAAAACTTTTGCTTCATCGTTTTAATTTAGTTGAATTACTATAAATTAGTGCCTCCAACCAAATTGTTTAGTTAAGACGTTTTTTAAACAGCAAACAAATATACTGTTTTCCATAACAAAATATTTAGTTACTTCTGCTAAATACATTTTTCTGATTTGTTCTGTGGACCAAATGATTTTGTTGATCAATAGATCATGTAAATTGATCATGTAATATCAGGTCATCCGATAGATGGCATCCGATAGAATCCGTTTCTCGTATTTAAAATACATAGAGAAACATTTATATTGCGAATTATTATATACGCGCAAAATAGTTGACTCAACACGATGATAATGTAATTTTTTTTCAGTGTCAAAATTTAACAGAATTCAAACGGTTGACCTGCAATTTCGTTTAGTTGAAGGAAACATATCAAGTAGTTGACGTTACACGACAATAATGTGATACTTATAATCATGCTCTTTAGTCGTTTAAGAAAAATAATATTTATTTTCAACTAAATATCATGTATCAACTAACTAAGTTTTTATTTAGCCTACAAATTGTAATAAACAATTAATTTATTTGATTTTTTATCGCGCTTGGTTCATCCATCAAAGTTTCCGCAGTAATCAAAATTTAACAAAATTCAAACGGTTGAGCTGCAGTTTCGTTTAGTTAGAGGAAACATGAAATAGTTGACGTTATACGATAATGATGTAATATTTAATCATGCTTTTTAGTTGTTTATTAAGAAAAATAATATTTATTCTTAACTAAATTATGTATCAATCAACTAAATTTTTATTTAGCCTACAAATTTTAATAAACAATTAATTTATTTAATTTTTTATCGCGCTTGGTTTATCCATCAAAAAGTTTCCGCAATAATCAAAATTCAAACGGTTGAGCTGCAGTTTTGTTTAGTTGAAGGAAACATATCAAATAGTTGACGTTACATGACAATGATGTGATATTTATAATCATGCTCTTTAGTCGTTTGAGAAAAATAATATTTATTTTCAACTAAATATCATGTATCAATCAACTAAGTTCTTATTCAGCCTAATAAACAATTAATTTATTTGATTTTTTATCGCGTTTGGTTCATCCATTAAAGTTTTCGCAGTAATCAAATGTTAACAAAATTCAAACAGTTGAGCTGCAGTTTCGTTTAGTTGAAGGAAACATATCAAATAGTTGACGTTATACGATAATGATGTGATATTTAATCATGCTCTTTAGTTGTTTATTAAGAAAAATAATATTTATTTTTAACTAAATTATGTATTAATCAACTAAGTTTTTATTTAACCTACAAATTTTAATAAACAATTAATTTTTTTGACTTTTTATCGCGCTTGGTTCATCCATCAAGAAGTTTCCGCAATAATCAAAATTCAAACGATTGAGCTGCAGTTTTGTTTAGTTGAAGGAAACATATCAAATAGTTGACGTTATACGATAATGATGTGGTTTAATCATGCTCTTTAGTTGTTTATTAAGACAAATAATACTTATTTTTAACTAAATTATGTATCAATCAACTAAGTTTTTATTTAGCCTAATAAACAATTAATTTATTTGATTTTTTATCGCGCTTGGTTCATCCATTAAAGTTTCCGCAGTAATCAAATGTTAACAAAATTTAAACGGTTGAGCTGCAGTTTTGTTTAGTTGAAGCAAACATATCAAATAGTTGACGTTATATGATAATGATGTAATATTTAATCATGCTCTTTAGTTGTTTATTAAGAAAAATAATATTTATTTTTAACTAAATTATGTATTAATCAACTAAGTTTTTATTTAACCTACAAATTTTAATAAACAATTAATTTATTTGACTTCTTATCGCGCTTGGTTTATTCATCAAAAGTTTCCGCATTAATCAAAATTCAAACGATTGAGCTGCAGTTTTGTTTAGTTGAAGGAAACATATCAAATAGTTGACGTTATACGATAATGATGTGATTTAATCATGCTCTTTAGTTGTTTATTAAGACAAATAATACTTATTTTTAACTAAATTATGTATCAATCAACTAAGTTTTTATTTAGCCTAATAAACAATTAATTTATTTGATTTTTTATCGCGCTTGGTTCATCCATTAAAGTTTCCGCAGTAATCAAATGTTAACAAAATTTAAACGGTTGAGCTGCAGTTTTGTTTAGTTGAAGGAAACATATCAAATAGTTGACGTTATACGATAATGATGTGATATTTAATCATGCTCTTTAGTTGTTTATTAAGAAAAATAATATTTATTTTTAACTAAATTATGTATCAATCAACTAAGTTTTTATTTAGCCTACAAATTTTAATAAACAATTAATTTATTTGACTTTTTATCGCGCTTGGTTCATCCATCAAAAAGTTTCCGCAATAATCAAAATTCAAACGATTGAGCTGCAGTTTTGTTTAGTTGAAGGAAACATATCAAATAGTTGACGTTATACGATAATGATGTGATATTTAATCATGCTCTTTAGTTGTTTATTAAGAAAAATAACATTTATTTTTAACTAAATTATGTATCAATCAACTAAGTTTTCATTTAGCCTAAAAATTTTAATTAATTAATTTATTTGACTTCTTATCGCTCTTGGTTTATTCATCAAAAAGTTTCCGCAATAATCAAAATTCAAACGATTGAGCTGCAGTTTTGTTTAGTTGAAGGAAACATATCAAATAGTTGACGTTATACGATAATGATGTGATATTTAATCGTGCTCTTTAGTTGTTTATTAAGACAAATAATACTTATTTTTAACTAAATTATGTATCAATCAACTAAGTTTTTATTTAGCCTAGAAATTTGAACAAACAATTAATTTATTTATTATAATTTTTTATCGCTTTTAGTTTATCCATCAAAAAGTTTTTAAAAATGTACAAAACTTTTTGTTACTTCGACAAGTTAAAATTGACACAAAAATTTTGTCGTGTCAAACTCAACCGTTCCGTTGAAAATACACAATATTTATCAATCCTAACTGTATCGTTTAGTCAGTTCGATACTTGGAATCTAAACACATATATTACCTAGGTAACTAAATGTCATGCAAAATCAAATAAATGCTAAAGTATTTTGAACAAAATAATTTGATTAAATTGGTTTTGTTAATTCATTATTATGGTTGACATGAATGAACTATATCTCTTTTAGTGCAACATTATAATTGTTGAATCAACCATTGGATCAACCAACCATACAAATTTAGTCTGTTCTACCAATTTCTTTTCTCAGTGTATGATTTGTACTGCTAACGAAAAATTAATGTACCCCAGTGCTGTAATTTCAATATGTGATTTGCAATTTGAAATTGAGATAATTAATATCTACGCTATAATTAGAAAGGCTAAAGACTGCTGCCTAAATATATCCGTCCGTACTCGATTTTATGTAACGTGACAAATCCTGATGCGGAATTTTATTTGCACGGAGATTGAATTTAACTAACTGTAAGCATAAGGACCAAACAATCATGTCTGACAATGAGTATAAAAAAATATATGAATATGTTATATGAATATGAGTCGTGACATATTTGTTTTTTTAACGATAAGCCACAGATTGATATTGCTATAATTCCCAATCACGTTTATTGGGCCTGACAAATTGCTGTTGCTAGGTTATTTAACAAGGGTGATGTTAAATGTATTCATTTATTTTTCAGTCGGCGTGCGCTATTTTCATGAAAAACGTATTCACGCAACAAATAACAATGATGCTATCGAGTCGTGTAATTTGGCAATTGTGTAACGGAGTGCATTCGACGAATAATGTGGTTAACGCTTTCCAGTTTGAAAACTAATTCTTTGATACGTTTATAAATTTAATAAACAATGTTGAAAAAAAGCACTTCGCGGTATATTAATATCGCGAAATGTTGTTGCATTCGTGAGTGTGTATTCTGTTTAAATGTAATATAAACATGATAAGTTAAAACTGTTAAACGGATTATTTCACAGAAATATATTTTTGCATAAAATATATTTTCTTGAAAAGTAAAAGTAGAGTAAATATATTTTATTAAAACGTATTTTTTTTCTTAATTAACATTTCTTTCTGAACTGTTTCCTAAATTATGCTGGACGCTATGAAATTTTCTACATATTATCTATATCTTGATCCATGTATTGGATCCATGTATTGGTAATAATAGGAACTGACTATAAATGAGCACTGACTATAATTGTTAAATTATGCTGGACGCTATAAAATTTTCCACATATTATATCTTGATCCATTGTGTTGGTAATAATAGGAACTGACTATAAATGAGCATATTTTTTCGCTAGTACCTACGCAATTCTCAGTTCGTCTTGAAAGCTTCTTAGCGAATGCGGCTCACATTTTTAATATCGCATTCAGTGAAATAGATTTTCTTTTTATATCATAAGAAGCGATAATCCCGTTTTTCATCGTGCTTATAAAACGAATGTCGTCTGCAAAGCAGACTTATTCTGCAGTCTTTTCTTATAGTCTGATTATCTTTTTCGAAGAAATTAAAAGGCAGACGAGGATTGTAGGATGGAAATGTCGCTTTAAAAAATATAGGAACTGTCATTTTATAAAATAGAAATATCGCTAAGGGGGCCGAAGATAAGATTACTTATCAAAGAGAAGCCATGAAAAGACAATGTACCTTACATTAATATTAGAAGAACTAACTAGAATAAATTTTTGTTATTTTAAATTTTATACCTCTTTGTTTTTAATTCGATTCTTAATTATTTCATTAATGGAGTTTTGTATTTGTGTACAAAAAGTTATCAGAATCGATTGATACCAATGTCAACACGATTTATCCATCAATTTCTCTGTTGCAACACCTGTCCACAATCTTGCATTAACACGAGCAACCACGTGCATGCAAACCACTCGTTTTAACCGCGCGAGCACACATTTGCATACTATATCACTATACACGGCAGGTGCATACCGTAATAACCATTCATTCATTCATTTATGTGTTCATTCGTACGTGCTGTAGTTTAATACTTGAATCTTACGTGCACACGCACATGTCTCGCTTTCTTCTCGGCAGATATGAAGCGCCCGCGAAATCTCTACGACGAGGACTCCCTCGACGGCGATTGTCCTTACGAGAATGAAGGTATCAACGTTTTCAAGGGCATTGTACAGACCGTTCCCTTTTTCCTTCTTCGAGTAGACTTTTCCTCTTTCAATAACAACAACACTAATAAGCTAACAACGTCTTTTAACGCTTTCGATTTACATTTAGGTATATCAATTTTAACAAATACTTAATAGTGGCAAAAATTATTCGTGTTAGTTTCGCATATCTGTATTTTGATCTAATAATAAGTAAACTTCATTCATGTTGGACATTATCTAATCGCGCCTTGAATTTTATTATATGATATTCTCTGAATGAATATTTCGTTTTGTAAATAGCTATTTTTATTACCCCTCTCTCGGTGTATTATATATATGTATTATACAATATATACTCTATCTTTTCTTATTGTTAGTGAGATAAGATTAGCATTCCCTTGTAATCAAGATAATTCTTGTTCCCACACACACATATACATATACACACACACATTCTCGTTATATAAGTTACTTTTAACAATTAATTATTTATGACGGTACTTGATAGTGTTACTTTCCCGATATGCTTTTATATTGTATTACATTTACTTTGAAAATTATTTGAAATTATTTATTATTGATTTGTAAATTCTTTCTTTTGTGTATGGCTTAGATTTTAGATGCTTAGAACGATCTTTTACAATTTCGATTGTAAATTGTTTTAATGTAATTAAACCTGCTTAACTTGAAATTTCTATTACTAAATATGTAATTGAATGAAGAGATGCGATTAAAAACTTCTTCGTATAACATTCTAAAAGAAAATGTGTTAATCTCTAATCGAATTCACTTGTTTGCGGAAAATGATCGATACAAACTAAGCATTTGCATTAGTTTGGACAGGCGGATACTAAATATGTTCGCTTCGCGCTGTTCGCAGGACGGGAGTCGACGGGAAGCTCGAAGAATTTGGACAGAGCGAAGTTCGTCTGCGAGAGGCAGAACGAGGAGCGGCAGCGGAAGTTGGAGGAACTCAGGCAGCAGGCTCTCGCCGCGCAACGCTTCCGTGAGCAACGTGAGGAAGAACGACGAAGACGAATCGATGAGCTCAGATCGCGTGATAACGACAGGTTTGTTAATTCAAAATGCCATAATTAAGAAAATCTATTGATCCAATCGATCAATTAATTTCGTATATAGAATTTGAAGAACATAGTTGCAAGTCCTTTTTCGTTTAAATTATCTTGAAAAATTTTTGAAAAGAATTTATACATCTACTATACGCAAAGAAAATAATTCTAGGCTCATTCGACTCTTAAAAGTTTCATCTGTTGTGTGTTTTGAAATTGTTATGTATGTAAACATGTTTCGTCGCTTTTTCGTGCAGACGAAATCAAGTCGAGGAGAGAAAACGGCTGATATGCGAGGCGGAGCGAGAGAGACGGGAGGCTATCCTCCGCAAGAATCAGGAGAGGGAGGCACGCATCGAGGCGAAGAGAAGAAACGAGAGGTCGCACATCGTCTTTGCGTTCGGCAGCTCCACACCGCGGATGCTGGAGCCTGCCGACACCGGCCGCTCTACTTTCTGGGGCACCCGCAGAGCCACCTCCACTACCAATGTCATGATGTTCTCTGCTGCGCAGCCCTTCACCAGGAGGTCCTCCGAAAGAGAGCTCGACGGCAGCAAGAAACAGGCCACTTCCGCCGGCGGGCTCGACCGGAAGCCGGGCGTAGGTCAGTCGATATATTTCTTCAAATACCGATTGAATTATGCGAATTCACCGAATAAATTGGTCTTTAAATTAAAGATCAATCGGCGATCGTTGATGCGAACACGTTAGCTGCACATCGCACATGGAAATTCGATTAACCCTTTCAGCGCGCGATGGTAAACTTCCTACATACTTGAGCGTTCTGTTCTGCGAGAACAATTCTCACTCGGAAACTCTCCGGTAGATTCTCAGAGACATAGAATTTAAAATATTTATGAATAATTCTTTTGTATTCTATCAATCAATTTATATACAAGATGTAAATTTGATTCAACCAATGTTTACGCGAGAATTTTATTTTCCAAGCCTCTACATCACGAATGCCGATAAATTAAGTCTCGATCGGTTTAATAAACTTCTCACACTTTTCTAAAAGCCAGCACGATTTTCGTCCGTATTAAAAATGTTTGCAACGGACTGTAAATAATAAGACGCTTTCTGTACTTGATTTATCAGAGAGGAAGATTATGATGTACAAGAAATATCTATATAAAATATTCACGCGTATGTAATATGAAGTAGCCCAGTAGCAGCTGAAAGCGTTAAAGGCTTTTCCGTATCTCGCATTCTCGGCGGGTGAATAATACACGCGTGGTATCTGTTCTGCACCGTGCACCGGTAGAATGTAAATTAGTGTTTACCGTAAATTCAATCAGGCGTCGAATCAACAGCGATTGTTCATGCAAACACGCATGATGAGCGACTCGGAAGCGGATTTACCAATGTGAGTATAAATACGGATCACGACTCCTAATGTATGCTATGAATATATCGTATAATGAGAAAGATCGAGACCGGGGACCGACTGATTAATGACAGTTGAGCCACCTTGCAATTAAATATACGGCAGTATTTCGTAAGTTAATCCTTTTGCATTTATATAGTACGGTAGTTTTGACGTAAATCTGACGATACGTTCCGAAGGAATAAATCGTGTCAGTGAATTCACATCCCGTCCCCATTTGCTTGCTCTACCCTATTTACTTGAACGTCCGGAGTATGTATCGATGATTGATGTTTGTCATATGGGCCTACAATCGTTCTTCCTGTCGCGGAGGGATTCATGAGGGATGGTGTCGTTTAATCGCGTCGTCACTACGAGAATATTTCTATGTCACGTCGGTTTTCAGAGCTAGCCGGATAAACGAGACAAGGAAGCGACTCGCGTCTTCTCGCAGTCTATACTTTACGCACGATCGCTTTCGATACCTTTGATAACGATATATTTTTCTTAGTGGCAATCGATACTGCCATTTACAAGGTAGGAAGAAACTCCATCGTACGAGATGTGATAAACAAAATTTTACGGTGCACTTGCTGTAGAATTCAATCTGCGTTTCGTTACTTACATATTTGTTGTATTATTATCATAACGTAAAACGCAAAAAGTAATTAAGATAATTACAATGTGCCAGCACAATGTGATGGCAGAAATGCAGCAGAAACGAAGCACGGTATGCCGTCACGATACGACGCTAGAAATGCAGCTAATAACAAACAGAGCCTGCAATATTAGTTATCGACAGCAGATGTATAGCAGAAATCGAGCCTGATTCGTTGTCACGATGTAGCAGCAGAAACACGGCAGAAATAAATCAGGATTTTTCTGATGGAAAAATATCTTTTAGAATTATTTTTAATATATATATATAAGGAAAGTCCCCTATTATGAGATAGGCTCCTAATATGCGATAGCGAGGTTTCTGCTAAACTAATAGGCCCTATCAGTTGGTTCCACCATAAACTTATTGCCCTTGAGGTAAAACCTATTTAGTGTAAAATTTATTGTTTGATCGTGCGTGTAGTTGTTGCAAAGAAAGAAATTGTGAAATTGGATTTTGTCAAGTGCCGTGGATATAAGACTTTAAACCTTGTTTATTATATAATTAATAAATATCTGGCAATTAGTTCTGCATGCAGCGATAGAGTAAGGTCGTGTTAATAGAAAAATACTGGATATATTGAGTTGCTCAATTGTAGAGACTAGATTTGTTGATCGCGAAACCGCAAGGCGTGGAACCCGTAACATGAGATACTCAGGATACTCCTGGGTTGCTGGAGTATGAAAGTTATTGTACAGTAATAAAATAAGAGGAAATACTGTGTTAACGTTAAGGGAAGGTTTATACGAAATTATAAGTGTGTGCTGACCTTGATTTAAGGGGGAAAGGTGGAGGGGGCAGATTAGGTAAAATATTGGGTATAAGTGTGTTTACGATTGTTGCAAATGTGCTTCTCCATTACATTTGTTTTTCAGAACCTTTAAATAAAGTTTTCTAATTACAATATGATGTATTTTGCACTTTATTAGCGATTTTCCGGGGTCTCTCATATTAAGAGCACACTTTTTCGATTTTGCCGAAAGCTCATTTTTTACATTTTTCTAATTTTCAAAAAAATTAATGTTTAAATTAAATTTTACATTTTAGCATCTTAAAGCTTATTAAATTCCCTTCAAAATGACCTACTATATTTTTTAATTCTGCCCATAGACTTCCGGCAATCACACAAAATAGATGTGGTATCTCATAATCGGGGACTTTCCTCTATATATTTTTTTTTTAAATCAAAATTTCTATAAAAATTTTCATATTTTCTCAGAATTTTTATACCAATTGGAACGTTTTTCAAAAAAACTCAGACAAAATAAGAATGACATATGTTTCGCCAATATATATTGTAAATATGAGAAAATCTATATTAATTTATCAGAAACTTTCATTATACATACATATTGAGAATTATTATTTTTAAAATTTTATTTTTTAATTGTGCCACTCTCTTTATTATATGAGAGTGGACTCTACGATACAACTGATACAAAAGTTGTTTTGTACCATGATTTATCTGAAACTTAGGCACTGCTTGGAGCGAGACGCTGTCGTGTCTCTTGACACCGTACTTATAGTATTGTTCGTCAAATTTTAAATACGAGAAACAGATCATATCGGATGCCATCTATCGGCATTGAATTATTTCGAAAATCTTTATCCAATTTAATTCATATGACGACAGAGCATGCTGAATTTCTGCTGCGTTTCTGCCATCATAGCGTACTTGTAGACAAGTTTGATTTCTACTGACAATCTGTTGTTACACTGTGATAGCAAGTTATGTGCAATCTCAGTGTGCATTCTGCTGGACACATTGTGCCAGCATACGATGTTTAAAATTTTCTCTATTTATGTTGGTAATCTCTGCTCAATTTTTGCCGCATTTCTGCCATTACATCGTGATGCATATTGTGCTTGATTTTTGCTGCGTTTCTGGTGGCATTAACTGAAACGGCACAACCTGCTAGAATATTGACATCATCCTGTCTGCTCGGGGGGGTGTTAAATAATCCCCGGATTTGCGATTGGCCTGCAATCTACGGCTGGTTCGAAGGACCAGAGGGGGGTGTCGGCCCCTCGCGATTACGAAATTACGCACAATGTGCAGCAAAAAAAACGATAGAAAAGGCGACTCACCGTATCGATGCCCGTTCTCCTGGTCGTATCCTTCGTCCTTCCGCTCGGCCGGCCTCCGTGGTAGCGGGAGAGCTGGGCAGGCTATCGTGCGTTAGCAGGCAAGGCAGGAAGGAAGCAAGCAAGTCAGCAAGCAAGCACGACACAGGCACTCGAAAGTCAGGCACGAAAACTTATCCGGTTGAAAAGGTGTGTACTCGAAGGTCGGAACGTGAGTGAGTGCTCCGATCCCTTTTCGGCTCGCGCTCCTGCGAAGCAAGTCGCGCGCGAGTACCAAATTCCAAGAGTGGTTAGGGGGGCCACCCGCGGGCGGGCAGCACGAGTCGGGTGAGTCGCCCGAAAATTGGCAATTCGATCGCGGTCCGCCAACGTTTCGCGCGAGTCTACCGACGCGAGGTAGCCGTTACCGACGGTAACGCGAATAATATTTAAAACTGTCATGCAGTATAACACAACTTATAAACTAACGCACGCTATTTATCCACTAACAAATGTGTATGTACAATATTTACATGTGAGGGGGGGGGGGGGGGGGGGGGGGGCTCCAACCATCCTGTCAATATAATATGCAGCACATACATTGCAAGACGTGCTCCTCTCCGATTTTGCTATCTGGGTACATACCCATCGATGGGCCTTTTCGGTGTTGGTAACCGTCGACGAGTAACAACGCCGGTTACAGATACTTTATTCCCGAAAGAGTGCCGGTTAGTCCCGGTCTACAATTAGTCATATGTCAGAGTCGGATGTCGGAACTTAGCCGATGGTCCAATGAGGAAAATTTGTTTGCAAAAAAGAAATTCTCTCATTGGTCCATCGGTTACGTTCCGACATCCAACTCCGACATATGACTGATTGTAGACCGGGACTTATTGATTTGATCGGAAATGAATTCCATGATGGAACTGTCTCCCCGCGAATATATAAGTATGCTCCAACACTTTGCATATATTACAATAATTATCCCAGCAAACATTTTGGTTGTGGGATGTTGCCAAAAGGGAAACAAATGCCAGCAAAACAATAATGCCAAAGCCAGGACCTACTGTGTCCGCAATTGCTCTCCATATGAATGAAATCTTAAGAACATATTCTGCAGTCAAATTGACGACAACAACAGAGCAAATCTGACAACAACATTACGACGTCAAATTGACACAACAAATTGAGGACAGATCTGTTTACTGCAAAGCGGCAGCCGATTGGCACCAAACGTAGACCAAATCTGTCCCAATAAATGTCGCGAATTTGTTGTATTGTTTAGAAAAATTAATTTGCTGGCACAGCATATTTTATGCTGTCTTATTATGAGCAAATTTTATTAGTTGAAAAATAATTTTGCTTTTTGGTTCTCTTCTTGAAGAGAACCTCTAGTTACGAACTGGATTTGCTTTTTGGGTCGTCGGGATCCTTCTTATATTTGCGGCAGGACGTCTTTTAAATACGAGAAAATTATCTGTCCATGCGCCGCCTAGTGATGTCGATATAGTGTATTTTGAAATGTTTGACTAACAGATGCTGTTGCATTCTTGCGTGACGAATGCTGACACTTTCGTAATAGCAAAGTTGCTTGATATTTGTAGTGACTCTGTCGTCAATGCGTTCAACAGACCCGCTCGCTTATCCGAGCCATCTGTCGTCACATATATTGTTGTATTTTTGCGAGATGTTTGCTGACACTGTTTGCAATAGCAAAACTGCTTAGCATTTGCCATCAATCTGCCGTCAATATGTTCGGTACCTGCTTGCTGTTAACTGCTATTCTGTCATATATTTTGCCGACAAAGGTTGTTGCATATTGACGGAAGTGTGCTAACAGAATTGACAATACCAAATTATGTTTCCCATTTGCGGCGTTTCGGCAAACATAATTATTGTTACCAACGTTTGCGATTACAGATTGTGTTAGCTGGGTATTATTACTTTACCGATGTTATTCCTTGTTGCCCCCCGTGCGAACCACCGCGACCGTCACGAAAATTAACCGTCGTTCGAGTTCTGATATTTTTTTAATTTTTTATTATGTCCCTTCTGCCACGTTACAATCTGCACAAGTACAATAAGCAACTCTTATGTGTGACCACTCGGTCTTAGGTGGGGTTTTAGGAGAATTTAATCCATTGATTAATATTCTAGGCGTTATGGCTCCTATTGTCTAGTAGGTAATATCAGGATACTTTGTCTTTTAAGTCCTTTGAATTTAAATTTATCGCTGGTTAGAAGATTAGATGCAAGTGTGTTTGGGTGGTCTTGTAATCTTTTTTGATATTTCTCACTAAACATGCTTATTTCTTTTTTTACGCTGTTGATCTTTAAGTCGTTGAGGATATACTTGTTGTTTATGTAGTAAGGTATGTCTAGCATTGCTCTAATAGTTTTAGTTTGAAATCGTTCTAGTATTTCTATGTTGCTATTGCTAGCTGCAGAGCCCCACAGCTGGATGCCATATGTCCAGACTGGCTTGAGTATCGTTTTATAGATTGCTATCTTACTGTCGATTGACAGGTTTGATTTTCTTCCTGTTAGCCAGTACATGTTTCTTAGTTGTGCATCTAATTGCATCCTCTTTGTCCATATGTGTTTTCTCCAGGTGATTCTGCGGTCTATCCCTAGATATTTGGCATCATTTACCTGTGGTATTTCTTGGCCGTATAGTTGGACTGGAGGACAGGTTTTTTCTCTTAATGTGTAAGTGACCTGTACTGATTTGTTTTATTGGCTTTTGTTCGCCATTTCTTGTACCATCCTTCCATTTTCGTTAGGCTTTTTTGTAAGGTTTTTGAGGCAGAGTCAGGATTCTCATGAGTTGTGAGAATAACTGTATCGTCTGCGTAAGTAACAGTCATGGTTTCTCTATTGACAGGCAGATCAGCCGTGTATATTAGATAAAGCAATGGTCCTAGTATGCTTCCTTGCGGGACTCCTGCGTTTATTGAGTGTAGTTTAGAAATGCATTCGTTGAATTTGACTTCAAAGCATCTGTTTTGAAGGTATGATCTTAGGATTAAATAGAAAGAATGTGGAAGCATATTCTTGATTTTAAAAAGCAATCCTTCATGCCATACTTTGTCAAACGCTTGGCTGATGTCCAAGAAGACTGCAGTACAGTACTTTTTAGTTTCAAGTGCTTTGCTGATGGCATTGACTACTCTATGCACTTGTTCTATGGTGCTATGTTTTTCTCTGAAACCAAACTGGTGGTTTGGTATTATGTGGGATAAATATGGCCTTATACGGGTCAGTAATAGCTTCTCAAAGACTTTAGAGAGTACTGGAAGGAGGCTTATTGGCCTGTAAGACCTAGGGTCATTCAAAGTTTTGCCTGGTTTTGGGATTAAAATAATTTGCGCTATCTTCCACTTCCCAGGATAAAAGCCTGTCCTTAGTATTGCGTTGAAGATGTTTGTGATTAGCATTATAGCGTTGCTTGGTATTCTTTTTAGTATGGATGCTGTGATTAGATCGTAGCCTGGTGCTTTTTTGGAGTCAAGAGATGAGATGACTCTCTGGGTTTTTTTGGGGCTTATTGGTTCTATGGTCATATCCATTTGTAGAGGCGATTGAAGGAAGTTGATGATTTCAGATTCATCTTCTTCGTTGTCTGCTTGGAGCGGACAAAATGTCTGCTCGAGGTGTGAAGCAAGAAGGTCAGCCTTCACCTGGTCACTCCTTGACCATTTACCGTCATCAGTTTGCGGAGGTGGCACGTGGCTTGTCGGGCGTCGCAAGTTCTTTGTTACCTTGTATAGTGAGTAGTTATTGTTTTTGGTGTGAGATAAGTTTTCTAGGCAGCGCTGCAGTGTTTCCTCTTGTCCTATTACTTGTTTAAGTTTTTGCGAACATTGATTGAATTTTAGTTTGTCTTGTGGCAATCTAGAGCGTTGTCGGGGATGCCTTTGGATATAAAAAAGTCCAGCATGTCGGGCTTCTTAATTGTGTCAGTAGGCCAGTGTAGTGTAATTAAACCTTCTTTATTCAAGGCTTTTACAAACAGTAATCCAGTAAATAGTGGTACAAACAACTTAAGTATCTATCTGGGCATGTCGCCATGCAATCTAACACGAGAGGCGTGTAAGTCGCTAACTATCAGTAGTACCAAACTTGAAAAATAAAACATAACTAACTAGCTAGTTTAGCCAACTAAAATACATGAACAATAATACCACAGCCAGTATGTTGGTTTGCCGGTGGAGTGGCAATGTAGACCGTTATTCCGTATTGCGTTAATAAGTTGTCTGCCTTGGTAATGTAAGCTTAGAGCCCCAATATTAAAATCTACGGTCGAAACGTAGCGTTTTTTAAATAAACATGGCCAGTTGGGTCGATTAAACGATACCACGCTAATTTTTTCAATTATTCACTGGCGATTTAAATTCTTATTTGGCTGTTTTTAAAATTTTAAAATATAAATTCTATGATAAAAACATTGACAAATGCTACAGATGATTGAAGGATCTTTCTTTAATACTGATTATGGTTTCTTAACAGACACCAGGAAAAAGTTCTACGGAGAGACCGCGTTGTAATAAAACGATTGCTGAAAAGTGAAGAAATATGTCTTACTTTCTGATGTTTGAACGAGCAGCTGGCAGTGTGTCCGGACTCTCTTTCAAGATAAACTGTTGTATTCCCAGAACGTAATGCTTTAAGTGCGACGGCCAGTCGATTTGCCTAACGTCGAACATGAATGTCTCCCGATCCTCCGGACTGAGTTGCTCACCGAGTCGTCGCACGTTGTCGTCTCTAAAATTCCACTGTTTTGTAGTGAAGTACTCCAAACACTTGGTAACTTTGCAAAATTTCGTCTGTACGCGGACCATTATAGGCCGCGAGCCCTTGAGCCGTGCGAGAGTATCTAAGATATATGCAGTTAGCTTGTGCTGAAATGTCATGCACAATTCTTTTATCACTGTAGAGCTATGGCAGTGAGCGGTCGGATACCAGAACACATTGTTCATCGGGTGTAGCCGGCAATATTTAAGCGATAACTCGATGAACTGCTTCCAAGTTATAGGCTTTTGTTGACCGGTGCAACAGTTGTAAATCGGGATGGTGTCGGTGCGTTGCGTGGCGGTCCTCCATGCCGCGCAAATCATCAGGTTGATTACAATGTCAACAGGCACCAGATCCGCCACTTTGTTCTCGTGGCACAGCATAGTTCTGTAAGCTGGTGCTCTTTGTTTACTTATGTCTTTGTTTTGTTTTGCCACTTGCGAGTAAGTTGTATTTTGACTTAGAGGGACGTTTACTTGATTTTCGTTTCGTGTTGTTTTATTGGCGTTTTTCTGTATGTTTTAGAAATAAATTAGTTTTTATACTCCTCGTATTTTGTACAACCTTTATAACTCGCAAGGTCGTTTCCTTGGAAGTTTATGCACGTTGCGGCTGTGTCTGAGGTTTTCTTGCATGTCGAAGTTGGATGATCTTTAACACATTTGATGCACCTAAATGGTCTGCCACAATGATTTTTGACAAATGCTACAGATGATTGAAGGATCTTTCTTTAATACTGATTATGGTTTCTTAACAGACACCAAGAAAAAGTTCTACGAAGAGACCGCGCTGTAATAAAACGATTGCTAAAAAGTGAAGAAATATGTCTTACTTTCTGATGTTTGAACGAGCAGCTGGCAGTGTGTCCGGACTCTCTTTCAAGATAAACTGTCGTATTCCCAGAACGTAATGCTCCAAGTGCGACGGCCAGTCGATTTGCCTAACGTCGAACATGAATGTCTCCCGATCCTCCGGACTGAGTTGCTCACCGAGTCGTCGCACGTTGTCGTCTCTAAAATTCCACTGTTTTGTAGTGAAGTACTCCAAACACTTGGTAACTTTGCAAAATTTTGTCTGTACGCGGACCATTATAGGCCGCGAGCCCTTGAGCCGTGCGAGAGTATCTAAGATATATGCAGGTAGCTTGTGCTGAAATGTCATGCACAATTTTTTTATCACTGTAGAGCTATGGCAGTGAGCGGTCAGATACCAGAACACATTGTTCATCGGGTGTAGCCGGCAATATTTAAGCGATAACTCGATGAACTGCTTCCAAGTTATAGGCTTTTGTTGACCGGTGCAACAGTTGTAAATCGGGATGGTGTCGGTGCGTTGCGTGGCGGTCCTCCATGCCGCGCAAATCATCAGGTTGATTACAATGTCAACAGGCACCAGATCCGCCATTTTGTTCTCGTGGCACAGCATAGTTCTGTAAGCTGGTGCTCTTTGTTTACTTATGTCTTTGTTTTGTTTTGTCACTTGCGAGTAAGTTGTATTTTGACTTAAAGGGACGTTTACTTGATTTTCGTTTCGTGTTGTTTTATTGGCGTTTTTCTGTATGTTTTAGAAATAAATTGGTTTTTATACTCCTCGTATTTTGTACAACCTTTATAACTCGCAAGGTGGTTCCCTTGGAAGTTTATGCACGTTGCGGCTGTGTCTGAGGTTTTCTTGCATGTCGAAGTTGGATGATCTTTAGCACATTTGATGCACCTAAATGGTCTGCCACAATGACTTTTTGTGTGCCCGAAGCACTGGCATCTTTTACATTGTACCACGTCTTTTTATTCGTGGGGGTTCTATGGTAACGATTGTGTTGTTCATGACTCTTAAATTAAAGATGTCTTTGTTGTTTGGTTTAGGTTCAAGGTCGACGTAGAATAGGAAAAGCGGTTCTTTTGTAGCTCTATGTAACAAGTTGGTTACGTTTCTGACCTCGTGACCATGGTTCTCTAATTCTGACTTTATAAGATCGGTCCGGTCGCAATTGCAATACGCCGTTGATATGTGAATAAATGCCTGCGATCAAACATTTGCAATTGCATTTATCACATATTGCAGCTATAAACTTTGAAAAACACGGAATGTGAACGCCCATCTTTTGCCTCGTGTCAATCGCACGTGCCTTTCTAATAACGATAATGCGTAAAATCATGTCGACGAGAAAAATTCTAAGTAAAGTATACCTCAAAGAAGAAAAAAAAAAGACAGTAAATGAATATCACTGTTTGATGATCAATTATGCGCGCAGTGCTATCAATAAATATCAAGTTGTACAAGTTCTCTGCTCGTTGATTGTTACATAAATCTAAGAGAGATCGTAAAATTTGTCAGAGACAATTATCTGCGAGTAACATGTGAATTTTCGCACTTTATTTCGCGACATACAATGCGGGTGCATAAAATGACAATAAAACGTTTATTTACTTGTTTCAAAGTATCTTTTGAAATTCCCGTGTAATATCATTTGACAATTTTTTTCTCTTACACTGTATGTACGTTGAAAATAGACACGTATTTTTTTGTCGGTGTTTTGGTCTTGTGAGATACCTGGTGCTCTTTGTTTACTTATGTCTTTGTTTTGTTTTGCCACTTGCGAGTAAGTTGTATTTTGACTTAGAGGGACGTTTACTTGATTTTCGTTTCGTGTTGTTTTTATTGGCGTTTTTTTGTATGTTTTTGAAATAAATTGGTTTTTATACTCCTCGTATTTTGTACAACCTTTATAACTCGCAGGGTGGTTCCCTTGGCAGTTGCGGCTGTGTCTGAGGTTTTCTTGCATGTCGAAGTTGGATGATCTTTAGCACATTTGACGCACCTAAATGGTCTGCCACAATGATTTTTTGTGTGTCCGAAGCACTGGCATCTTTTACATTGTACCACGTCTTTTCTTATTCGTGGGGGTTCTATGGTAACGATTGTGTTGCTCATGACTCTTAAATTAAAGATGTCTTTGTTGTTTGGTTTAGGTTCAAGGTCGACGTAGAATAGGGGAAGCGGTTCTTTTGTAGCTCTATGTAACAAGTTGGTTACGTTTCTGACCTCGTGACCATGGTTCTCTAATTCTGACTTTATAAGATCCTTTTCCTCTGTGTGATGCAGCCCTCTTATTACTGCTCTGTAAGCCCTTTCGTGCTTTAGTCTATAGGTATAGTGACTTATCTTTTTGTCGGTGAATCCTTTTCTAATTGCTTTGTATGTATCGACATCGATAGGAATGATTTTGACTATGTGTCCTGATCTCATTGTGGTCATTTGGTATTTTTTGGCTTTTCCTAAAAGTGAATTTAGGTACAAATGTGTACATTAAATGTGTACATTTAATGCAAATAATGAATGAGTCGTTTGAAGAATCTATTTGTTAGTTCCAAGAAAATTAATTTTTTTAGCACTAAATTGAGAGGTATTGTAACAATAATTAACAGTGGAGCATATATAACAATTCCTTAAGCAACCAAAATAAATCATAATATAATATATACTAGTTTCATCACGAAGCGCATAATAAAAAATTCTCAACATATTAACATCACGAAAAAGCATAAGTAAGAGACGGCTGGAACGCATGGTCGACATCCCAAGCGTCTCCCCCGGGTATATTATAGGGACGCCCAGGAGATCAACCAGCACTTATTATACAAAATATAGCAATTCCATTACTAACTCCATACTATGATCAATCAATCGCTTATATATCAAAATCATAGTAAAATTAATCTTAACGCTAAATAATTAAGACGCAGAATGACCATAGATCCAAACGCAATATTAATATTATCTATAGCTACATAAATAAATGTAATTCAAATCGTTATGCTTAATACTCAGGATTACGCTAGTATCACGTATAAGTAGCGTGACTATTAATACGACGGACTCCAATATCAATGTCAACATCGTCACAAATACCGTGGCATGTTCCATTACAAGGAATCTAAGCAATTCGAGACAAACACAACTTAAACTAGGAATATTGTTTGTAAACGCCAGAAGTTACATATACTTCAAATTACAAATAGAGATCATATAAATTCTAACGGAAAAATATAATTTAAGCACCCATCGATATGCAAATTAAGTCAATAATTTTAAAACGTTTATGAAACGGCACTCAAAGACACGTTAATATCACGTATACAAAACGTGACTATAAATACGACGGACTCCAGTAACTATACAAACATCGCCACTATCCCCGTGGCATGTCCCATTGAAAGGAATCCAAACAATTCGAGATAAACACGACTTAAACTAAGAATACAAATCGTAAGAATATAACATCAGAAGTAACATATAATTCAAATCACGAGACTCCATATAAAATTTTAACGGAAAAATAATATTTAAGCGCCCATCGATATGCAAAGTCAATAACTTTTAAAGCCTATATGAAACGACAAATATCCGTCCAATCGCTTCTCTCATGGCAAATCGTCCGTCGTTATACTAGAACCAAAAAGCACATAATCAGCAAAGTTTCTGACCATCTTCTTAATTCAAATCACGAGACTCCATATAAAATTTTAACGGAAAAATAATATTTAAGCGCCCATCGATATGTAAAGTCAATAACTTTTTTTTTTTTTTTTTTTTTTTTTTTTTTAATAATCAGTAACATTGCGATCTGTCTAAGTGGAGACATTTAGCAATAGGTTAAGTAATTTGAAGTCGCACGGAGAAGTCCAGTGACTAGTCCGTATTCAAAAGTCAACTCATGCTAGAAGATCTTGCGGAGCTTTTCTCTTAAGTCGGCGAAAGGTTGTCCTGGCATCCATTAGTCCAGAAACCAGCTGATCGGGGTGTGATAAAATTCTCTCTTTATATAATCTGGTGCGTGTAGTGATTTCCTCTTTGACGGTAGGAATGCCTAAGTCATGGTGTATTCTGTCGTTAGAGACATACCAAGGAGCGTTAACGATCATACGAAGGATTTTTGACTGGAATCTTTGGAGGATTTCCAAGTTTGAATTTGCCGTTGTTCCCCACAGCTGTAGGCCATAGGACCAAATAGGTTTGAGGATACACTTGTATAAGAGTAGTTTATTTTCTAACGAGAGGTGGGAATTTCTGTTCATGAGCCAGTATAGGCTACGCAGTTTTAATCCGAGTGCTTTTCTCTTTGTGAAAATATGCTTTCTCCAAGTAAGACGTCTATCCAGATAAATTCCCAGATATTTAACATCATCTGCTTGAGGTATTTGGGTTCCGTGAAGTTTGACAGGCGGGCAAGAGTCTCTTCTTGTGGTAAAAGTGACGTGGACGGATTTGGACCCGTTTGCTAGTATGCGCCAGTCCTTGAGCCAGGTGGATATTTTATCGAGACTTTTTTGAAGCTTGGTGGAGGCTTTCTTAGGGCACCTATCCACCGCCAGGATCGCAGTGTCATCAGCGAAGGTTCCGGTAACGACACCATCAATAACTGGCAAGTCTGAAGTAAACAAAATGTATAAGGTTGGACCCAACACGCTGCCTTGAGGAACTCCAGCTTGTATTTTGTGGAGGTTTGTTATTTCTTCCCCCTGTTTCACCTGAAAATGCCTATAGCTGAGATAAGATCTAATAAAAGAGTAGTAACAATTTGGAAGAGCCGCCTTGATCTTGGACAGCAAACCCTCGTGCCACACTCGGTCGAAAGCTTGAGATATATCCAAGAAGGCAGCAGAACAATATTGTTTGTGTTCGAAGGCAGAATGTATTCTATCGACTAGTCTGTGTACTTGTTCGATCGTACTGTGTTTTTGCCTAAATCCAAATTGGTGATCTGGTAGAAGATTATGCTGATGGACTAGAGGCATAAGTCTTTTGAGAAATAGAATCTCCATTACCTTGGAGAGGATTGGAAGTAAGCTAATAGGGCGGTAGGACTTGACGTCCTCAGCTAGTTTGCCCGGTTTGAGTATCATTATGACTAAAGCTGTCTTCCATTGGGATGGGACAGTTTTTAGTCTGAATATGGCATTAAACAAGGATGTTAAGAAGGTGATAGCTTTGCAGGAAGTTGCTTTAGGATCTGAGCGGTTATTAAGTCATAACCAGGAGCCTTGTGAATATCTAGTTTTTTGATAGTAGTGAGAACATCGTTCTTAGTAAACTTTTTGATGAAGGAAGAGTCCTCTAGGTGCATTTGGTTTAAAGAGTCCTGTACGGTCTGACCCATAGTGCCCTCATCCGGATTTGGAGTAAAGACGCTCTCTAGATGTTTTGCAAACTCAGTGGCTTTATCAGAGTCTTTTGCAGCCCAAGTACCATCAAGTTTACGTATAGGGGGCTGATGTAGGATGGGACGTTTTAGTTTTTTGGTAGCCTTCTATAGCGAGTAGTCAGTGGCGGTGGATGCGTCCAGATTTTTTAGATAGTTTTGTAGTCCTGAATTTCTGTCGTAAAATAGAAGTCTTTTTAATTCTGTTGAGAGCTGGTTTAATCGAGTTTTGTCCCCTGGGTATCTTGTTTTCTGCCAAATTTTCCTAGCACGCCTTTTCTCTGCTATTTTTTCCCTGATAGATAAAGAATATTGAATAGGTTTTGTATAGGTGGCCTCAGAGGTGGAATCCCATGCTGCCCTTTGAACGCAGCTGTTGAAGTGCTCAATTGCCTCTTCGATATCATTGGCGTTTTTTAACGAGTAATTTGCTTTAAGAGAGGAGGCCAGGGATCTCCGGAAAAAGTCCCAGTCAGTACGGTTATTATGTAATCTACAGGATTTAGAAGTCTGCATAATTTTTCTACTTAGTGATATAAGTACAGGGGAGTGGTCTGATGAGAGATCCAGGCAAGATTTGCATTCAATCAAAGCATTAGGGAGGTCTTTAATTATGCAAAAGTCAATTAAGTCCGGGATTTTCATAGCGTCCGTGGGCCAGTAAGTAAGTTCACCCGACGATACAACGTCGAGTTTCAATATTTTAATTGCGTGCAGTAACTGTCTGCCTTTGGGGGATATTGTTTTTGAACCCCAGTAGGTGTGCTTAGCGTTATAATCACCACCGGCGATAAATCTATGGCCCAAGGTGGTAAGGTATTTAAGGTAATCATCCTTATCTATAGCATGTTTAGGGGGGCTATAGACAGCTGAGACGACTATTGGTCCTTTCCAATCCTCAATCATGACATTGGTTGCCTGGATTTTTTCAGTATGGTAAGATTTAATGACGTGGTGCCTAATATTATTTCTTATCAATACCGCACTACCTCCATGAGCGGTACCATCTGGGTGCATTGTATGATAGAAGCTGAAATTTGTCATTCTAAAAAAGTTTTTCCTTGTGAAGTGAGTTTCGGAGATAAGAAGAATATCTAGTTGGTTTGTTAAAATAAATGCCTTAACCTCTAAGGTATGTTGTGACAGCCCGTTTGCATTCCATAAGGCTATTTTTAGAGAATCGAATTTGACAATCCAGACATTAAGTCGTGAAAAAGTTTTGTCAGGGTAGTTAACTGATCCGAAATACGTTTTAATAACTCCATCATATTCCCAGCTTCAACTTGAACCTTGGGTTTTGGTGTTTTTATCTGATCTGAATATAAAGTTTTATTGATATTTTGTGTGGTTTGAGTGAGAGCAGGTATGCTTCGAGGAGTTAGGCTGATAGCTGAGGATGATGGTTTCAAGCTTGTCTTGTCCGTTGTTAGCAGTGATTTTTCCCTGGCAAGAGAAAACTTAACTTTTTGAAGTTCCTTATAAACAGTACAGCCTTTGTAATTTGCCGGATGGTTCCCATTGCAGAGAACACATCTGACATCATCAGACCTAGACTTGCGCGGGCAGTCGGCTGAGCGATGGTATCCTGCGATTTAATGCATCTAGGAGTGCGACGGCAGTAAGCTTTCGTATGGCCGTATTGTTGGCATTTGGCGCATTGGGGAATCTCGCGTTTAGGTCGTGGAGGTTCGAAGGAGATACGGCAGTGTAGCAAGTGTTTGACTTCATAAATAAGCTTGTTATTGTCATTTGATCTGAGTTCAATTATAAACATTGGTAAAGGTTTTTTAGTCCCTCTTTGCTTGATGTTCCAAATATTGGAGGATTTGTGCCCGAGATCCAATAGGGCCTCTTTGATATCGTTAGTGTCTACTGAGGGGTGCAGATTCTTCAAGACCACCCTAAAACCCCTATCCTCTTTGGGTTTATAGGTAAAAAATTCGGTTTGTTTAATTTCTAATTGTTTGACTATTATAGAATATGCTTCGGATGTACTTGGCTGTATTTTAACTTGATCGTTACGAAGTACTCTAATTACATAGTTGTCTTTAGCTTGGTCATCAAGCATATTGATGAGGGGTTGTATATTTTTGACTCCATCGACGAATATTGGTGGTGGCTTTATCGGTTTTTCTTTGATTTCACGATTTACGCCTTAATCCTCTTCACCTTCAAGGGGAGAGAAGCTATTGGATGTAGGCACTGGGT